>WNWU01013349.1:580038-596812 GCA_012654045.1 Ptyas mucosa | reverse complement strand
CTGAACCTTATTGCAATAAATCTGATTCTGTTTGCCCTTTGGGATGACTCTCAATCTCTTCATTCCATAACAGACTGATGCCTTAACCAATAATCCAAACTGGCTCCCCATTTTTATTTAAAAATTTAAAATGCCCTTTCAAAAAACAAACAACAGCAGGCACTCCAAGCAAAATCACGATAGATATCTTTTGGTTCAAATCATCTTCCTCCATAGCCTGCTGCCACAAAGTGCAATCTTTACCAGAGTCAGAGAGGAATGATTCTGGCTGACTCTGATAAATTATAGTTCTGAAGAGGCAATTAAAACAACTATTCACATCTTGTGCAAGTATTTTCTTCCTCACCTCTGATATTCTTATTCTGCTTCTTCAATTGATTTACTTCGTCTGTCATCTCTAAATGGATTAATTCTATTTTGCTGAGCATAGAAAAAATCCAGGGGGAAATATAAATTGAGCTGCTAAAAACTGCACTTAAGTAACTGTCACCTAGAAAAAATAAATGTTCACCTAAACTAGCAATGCATGAGAATGAGTATTGCCTTACTCCTAAAATTTCCTGTGAATTACTAAGTTAGGCTATGTAACATGTCAGATGTCACACAAAATTATATTTATTTGGGAAGGGAGAGAGAGAGTTCCTTGTGAATCAATGAAGTTGCCTTATTCCCCCATGTGTCTTTGGCTCATCTAGTTTGGTAGTGCCTATTTTAATTGGCAGCAGCTCCAAAATATTTTTCAGTAATTGCTTCCATTTTAACCTTGCATTAATTTGTATAATTTTTAATATAATAATGAACTGTTCTTAAATTGCTATGTTATGTGGAACTTCTATTAGTTGAATCATGTGTTTTTCTGTCAATCAATTGCCATTTCCAAGCTGTGAACTAAACATTGTAGAAGCATTAGTAATTTTCTCAACTGGTCTTTGAGAATTGGTGATCTAGGAAGAACTTTTTTTTTTTTACATCCAAGGTCCTCTTGACCAAGCCCAGATGATTTTAGGATTTGTTCAGTATTGGTGTGTGGGAGTGATTTTACCTGAATATACTAAGTCTATCAAATAATTACTGTTAACTTCTAGTGGAAAATGTATATTTTGTTATGCCAGGTGAAAAAATCCTGATCACTGTATTCTAATCATAGAATGTCTATGAAAATCTTTCATCAAAAGCTTGATTGTGAATCTTAAGATCTTCTTAGAATATAATGAGCTGAAAGGGACCTTAGAGGTCTTCTAGTTCAGCCCCTTGCTCAAGCAGGAGAATATATATGATTTTAGTAAGTGACTATGTAGACATCCAGTGATGGAGTGCCTACGATTTCTGCAGGAAGCTGTTCCACTGGTTGTCCTCAATGTTGAGAAGTTTCTCCTTAATTTCAGGTTGCTTCTCTCTTTGATCAATTTCCAACCATTATTTCTTGTCCTGCCCTCTGGTTCTTTGAAGAATAATTTGACTCCCTGTTCTTTGTGGCAGCCCCTCAAATACTGGAATATTGCTATCATGTCACCCCTAATTCTTCATTTCTTTAGATAGCCAAACCCAAATACTGCAGTTATTCTTTGTATGTTTTAGTCTCCAGGCCTTTAATCATCTTAGTTTCTCTTCTCCGAACTTTTTCCAAAGTCTCAACACCTTTTTCGTAGTATGGTAACCAAAATTGTTTGCAGTATTCCAGATGTGGTCTTACTAGGGTTTTATAAAGTGGTACTAGTACTTTATGTGATCTTGATTCTATGCCTCTGTTTATAAAGCACAGGATTGTATTAGCTTTTTTTGGTGGCGACTGCACACTGCTGGCTCATATTCAAGTGATCATCCACTAGAACTCCAAGGTTCCTCTCAGTTACTGTTTTTGAGCCAGATCTCACCTAATCTGAAGTTATACCTCTGATTTTTCCTGCCTAAATGTAAAACTTTGCTTTTCTCCACATTGAAATTTATTTTATTGGATAGGGTCCATTGTTCAAGTTTGTCAAGATCTTTTTGGATCCTGAGCTTGTCTTCTAGGGTGTTGACTATTTCTGCCAGTTTAGTGTCATCTGCAAATTTGATGAGTTACCCTTCTATTCCCTCATCCAAGTCATTTATGAATATATTGAAGAGTACTGGGCCTAAGACAGAGCTGGGGGGCTTAGTAATTTTTATGAGATTATGTTATGAATCTTGAAAGATTACTCAACTATTTTACTATTTTTACATATTATATCTTTAATTTCATTGATACGGGTTGAATAATTATTTGAAATGAATTGATTGGTTTAGTTTAATTTCTACATTGTTCATCTCACCTGCATAATTCTAAATAAATAAAATAGTTAAAATTTCCCTGCACTTCTTGAGTGTCAGTATTGGAGATGAAGTTATCAATCAAATGAAGGAAAATAAAATTAAAATCAAATAACAAAAAAGGTTGAAGTATCCCCATTGATGAGGGAGAAATATGCTTTTAAGAATATTGCGCACAACAGATTTAATCATGCTAAGACAACAATCCTTAAACTTTTACTATAAGCAAGAGAAAAAAACATGTCCAGAAAGTATTAAGTCCAGAAAGTATTAAGAGTTAAATGAGAAAGAAACAACCCATAGAAAGTTTCATATTACCTGCTAACCTTCATGTGCTGTACATTGTCTCTCCCTCATAATGTCCCCTCATAGTGCTTGCATAGTGGTTTCTCACAATCTCTCCTCCCTATAGAATATTTTTGCTTTTCAGAAAAAGCAAACAACTTGGGCCAAGGAAAACTATTTTGTAATTGTATTCATGACTGGCAGAGACATGGTAACAAGGTATTGGTATTTTATATTTATTTCAGTATGTGTTATTATCAGTGGTGGGATTCAAGTAATTTAACAACTGGTTCTCTGCCTTAATGATTTCTTCCAACAACCAGTTTGCCAAACTGCTCAGAAAGTTAACAACCGATTCTCCCGAAGTGGTGCGAACTGGCTGAATCCCACCACTGGTTATTATGGATATAAAGATAAGTTAATGAATCCTGCTGAATCAGTTACCTCTGTGTGCTTTCTGGATTTGATTGCTGTTGCAAACTCTGACAGGTTACGGGCCCAGAGCAAACAGAAAGACTGAACTTAAATTAAATTAAAGGACTGCCTGTGTTAAAAGAGAACCCAGGCAGAGAAAGGCTTGCAGGATGGTTGCTGTTGAATTTAAGGAGAGCGCTCTGCCTCATTTGGGACAGAAGAATTATATCATTTGGGCTGCAAAGATGGAATATTTCCTGAAGGCTAAGGAACTCTGGAATATTGTTGTTAATCCTTCCCAGGTACCATTAGCAGTTGCAGATCAGAAGCAGCATGATAAAGCAATGGCCTACATCATCTTAAGTTTAGAAGATGAACTTAAATCAATGTAGCTGATTTAAAGACTGCACAGGAAGTCTGGCTGAAGATAAGAAGTGTGCATGTGAATGTGTCAGCATGCAATATTGTGCAATTATCAAGAAAATTATACAGAGCCCATCTGCAACCAGGAGAATCTGTGGAGCAGCATTTGGTACAAATGCAAACTTTATTTGTTGAGTTAGAACAGTCCTGAATCTCAAAAAGTGCTGTTGGTATTAAACAGTCTAGTTGAAACATGGGACATTGTTTCAGCAGTGTTTGAATGCAAACAAGAGCAGAAGTTGAGTTTGGAGGCCTTAAAAGGCTTGTTTGACTGCTGAGGAGAACAAACACCATTTTAGAAAAAGCCAAGAGAAATTCCTGGGGAGGGGGCAAGGAGCAGAGAGAGAAATATAACAGACTGGCAGACAAGATGCCTGTAAAGAGAAATGTAGCAGCTGAAGAGACTGGATTACAGTCCAGCAACAGAGGTGGTGTTCATCTGTGGTGAAAAGACACATTTAAAGAAGGACTGTTTGCAAAGGAAAAACTATTTGCAAGGAAGAAAATCAGCAGATGGACAAATTGCTGTGGCAAAAGTTGGCTATTACAATAGCAGAGACAAATAGTTGATAGACAGTCAACCATTTGTTAACAATTGTTAATAATTCTAAATTGTTTTACAGGATGAATCCAGCTGGTGGAGATGCAGTAGCCTTAGCAAGTGGCCAGAAGGCTAAAGTCATTGGAAGAGGCAGTGTGCAAATTCCATATCTGGAAAAGAGGTTTAATGATGTATTATCTGTGCCTGAAATGGAGCATAATTTATTGAGTGTCTCTAGCTGAGACAAGTAAGGATTTGAGACCACATTTGTAAATGGAAAGTGTCTCATGAAGAGAAATGGGAATGTATGTGCACAGGGCATAAAAGAGGATAATCTTTATGTGTTGCAGGGACAAAAGGTTCAATGTGCCCAAACATTTGGGAATGTGGCACAACATGATTCATGTGTTCATCCCTAGTACAGAAAGCTTGGCCATGCCAGCTTCAGAGTTTTGCAAAAGATGGAACAGTTTGGAGAAGGATTAAATTTAAAGGGATGTAAGGCATATTTGGACTGTGCAGTATGTAAGTCATCAAAGCCCAAGGCATTCTCAGTGAGCAAAAGTAACACAAGGCTCTAGAGCTCTAGAGCCGGTACATGCAGATTTGGTTGGGCCAACGCAGGCCAGTTTGGGAGGAGCAAAGCGCTGGTCATTGTAGATGACTACAGCAAGTTTGGGTTCCACTATTTACAAAAGAGTAAAATAGAGGTGAATTTTAAGCAATGAGTAAGCTTTGTGGAAAGGAGATATAAACAACAGGTATGTCAGCTGCAAACTGACAGAGGTTCAGAATTCATGTTAGCAAAGTTTCAACAGTGGTTGGGAGAGTTGGGAATAAAGCATAGATGCACAAATGCATACTCAGCAGTTGAGAATAGTGTAGTTGAGAGGCAGAATGGAGTCTTACAAACCATGAAGGACTCATTGCTGGAGGATTCTAGTCTGAGCAGGTCATATTGGGGTGAAGCCATGTTGACTGCTAATTATTTAATCAATAGGCTGTAGCGTTCATCAATTAATGATACTCCATATGCAATGCTTTATGGGAGAAAACCATATCTGGCACATTTAAGAGTTTTTGGAAGTAATGCGTGGGTGCATATTCCAAAAGCAATTAGAAGAAAGGGACAACGAAAGGCTAGAAAGCTCAGGTTTATAGGCTATGAGCTTTAGTGATGGGAGCAAAAGAATAGTGATTTCCAAGTCTGCTAGCTTGGAACAGAATTGATGCCAATTTTTGGAATGATCCACTTAGTGATGGTAACTCACTTAGTGACGGTAATACACTTAGTGATGGCAATCCACTTAGTGATGGTAACTCACTTAGTGATGGTAACTCGCTTAGTGATGGTGTCAGCGTTCAGAAAGGAGAAGCTGAAAAAGATATGAAGCAAGAGAGGGTTGAAACCCAGCAGCAGTCAATGCCACGCTGGTCAGAGCGATGGAACAAGGGGATTCCACCTGACAGGTATTCTGCTAGTAAAGTTAAAGTGTGTAATGTATGGTATGAGCCAAGAAACTATAAGGAAGTATTGGCATTACCTAAATTTGAACAAGTAAAGTGGAAAGAAGACATGGCCAAGGAAATGAAATCCATGGGTGAACATAATGTGTTCATATCTATGACTTTGCCACAGGGTAGCAAAGCCATAGGATGTAAATGGGTATACAAGAAGAAAGTACTGCCCAATAATCAGCTACAATAATAAAGCAAGGTTAGTGGCACAAAGTTTTTCATAGATGAAAAATGTGCACTATGATGGGATATTCGCGCATACAGTAAACAGTGAAAGCATAAGGCTGGCACTAGCTTTGGCAGCAGCACATGGCCATAAAATTTGGCATTTTGACATAACCACTGCATTCTTCAATGCAGAATTAGAGGAAGAAATTTACATGGTTCAAGCACCAGGGTATGAAAGTAAAAAGCAGAACACGATGTATAAATTGAACAAGACCATTTATGGGCTGAAGCAGTCAGCCAGGAATTGGAATATATGTTTAGATACTGCATTGAAAGGTCTTGGGTTCAAGAGTTGCAAGGCTGATGGTTGCATATACACTTGAAAATTAAAAGGTGGGGATTGTCAACTATTAGCATTTGTGGATGATCTTTGTTTCATTGCAAAGTATGTATCACAGGTAAACGAATTTGCTAATAAGTTGGAGAAGAAATTTGAATTAAAAAATTTGGGAGAAATACAAAATTATCTTGGTATGGAGATAAAAAAAAACTGAGAAAGGTGGTTATGTGTCTATTTTTCATATTTCTTTTCCTAACTTATTTGACTTTGTGACACATTGCTTTACACCCTTCCATTCTAAACTTCCACTAATATTTTTCTTTCTTTTCCCTCCTCCATATTATTATATTCAGACATGATACTCTGTTTTATCATTCATATTCCCATTCTCTAACTCTTCCTTTCTATATATTTTAAAATTTATTTAATACACATAAATATATCTACTTTTACTTTACCTACACGAGTCATATTTTATACACTTTTAATAATACCATCATTCAGCCATATCATTCTAATATTAATACAATTACCATATAATCATGACATATCTTTAACTCTTTTTCTCCCCTTAACCATCATCTCTTATCCACATACCTTCCTTTAATCCTACTTTTTTTTTAGCTTGTCTCTCCTATTTTCCTCTTAAGCCTTTCATTCCATCTACTTTGAGGTTTATATTCTGAATCCATAATTCAATTTTTCCTCCTTGCCCTGTCTTTCCCCACTGTTTAATTTGAGAGCTTTCTGTTCTAAATCCTATCATTCCCCACCCCAAGCCTCTTGTTGTTCCTCCCATTTCTTTTTAAAATCTTTTAAAGTGTTTCCCCCCTGTTTTTATTCCTCAATTCTTATTAATTTTAATAGTATCTCCTCCTTATTATCTTCTGTTTGCTGGTTTCTCAGTTCTAATTCTCCTTTTATTCCAGTTGATAATTCCATTTTTTCCTTCTTGTCCTGATCTTTGCTCTTCATCTCTTGTATACAATTTTCCAGTCTTCTATCTATACAATCCAATATTTCCACCATGCCTTTGTGCAGTTCCAGGATAAGGTCCTTAATGTCTTTGTTATTTTGAATTATTAATTCCATTTCATTTAGGTCTCCTCAATCTTCCATTCAGAAACCAGACCTCCTAATTAAGTTTAAATGTCTCATCAATGTGCAATCAAATCAGTTAGTTACTTCAGGGATCGTCCGCTCCTCAAGTCACTTTTGTATATTCAATAGTATTTAGGGGTCCAGACACCAATTCTTTTTTTTAATATTCCAGTCTCCAGTGGTCAGAAAGTAAATATACATCGTTTAACAGTTATTTCCCTCCATTTCAATATTTGCTCCCAAGTCACAAAAATTTACTATCATCAGCAGATGGCGCTCTTTACTTCACTTCTCCACATTTCCTCTTTGCTTTTATTGTGACTCTGTTGCCGTTCTTTTATTTTGACACACCCAGTTTATTTATCTTGCTTAGTTTACCTTATAGCTCCGTTATTTGAAGAAAGGGTAGGTTTATAGTTCCAGCATCTTAATATGCCTTCTTAATATCATGCCTTTTATTTTGGGGGTTCCATTTCCCACTTAATTTTCTTTTTAAACAGATAGTTACTTCTTTAAATTTCCGATGTTTTTTTCCCACAATAGTTGCATGCCACTGTAGCAAATTGTTCTAAGAGGTATTCCCCTTAAATTTTTTGTGGGGTCCAACTTCAGCTGTAAATCTTTTCTTACCCAGACGACACACCATTCAGCATTTCTCTACTCTCGCACAAACTTATGGTTCTGGCTGTTCCCCAGCTTCATGGCAGCCATTTTGACTGCCGCTGCTCCTAGTCTTCAGATGAGGGGGTTTTCCGAGTCAGGGAGGGGAGATGCGGCTCCCTTCGACCTGCAAGGTGGTCCCCCTTTGCGTCACCACCTCTCCAAGGTGGCTATGGTTTCTAGTGAAGCCCCCGACAGGGAGAGCTTGGAACAGACCTGCAGAAGTCGCAGATCTCTCACTGAAAGCGCTAGAAGTTCACCCGAAAGCTCCTACCGCAAAAATTTTAAAAGCTCAGGTTTTAATAGGAATTCTGCTTAGATGTAATTTATGTAATAAACACAATTTTAAAAATGCCACAATTTTCCAAAATTGTAGCAAAAAAGATATACGAGCACCCATATAACAATGTATCCATATATTGCACCTAGTAGAACAGTTTACCAATACAATCATACTATTAGAAACACTGAAGGTAGAATGGAAGAAAAATTTTCATCCTACATATTTCCCAATGATTTTCTGCAGTTTCAGATGTGCAAGTTATCAACTTATTTTATTCATCTTAAGACATTCCCACTTGTCTTTCTATGAAGATGTTTTATACACTTTATACTTTAAGCTATAATAATAATAAATATATAATGCATTTCTAGTCCTCAAGGAATACTGTAAGTTTACCAAATGAACTACTTTAAAACAAAGTTACAGCAGTCTGTGTTTTGGTGAAGTTTGAATAAAAGAAGTTCACAAAATGTACATAAGAAAACAAAGAAGTGTCCCACAGGTTAATTCAATCCTTCATGAAATGAGGAAAATTACACGAGTAGCCAAGAAATTAATTTCATTTTTTAAGAGTATTAAATTTAGAATTTTGGAAGACTGAAAAATTGTAGATTAGCTGTGCTAATCTCAAACTATATTATCAAACTAATTTAACATGAATCCCAGAAGGATAGGATCACAGAAAGCTTATGAAGATAAATGATTTATGTATTGCAAAATTTAATAGAACAACGATGAAATATTTTCAAATTCTTTTCTTGGAAAGCTTAAGATATGTCTTATTTTATTACATAAAATTCCGAACATTTGATGGATATTATTTATACATTTAGAATAGAATGGGAAGAAAAAGAATGCATGCTTAAATATATGTAGAATTTAAACAAGTCAACTGATAAGAAACAATGTAAATCCACTGACGATAAGTGTCAAATTGAATATTATAGAGAAAACAGGCACAGGATTTTCTTCATTCGTAAATCGCTCCACTTTAATTGCTACTGAAAATGTAATAATCAATTACACTCAAATGAATCACTTTTTTGTTTTACACTCGGTGTCAGTATCAGTATCATAACGCCCAAGGTGACTCACTATAGAATAAAACTAATTTTAAATATCCCCCCCCCCCATCTGCCTTTCTGGTAAATGTTATTGAGCACTATATTCCTACAAATTGAGTTTGCTATAAATACCTGCCATGATACCTCATGCTTCTGAAAATAACATATACTCATACTCCAGTATAAGTCGACCCGAATATTAGCCGAGGCACCCAATTTTACCACAAAAAGCTGGAAAAACTTATTGACTCGAGTATAAGCCGGGGGGGGGGGGGAATGCAGCGGCTACTGGTAAATTTCAAAATAAAAATAGATACCAATAAAATTACATTAATTGAGGCATCAGTAGGTTAAACGTTTTTGAATATTGATTTTAAAGAAAAACAGTAAACTAGCTCTGTAAGTGGAAAAGAGGATCAACAAAAACAAAAATCTTGTCACCATGGTGAAGAGAAGCAGTTGTGAAATGGGTAACATGGTTGTTAAGAATGCTACAATGGGCATAAATGATGACCAGTCATAAGTGCGAAGACCGGTCAAAAGTGCGAGGACCTGTCAGAAATCACTTTTTTCAGCCCTCTGGGTAATTCTTTTGTGCACATGGACTACTCAGAGGGCTGAAAAAGTTATTTTTGACTGGTCCTCGCAATTGTGACCAGTCCTGGAACTTACGACTGTCCTCACATTTTACGTTTTTGCCCTATCTTGTCACCATGGTGAAGAGAAGCAGTTGTGAAATGAGTGACATGGTTGTTAAGAATGCTGCATGGACATAAATGTGAGGATGGTCATAAGTGTGAGGACCAGTCAAAAGCCCACCCAGTCACTGGCTTGATCTAATTTCAGGCAAGTTCAAGCCTCTGTTAAGAGATACCTGCATTCTCTCTCTCTCTCTCTCTCCCTCCTTTTTCTTTTTCTTTCTTTCTTTGTCTCTTTCTTTCTTCTCTCTCTCTCTCTTTCTTTCTCCCTCCCTTTCTCCTTCTCATCTGGCATTCTTAGAGCTCCACTACTGATTAGCTTAGCTCAGGGGAGGGCAAATGTGGCCCTTTTATAACCTGTGGACTTCAACTCCCAGAATTCCTGAGACAGCCAAGCTGGGAGAATTCTGGGAGTTGAAGTCCACAGGTTGTAAAAGGGCCACATTTACCCACTCCTGGCTTAGCCTGAGCAAGGATAGCTGGCAGCCAAGTACAAGAAGGTCTCAATTACAAGAAGCTCTCAACTCAAGCTCAGTGCACATGGGATCTCCCTAAACAGTGAGGATTTCTTTGTTTCTTTCTCCCTGCAACTTCTGGGAGCCAAAAAGGGGCGCGGGAGAGGGGCGCCGCACCCCCCCATGCCCCATTTTGGCTTTAGCAAGCCTGTCTGCAACTCCTGGGAGCCAAAAAGGGGCGCGTGGGAGGGGTGCCACACACTACCACCCCCACTCCATTTTGGCTTTAGCAAGCCTGCCTGCAACCCCGGGAGCCAAAACGGTTGCAGGAAAAAAGGCATTTTTTTCGTTACTCCATTATAAGCCGAGGGGGCTTTTTTCAGCATGAAAAACGTGCTGAAAAATTCAGCTTATACTCAAGTATATACGGTAATTTCTTTTTTAGAATAATGTTGTAATGAGAGAAATATAAAGCTGGATGAGTCTATAAAAATAGCTCTGTTTTTTTAAAAGTAGGATACAGAATTTAATTGAATCTGAAAATCTGTCAGATCCCTAAGAGTGATACTGCCAATCAATTGGGAGAAGGGGGAGACTTGGATTCGATTTACTAGCATTGCCTTTGACAACAGATATTTTACAACCTATACTCTGGCACCAAAGAGCCCTGAGATCCTCTTAACGTGGAGGAATGTTTATGATAGCCATGTGGGTTGTTTCACTTTAAAGGATAATGGTGTGAATACATGTTTGTTCAGTTTCTCAGGAAAACTAGTAAAGAAAACCTCTTCATACTTGGGTATTAGCTAAAATCTGCATTCTGACTTAAAGGGAGGGGTCTCTACTGCTTTAATCCTTCTTGTCTTGCCTAAGGGTATTCAGATCTTGTTTTAACTTGGTTGCTATTACTTCTGCTTAATAAAAGGATCCTTTTCAACTACGACGTTTCAAGAGTCTTTACTTTCTTAAGTTGGAAGGAGAGGCAATCCTTACAAAATCATTTATGAATTATAATTTTCCACATGATCGTGTACTATGTCTGAAGTTTGGATTTCTTTTACAATAAAACTTTAACATACTAGACTTTGTCCTAGGCTCCCTAGGTGGCTCAGTGGCTAAGACGCTGAGCTTATCGATCGGAAAGGTCAACGGTTTGAATCCTTAGTATAGGTCTCCTGTGTGAGCAGGGGGTTGGACTAGATGACCTCCAAGGTCCCTTCCAATTCTGTTACTGTTAATTCATTATAGTGAATTATAATATTATTATAACAAAGAAAGACTTTCTTAAATTAGATAAAAACTGCTATTGTTTTGTCCTGATTATTTTTATTATACTGATTGCTTCTGTTAATTATTACTGATCTGCTCTTTTAATAATAGTTACAATAGATATAAGGTCACCTTTTATGTAGTATTAACCTAAGGTTTCTATAAATAATTTTGCATAACTTTCTTGTTTCTTTCCTCCCTTTTTTAGATTATGCTTTTAAATGTACTAAAATAAAATAAAAATGAAGACTTCCTATGCATTAAAGAAACTTGTATATCCTCAAACAATTGTAGTGGTCAAGCTATTGCTTCTCAACAATTACTGAATCAATTAAGCAAACATAAGAAGAAAATATGGTTCTAACCCATCATAGGCTGGACTATTCTGGTTATAAATCCTATCTGTAGGCTAAGTATAGCTTTTCCAGCTTTCTGGTTCAAGCAAAATATTGGGATGGAACAATTATTACTACTTCATACTGCAGAGTTAGTGACATACAATAAAATGCACATCCATTTGTGGGAAAAGAAATTGAACAATTATGTTTATTGTCTTTCTTGTAAGGATTATAGGATTAAAGGACTAATAGAAGAAAAGGAATAGCACATTTATCCTTTAATAAACCAGATTTATTAAAGTTGTCTCACTAAATGGATTTATTTCAATCTTGGTAAAGCTTGACTAATATTCAACAGTTCAAATCTCACTGGTCAAGGTTGACTCAACCTTCCATCCTTCCGAAGTCTGAAATGAGGACCCAGATTGTTGGGGGCAATATGCTGACTCTGTAAACCACTTAAAGAGGGCTGTAAAAGCACTATGAAGCGGTATATAAGTCTAAGGGCTATTGCTATTTGTCCATTTTACTTTTTAAATCTTCTCGTTCCTTTTTAAGAAGAAAAACAACGCTAATTATTTTGTTTAAGGCATAATGTAGTTCTTGACTTATGGCTACAGTTGGAACAGGAATTAAACAATATGGCCAAAGTGAGTTAAGTGAATTTTGATCACCTGCAAGGACACTGCAATGGTCATAAGTGCAAGGACTGGTTATCTACTACCAAGTTACTTTTTCAATGCCATCATTAATTTTGAACAATTTTTAAACACATGGTCATAAGTTGAGGATTACCTATAACTATCACAGGAGAACAAGTTTGATTGAGGCATCAGTTTAGAAATCTAAATATCATGAGTTCTAGTCCCATTTTAGGCATGAAACCAACTGGATGACCAGTCACTCTCTTTCAGCACTATCTATCTTCCCATCCTCATTGTGTACAATATTTTAAATGTACAATCAGCCCAAGTACATACACAATAAAAAGAAAATGGGCTTAACTGCTAAACTCCTGGCAATAAACTTAAAAGGGTAGGAGAAACCAGAAACATCACAGCGAGACCGGCTGGAAAAATAGTGGGCTCCGACGAGCTCCATGAAAATCCAACCAGACAAACTGATATCGGGGGGTTCTGTAGGGATTGTGAAGAAAAAGAGGTGCCTCGGACCACCATGAGGAACAGGCAAGTTCCTCGAAAGGTCAGAGGCTGCTCTTCAAACCGATGGCAGGAGTGGTGGCCATTGAAAAATGACCACTCTGAAGCTGGGGAACCAGACTAAGTTTTTTGTGCAGGAGAGGTGTCTGAATGGAGTGCTGGTACCAATTGAGTGATTGGCCAACTCACAGGTAAAAAAGACAATTTTTAATAACTTTAAAAGATGTCCTGGAGTGGAAATGAGCAGCTAATTGGCACTTGGGAAAGTTAATGGAGGGAGAAGAACAAAGAGGAGGTTAAAATACCAAAGCCCAAGAAAGAAAATTTTACAACTGGATTTAAAATTGGATTTGGAAAAATAATAAAAGAAAAAGAAACCCGATGGAAAGTACTTTTTATATGGATTAAAAATATTTTTGATAGTTTTGATACTTAGTTGCTCTGAGAATATTGTGGATTTGAGAGAGACATCTGCTGGTGGAAAGAGAGAACTGCAATCTTGGTTGGAAGATAGAAGAGAAAATAATAGCTGTGACCTTGACTAATAAAAGATAATTCAGAAACTGTGAGAAGTTTCACAGTTCTCACAAACTGTGAGAAGTTTTAAGGAGTTTTTCTGAACTGCTTGGTTTCAACTTTCAATGGTCATGGAAGATAATAAAGCTTTAATTTGGAGTGGATTGGATAAATATTCGAATTGGATACTATTTGGAAATAAAAAGAGACTATACGGACTTTAAAATTTTAATTAAATATAAATCAAAAGTTTTAACAATTTTTTTTAAAATTGACAATATGGAGTCTTGGATGTGTGAGGAATTGAGATGTTTAAAAACGTGCGTGAAAAGGTAATAAAAAGTCAGAAATTTTGCTGGAACACACAGAACAGGAAAAAGAGCATAAATGTGGAGCAAGAAAATAATATTGAAGGAAAAGGAATTGAATGCAAAAAGCAGTTAGATGATTTCACTGGCATTAACAGTGGCAAAAAAAGAGTGGATGTGGGGAATATCCCCCCAAAAAGAATCAATCAAAGGGAAAAGAAGAAAAGAGTGGAAAAAGATTAGGAGAAAGCTTGGGGAGAATTACTCGAGTAATATATCTAAAAGTGAGAAAAAGGATTCAGGAGAAAAGATATAATATATATTTTATATATATATTTAAAGGTATAATAAAACAAAAATAAAAGAAGAAGAAGTTAAAAGAATGGAATAAAAAAAGGAAATTATTAAGAAGTGGAATTTTGGAGAGACCAAGAGAAAATGGTTAAAGAGGGGAAGAATAGTGGAAAGGAGGAAGGGAAATAAGATATATATTAGTAGATTTAAGGGAATTGTACTAATATTATTAATTGTGGGTCAAATAAGTTAAAGGGTTTTAATGCAAGAAGTGAATATGATGATGTATATTGCTTATAGCAAAACAGAATAGCAGATGAAATATGAAATGGCAATGGGGTTTAATTATGAAGACAAGTTAAATTAAGAGATAAAATTGAAATGTTAAAAGTGGGATGGGGATTTTGAAAAATATATACTGTAAATGAAGAAATAAAGAGAATTAATTGATGTTATTGTAAGAAATTAGGAATTAAGAGCAGATAGTGATACTGTTTATGTATTATGTATTAAGAAGAGATTAAGATAAAATAAAGAAATATGGAAAAAGACTATTATGGCCGAAATTGAAAATATGTAAAATGTACTTGGGGGTGGGGAGGAGAAGAGATGAAATAACAAGATATGGTGAAAAATGATGAATTTGTAATAAAGAATTATATAAAAGGGATGAATTTGGAAAAAGTGGGAAGATTGGAATAGATTATAAAAATTAGTATATATAATGTATAAGATGTGACCCGGTCAACACTCTGTTCATAAAATATATATGATGAAAGAAAAATTTTAATAAAACTTGTTTACAAAAAAACCCCTTAAAATGGTGATGTGGAAGCCATATTAGAAACAGAGAAAAAAAACCTAATGTAATGCAGAAATATTATTTATGATATTGTTATTCGCTACCCCTGTCACCACTCTATTACTATTCCAAGGTTTTCTGTAGTTATAGTAGCTTATATCCCATTGAGTCTAAAAGCTGTGCTCTAGTATATTGTAAAGGAATTTAGTAAAGGAATTTAGAGGTACCCTTGGGGAAAGTATGAAAGAGCCATTAAAGGGGGAAGGAGGAAACAAGACATTAAGAAAGACCTCAGAAAAAATATTTACTCAGAGATTGAGGTAAACATGAGAAATCAGCTCAAATTTATTCTAGATAGATTTTCTTTATGGATGGAGAGAAATATGGATAGGCTTTCAAGATTACACCAATGAAGTACCATTTCTGGACTCTTTAAGATGTTTGTTTCTTTATTAAGGTACCTTATGAGATAAACTGTTAAAATTTTCAGTTACATGAAAGAGTAATCCATAATAAAAAGGCAACATTTCAAAATTAGAATGAAGTAAAAAAACACAACCAGGTATTATAAGATAGCAGAGTACTTAAAAGCAGAATTATTAACAAGATCTGAGAAAGATAATTATCATGCAAGCTGAAGTTGTGTTGAAAAAAATGACGCTAATAAAAGTCATATACATTCTACATACTTTCTACAACTGTCAGTTGCACATATTGATTTTCTGCCACTGTGCTAATTTGATGTAATTGATGCAGAATTTTCTGTATTTCTGTATTTGTTAATGCAATGAGGATATATGCATTAAAATACAAATATTTTGATAGGTATGATATAGTATTAAGGATTTTTAAGAATTTAAATAAGATAAAAAATAATTATGCAAAGCAAATGAAAGAAAAATTGGTATACACTGTCCAATTTTACAATTAATTTTAGAAATTTGCTACTTGAAATTTAAGGAAAGGAAATACATAGAACAAGAAATATGGAAGTTCATCTCATCTTTTGTTTCTTAAAGAACATTTGGGTAATTAGACATCCATTTAATCATACCCATTCTCTTTTAAAATAAATGACAGAAAACATATAAAACATGCTTTTGGGATTCTTTCAAATTCCCTAAAATAAAATGGAAGAGAAATAAATCTAACATAGTAGTTAAATAATGTTGTAGGTGATATGACTGGGAAAAAGAAGAATTAGAAGGGAACAATCTGCAACTTTCTGAGTCGTTTTCTGCCTCTCCCATAAAGATCAACTGTAGGTAATTTTTGTTTTTGCTTTTCTATGATCAGTTGGATCTAGCACATTTTAAAACTAAATAAACTTTCTGTAGAATTTCTCTCTGCACCAATGTCATTCCATTCCATTGTGTTTTAGCAGAGTAATTATAAAAGAACAGATAAAGCCAAGGGAGCACAGGTAAGTAAGTCATTACATAGAATTGTTACATTTCCACCCCTCTGGAATTCTGTTCACCCTTATCTACTGCCAATTTAGCAATAAAAGTTGATTACATTTTTGTGTATTGTCTTGAGCAATAAATCTTCTTGACTGCAATTTAAGATATGGTTCTGATTCTTTGGGCCTAACAGTAATCCTATTGATGGATTGAGAACCCTGAACTCTTTATGTACTTATATACTCGAGTATAAGCCGACCCGAATATAAGCTGAGGCCCCCAATTTTACCACAAAAAACTGGGAAAACTTATTGACTCGAGTATAAGCTGAGGGTGGGAAATGCAGCGGCTACTGGTAAATTTCAAAATAAAAAAAGACTGGTCAAAAGTGCGAGGACCTGTCAGAAATCACTTTTTTCAGCCCTCTGAGTAATCCATATGC
>WNWU01013349.1:531120-579466 GCA_012654045.1 Ptyas mucosa | reverse complement strand
CTCCCCTCCGCCACAACAGCACCATTCATTCCGGATGGCGAGGGCTGCGCTCTGTTTGCACCACCTGGGAGCCAAAAAGGGGCGTGGGGGAGGGGCACCGCACCCCCCCAACACACACCCCATTTTGGCTTTAGCAAGCCTCCCTGCAACCCTGGGAGCCAAAACAGTTGCAGGGAAAAAGACATTTTTTTCTTGACTCGAATATAAGCCAAGGGGGGCTTTTTCAGCCTGAAAATCGTGCTGAAAAACTTGGCTTATATTCAAGTATATACGGTAATTCAACACTAAAATTTTATTGGTTTGTAATGACTAAAAGATTTAGAATTTCCTATAATTTGTAAAATTTACTAATCATATATGGCAACCTACAGGGGCAAAACATTTAGATTATGTACTGCTAACATGGAAGTTTCTGGTTTGGGGAAAAGGGTAAGGAAAATATCCCAAAAGATTTCTATGAGACAAAAACATTTGCATTGAAAGAGAAAGAGTAAATTATGTCAGATCCTGTTGCTGTAATAATTACATATTTCTCATTTTAGATTTAAGAAAAACTATCTAATATACTGGTACTTCCAGCCAGAATCCCCTTTGCTAAAATAATACAAAGACTTTACATTCATTTCCTTAGCTTTAATGAATAAAGTTGCATAACTTTAATTTTGTATATGTAGAAATTTTATCAGGTAAGGAAATGAATGTAAAACAAATGTAAAAGTATTTATTAATTTCCTTCTTTACCTATGGAGTAACAAAAATAGGTGTCATCTTCATATTAATGATAACCACTTCAAAACCTCTAGGTGACTCTGCGATGGTTTCATTAGATATTGCAAGTATAAGGGACTAGATGAAGCTAGTTATCTAGTAATATTACAGATTATGATAAGATAAAACAAATTTAATGATGATAACTGGAGCACCGGGGAACTGCCAGAGGACTGGAAAAAAGCTGATGTAGTTCCCATCTTCAAAGAAGGAAAAAAAATAGATCCAGGAAACTACAGATCTATCAGCCTGATCTCAGTACCAGGGAAGATTCTGGAAAAGATAATCAAGCAACGAATCAGCGAACATCTAGAAGCAAACGAAGTAATAACCAAAAGCCAACATGGGTTTGTCAAAAACAGATCATGCCAGACTAATATTATTGCATTCTTTGACAAAGTGACAAAATTAGTGGACCAGAGGAATACTGTCGATATAATTTACTTGGACTTCAGTAAGGCATTTGATAAAGTAGACCATAAGCTACTACTAGATAAAGTAGAAAAATGTGGGTTAGACAACATCACCACCAGATGGATTCATAACTGGCTAACTAGCTGCATTCAACGTGTAGTCCTCAATGGAACTGCAGCTACATGGAGGGAAGTATTCAGTGGAGTACCCCAAGGCTCTGTTTTAGGCCCAGTACTCTTCAATATCTTCATCAATGATTTGGACAAGGGATAGATGGGGAACTCATCAAATTTGCAGATGACACCAAACTGGCAGGAATATCCAACACTCCAGACGATAGGCTTAAGATACAGAAGGATCTTGACAGACTTGAACATTGGGCGCTATCTAACAAAACGAAATTCAATGGTGAAAAAAGTTAAGATTCTTCATTTAGGCAAGAAAAACAAAATGCACAGGTATAGTACCTTGCTCAATAGTAGTAACTGTGAGAGGGATCTTGGGAGTCCTAGTGGACAACCATTTAAATATGAGCCAGCAGTGTGCGGCAGCTGCCAAAAAAACCAAAACAGTTCTAGGCTGCATAAACAGAGGGATAGAATCAAGATCACGTGAAGTGTTAATACCACTTTATAATGCCTTGGTAAGGCCACACTTGGAATACTGCATTCAGTTTTGGTTGCCACAATGTAAAAAAGATATGGAGACTCTAGAAAGAGTGCAGAGAAGAGCAACAAAGATGATTACGGGACTGGAGGCTAATACATAAAAAGAACGGTTGCAGGAACTGGGTATCTCTAGTTTAATGAAAAGAAGGACTATGGGAGACATGATAGCAGTGTTCCAATATCTCCCACAAATAAGAGGGAGCAAAGCTATTCTCCAAAGCACCTGATGGTAGGACAAGAAGCAATGGGTGGAAACTAATCAAGGAGAGAAGCAACTTAGAACTAAGGAGAAATTTCCTGACAGTTAGAACAATTAATCAGTGGAACAACTTGCCTCCAGAAATTGTGAATGCTTCAACACTAGAAGTTTTAAGAAAATGTTGGATAGCCATTTGTCTGAAGTGATGTAGTGTTTCCTACCTAAACAGGAGGTTGGACTAGAAGACCTCCAAGCTTCCTTCCAACTCCGATTATGTTATGTTATGTTATGTTATGTTATGTTGTGTTGTGTTGTGTTGTGTTGTGTTGTGGTGTTGTGTTATGTTAACAACACACACACACACACACACGTATCACCACCAATAAAAAAACTGACACCTCCCCTCCCCCCGCTCATTCGCCATGGTCAATCAGCCACAGCCGCTCCATCCCAAACACTTCGGCATGGCCCATTTGACGCCACACTGTTAGTCTCGGGCTTTTCGCCTCCTGGGACAATTAGCTACCAGCCTATCGGCTAGTTCCCAATGCTGGCAGCGAGAAGCCAGCCTCATCCAAAGGAGTTTTTGTTTCAGGTGGATATCCTAGCCTTAGAAAGAGAGAGGGAAGGTGGAAGGGAAGGGAGAGAGAGAAAGAAAAAGAGAAGGGAGACAAGAAGAAAAGAAAGAAACAGAAAGGAAGGAAGGAGGGAGGGAAGGAAGAGGGTGGGAAGGGAGGGAGAGAAAAAGGAGAGGAAGGAAGGACCACAAACAATGGTACTAGACCATTCAGTGGATGCTTTGATACAGCACAGCAATCCAGGGCTGGAAGGGATCTCAGAGGTCATCCAGTCCAACCCCCAGCTCCAATAGAAGATCTTATATCATCTTGATATAATTAGATGTTCCTCTAATACAGAGGAGAAATTCCCAGAAAAGGGATGGAATTTAGTAGGCAAAGCTGCCATGCAAAGGAAGGCAGAGATAGTCCTCAAGTTATGACAACAATGAGCCAAAAATTTCGGTTGTTAAGCAAGAGCATTGTTAAAGTGAGTTTTGACACATCTTACTCAATCCATCCTTGATTTATGACTGTCATGGCAAGCCGTCACCGATGTCGTATGTCCATACCTAACATTCTGCTCTCTCCACCCCACACCTGATCCTACAGTTGGGCTGCTGTTCCCCCCCACCGCCCGCCATCTTAGGTATGGACATATGATATTGGTGATGGGTGGCCATGACGGTTGTAAGTCAAGGATTGCCATCAAATTGGAAAACAGTATAGATAGTCCTCAATTTACGACCTTATCATACAGTGACTGTTCAAAGTTGTAATGCCATTGTTGTGCATTTTTCATGCTCATGACCATTGCAGGATCCCAAAGGTCACATGTTTTGCAGTTGGATGCGTAGTAACTGACTCGCATTTATGACGGCCGCTGCATCCTGCGTTCATGTGATGTGATATCCCTTTTGTAACCATCTGAAAAGCAAAGTCACTGGGGGAGCCAGCTTTGTTTAACCATCGTCTAACTGACTTAAACAATGATCCACTTAACAACAGTGGCAAGTCAGGTCGTAAAGTGGGAGAAAGCTTACTGAACAGTTGACTCCCTTAGCAACATAGATTTGGGGAAGCCGGATTCACTTAGCGACTGTGTGACTGACTTAGCAACCGTTCAAGTTACAACGGCACTGGAAAAACGGACTTATGACTGTTTGTCAGCCTCCGCTCTTTCATGCTTACTTGCTCGGCTGCCATGAAATGCGGGGAGGGGGGAGCTATTGGAATTGGGAGGGGGGAAGTGAGCTGGAGGAGAAGAAAAAACTTTGCTGCAGCGTTTTCTTTGAAGCTAATAATGTCTCAAGGTCAACGGTTGTGGCATAGCAAGAGGATGACACTGCCAGACGTTTGCACCCACATGACCCCTGGAGAACCTATGGATTGGATGATTTACACTGGACAGTTGGGGGGCATGCTTTCTATATGTGATTTACGTGCCTTTGCTTCAGACCTTACTTTTCTTTGGTTGCATTCAGTTCTCACTCAGTAAAAGTACCTTTCTCTATGAAAATGGAGTTGGGATTTTTCTTTCTTGAGTTTTGAAAGGAGGCATGCCTGACAATAAGCAAGGTCTATTTTAACAGCCATCCCGGAAAACTACTGAGGGGGCTGAACAAACAATGTCTGATCAAGACAGCGACAAAGACCAGATGGGAGCTGCCAGCTCAACAGCTTCATCCTCCCACCCAGCTGGGCAAGCCTCGGATTGGATGCTAATTTACAGCTGGAAGAAGAATTGGAGCAAGCCAGATGGTTGCTGGGAGTGGGGAGGTTACCGGAGCCTCACGGAGTAACAAACACCAGACCCCGAAAGGGAGAATCTGCTTGGCTGCAGGAGCAGAAAGAAAACTTCCTGGTCACACAGGCCCTGCAACTTTTGAGAGAAGCTGAGGAGAGCTGTAGAAGCCAAGAAAGGTATGCCTACCTTGCTGAGAAGGGGGGGGGGACGCCCTAGAGATGAACCGGAAGCTGCTGCTTGTGGGGGGGAGAGAGAGCAAGCTGGGGAAATAATAGCTCAAGCCTCCGGAACTCAAGGGGGTGATGCAGCAGCCCAGGAGCCCCCGGCAAGACAGGCACCACCCCAGAGGCAAAGAAAGCCAAAATTTTCCCCGATATCAGAAAACTTCGGAAGAGACCCAAAGAAATTGGGATTTTTCCTGACCCAAGTGTGGAACCATATGCAGGACTGGAAAGAGGACTTCCTCTCAGATGCCGCACGTATGAGGTGCGTTACCAAAGCCCTAGAGGGGGAAGAAGCTGAATGGATAGTGGGTCTCCACAATAACAACTCCCCCTTGCTGAGAAATTATGATCAATTCATAACAGCCCTCAGAATGCGTTTTGAGACCCCTTAGCCGAGCGAAAAGCAAGAATCAAAATGAAGGGCATTCACCAGGGCTGGAGATCGGTGGCAGAGTACATCCAGGAGTTCCGCGAGTTGGCACCCTACATGAGAGGGTGGTCAGAAGTGGCCCTACTAGAGAATTATAAAGATGGGTTGAAAGAGGATGTCTACAAAGATTGCCGTTCACGGGGGGGAGGGGGGCTGACAACCTGCAGAGCTGGTACGTGTTGGCAGCGGACATGGAGATCAACCTGGCCCGAAGCCGTCTCCGTGGTGAGCGCACTTGGAATCAGCCAACCTCCTCATTCCACAAGGGGGCGCCAAAGGCAGTGGTGGGGAAGGCAGGGCCCAAGCCAAAATCCTCCATATGTTTCAAATGTGGAAAGGAGGGGCACCGAGCTGCTGAGTGTTTCTCCAAGCCAGCGCCCAAGGTGACCTCTACCAGAGGAAAGAAGGCTGATAGAACACCCGCTAAAGCCCGCGAGACCACCCTGAAAGGAGAAGTCATTGAGTTCGCTCCCTTGAAACAGGGTGAGTTGGGACCTCCGACCATCGCTGACGACAGCGAGACCGACACCAATTCTGACGACGACCTGGTGAGTCAGAAAGGGGGCCCCATGACCATCCCGGCAGAACTAAGGGTACCATCCACCAGGGCCCATGGCCAGATGCCAGCCCTCTAGATTCTGGATGCACTAGGTGAGTAATCAGCCCAGACATGGTTGAACAGATGGGCCTAAGATTAAAAACAATGAAAAGGCCCATCGCATTCTGTCAGCTAGATGGATCGGTGGCAGGAGGGGACCCAGCCCATTTTGTGACCGAGCCAATCGAGATGCAAATGGGGGACCACCTGGAAACTCTTAGTTTTATTGTGGCCCCGGGCATGGAACGGCCTTCATACTTGGACTGCCTTGGCTCTGTAAATGGAACCCGCGCATAAACTGGAAAACGGGAGTTTTGCTCATCCACTCCAAAAAAAGCAGGGAAGGAAGGGGAGAAACCCCACTCCATGGATGGAGTGGGAAACGAGGGGGTGGCAACGGCAACAGACCACATTGTGGGGGGAGGAAAAGATTCCAAAGGCATACTGGGACCTCTGGGAGGTGTTTAGCGAGAAGGCATCAGATGTGCTGCCCCCCCACCGGCCAACTGACTGTAACATTGAAATACTTCCTGGAGTAAAACTCCCTAAGCCAAAAATCTACCCCATGACCCCCCCGGAAGCTGGGGGAACTATGATACTTTATTGACAAAAACTTAAAACGGAGTTTTATCCAACCGGCTAGGCCGCGGGTAGCACACCGGTACTTTTTTGGGAGAAGGAGGATGGGTCCTTTCGCTTGGTGGTTGACTACAGAAACCTTAACGCCATTTGCGTAGAAAATGTCTACTCCCTGCCGCTCATGAAGGGCATGCTAGCCCACCTAGGAAAGGGGAAAATTTTCACCAAACTGGACTTACGGGAGGCCTATTATAGAGTTCGGATTAAGGAAGGTGATGAATGGAAAACAGCTTTTAACTGCCCACTAGGATGTTTCCAGTTTCGGGTGCTCCCTTTCGGACTGCAAGGAGCCCCTGCTGTGTTCATGCAATTAATTAACGAAGTGCTGCATGAACACCTGTACAAGTGGGTCTGATCTTCTTGGATGACATTCTTATCTATATTGAGACCATGGATGACCATGTAAAGTTGGTGAGGACCGTCCTGAAAAAACTTAGGGCCGCGGAACTGTATGCCAAGCTATTAAAGTATGAATTCCACCAAACCAAAATTGATTATCTGAGATACCGCATCTCACATGAGGGAATAGAGATGGATTCAGAAAAGGTCCGGGCAGTGTTGGAATGTGGCCCACCACGTACCCGCAAACAACTACAGAGTTTCCTGGGATTTTCTAACTTCTATAGACAGTTCATCCCCTTGTTCGCCAAAATTGCATTACCAATTACAAATCTTCTGAAAACGAAAGGAGAAGAGAGGTGAAAACCCTCCCAGCCTCTCGAATGGACTATGGACTGTCAGGCGATGTTTGAGAAATTAAAACAGCTGCCGAACCAGTCCTTAAACATCCTGATATGGAAGCCCCTTTTGTTGTACAGGCTGATGCCAGCGACGTAGCCGTTGGGGTTGTGTTACTACAAGCGAAGGCAGAAGGAAAGCTGTAACCCTGTGCCTATACCTCTCGTAAGTTGTCGGAGACCGAGAGAAGATGAGCCATATGGAAAAAGGAGGCTTTTGCGATTCATTGGGCACTGTTAAAATGGAGACAATTCCTTGAAGGAGCTAAGCACCCGTTTGAGGTGTGGACTGACCACAAATACTTAGAAGCTTTGAAAACACCACAAAAACTGTTCCCAAAACAAGTCCCCTGGGCTCAACACTTCAAACGATTTAATTTCTCCTTGCGCTACCTTCCTGGAGGGAAGAACTTCATGGCAGATGCCCTTTCAAGACTGCCGCAATACAATAGTGTGAGAGAGGAGGTGATTCGGCTGATTATCCCCTCAAAACAACTGGCGGCCCAGTAGTTACTAGAGCCCAGGCAAAAGCAGATCCAACTTTGTCGGACGATTTGACTAAGCAGCTACGAGAAGCTCTAAAGACCGACGAGTGGTTTCTGGCCCATTCAAATGAGTGTATACTTTGGGAAGGACTTGCTTGGGTGGGAGCCAAGCTGTATGTTCCCGCCAGTCTGAGAGTGACAGTTTTACAGCACGCCCATGATGCCAAAGTTGCCGGGCATTTTGGGTCGTGAAGACATTACATCTAGTTAAACGGCAGTTCTGGTGGCCCGTACTAAAAAAGGACATAGAGGCATATGTGGCCAGCTGTCCCGTGTGTGCTTCAGCCAAGAGACCTCCTGGAAAACCACCCGGATTGCTTCAGAGGGTTGCCAGACCGGGTGCCCCATGGAAGGAAATGTCCATGGATTTTATTGTAGAATTGCCCGGAGGGGGGGGGGGCAACACAGTTATTTGGGTGATTACTGATTTCTTTTCTAAACAAGTGAATTTCATTCCATGTCCCAAGATCCCTTCTGCAAAAACGTTGGCAAAATTGTTTGTTCAACATGTATACAGGTTACATGGAGCTCCAGAGCGGATAATTTCGGATAGGGGAGTTCAATTTACCTCCCATTTTTGGAAAGAGTTCCTAGGGTTGTTAGGCTCTGCCCAAGGGTTAAGCTCAGCCCACCCCCCCCAAACTATTGGGGCTTGTGAGAGAACCAATTCCATATTAGAACAATATCTAAGATGTTACATAAATTATCAACAAGATAACTGGGCAGATTTACTGCCATTTGCAGAGGTGGCCTATAATAACTCCATACATAGCAGCACGAGGTTTAGCCCTTTCAAGGTGGCCTCTGGCAAAGATTTTGTGCTCATTCCAGAGTTGCCTCAAGAAAACCCACAAATCCCCTCCTTGGTTGATTGGATCAAACAGTTACGTAGCACTTGGTCAAAAACACGCAAGACACTGCAGAAAATGAGCTAGTTAAAGATTGTATGATTAAATGGGCACAAAATTTCTCTCAACCAGTTATGATGGAAACATGGGAAAAAATATGGGTTCAGAACGTTAAATTCACACAGTCACAAAATTTACGAGAAAATTTTTATAAAATGTTTTATAGATGGCATTTAGACCCCAAGAAATTGTCTTGCATGTACCCTAATGTGCAGCCAAAATGTTGGAGATGTGATTGTTTAGATGCTACATATTATCACATCTGGTGGACTTGCAGGAAAGTGAGGGCTTTTTGGATAAAAATCTGGTGGGTTATGCAAAATGTTTTAAAGAAAAAAATACAATTTTCTCCGCAATTTTTTCTACTGGGTATAGTTAAAGACTTTACACTGGGTGAAACTAAATTGATTTTGTATATGGTGACAGCAGCTAGGTTGTTGATTGCCCAACATTGGAAGAGTGATGTTTTACCGACTGTTGACCAATGGACCCAGAAGATGGCTGGATTTGCAGAAATGGCAAAGGTTTCAGCTTTTTTAAAAGACCAGACGCATGAGAAGTATATACAGGAATGGAAATTATGGATTGAGTATGTACAGAATAAGTATCAGACTAGAAAATATTATATCGCTTTTAGCTGACATGATTATGTTAGTAGGTTAGTAAATATAGAAAAAAAGATATGGAAGAGTGAATAACATATATATTGTTTGGGAATACTAACATTGCATATAATGGAAGTCAAGGGGGGGAGGGAAGAGGGAGGAGGGGGAGGGATAGGGTGGGGATGGGATGGAATTATATATTGTTTTTATATGTATCTTATAATGTTGGGTTAGGGAGGGGGGGGAAAAAAGGGGGAAAAATTTGTATTGGTAAAACTTTTTCAATAAAAACACGCAAGACACTGGATGAAGCACATCGGGCTCATAAAGCCCAGGCCGATAAGAAGAGGGTTCAAGGATGGTCTTATAAGGTTGGTGATATAGTTTACCTTTCCACCAAATACCTGCAAACTACCCAAAAGTCTAAAAAGCTTGGACCCAAGTATGTGGGTCTTTTTCCGATAGTTCGGATTATTAACCCACTCACAGTACAATTGGAGTTACCAAAATTTTTGCAGTGAATTCATCCAGTATTTCATGTCAGTTTGCTGAAACCGGAGCATTCATCCCCTTTACGTCCAGACCAAGAACCTCCTCCTGTCCCCATACTAATTGAGGGGGAACAGCATTTTGAGGTCAAGGAAATCTTAGACTCTAGAAAGCATCGTGGTAAGGTGCAATATTTGGTGGCCTGGAAACATTTCCCATTATCTAAAGCTGAATGGGTCAATAAACAAGATAAACCTTAATCTTTTTTTATGTCATGCTTTATTTCTGTGATCTTCTGTTTTATGTCATTTTGGTTTCTTGTAGGAATAATGTCTCTTCTGCAGGAGGGCCGAATGTCAGCCTCCGTTCTTTCATTGCTTACTTGCTCGGCTACCATGAAACAGGGGGAGGGGGGGAGCTATTGGAATTGGGAGGGGGAAGTGAGCTAGAGGAGAAGAAAAATCTTTGCTGCAGCGTTTTCTTTGAAGCTGATAACGTCTCAAGGTCAATGGTTGTGGCATAGCAAGAGGATGACACTGCCAGATGTTTGCACCCACATGACCCCTGGAGAATCTGCGGATTGGATGATTTACGCTGGACAGTTGGGGGGCATGCTTTCTATATGTGATTTTCGCACCTTTGCTTCAGATCTTGCTTTTCTTTGGTTGCATTCAGTTCTCACTCAGTAAAAGTACCTTTCTTTATGAAAATGGAGTCGGGGTTTTTCTTTCTTGAGTGTGGAAAGGAGGCATGTCTGACACTGTTTTTCATACTTAATGACCATTGCATCATGGCCAGTAATCCAAATTCAGATGCTTGGCAACTGACTCTTACTTATGGTGATTTCAGTGCCCCGGAGTCATGCGATCCCCTTTTGCAACCTGACCAATGAAGTCCATGGGGAAGCCGGATTCACAAGCTGCAACCACTCACTTAACAATGGTGGCAAGATGGGCCGTAAAGTGGGAGAAAGCTCACTGAACGGAGATTTGAGGCTCAATGGTGGACATACAGTAAGTTGAGGGGTACCTTTACCCTTCCCTTACCAGTGATCTGGCAGGCCTTTGCTTTAAAATTCTGAATCTGGCCCACAGTGATTGACATCCACTGTTGGAGGATGGATTGAATAAGATGCGTCGAAACTCCCTTTAACAATGCTCCCTGCCCAGAATGTATCAGATTGGAGATGCTAACATTCAACCTGTGTTGAGTTCCGTTCCCTTCACACCAAGGGGTCAAGTAGTCAATTGTGAGAACAAAGGAAAGAGGCAATGATACTCATTAAGAGGCTCTACCCTATTCCAGGGGATATACAAACCAAATTCCAGGGATACATAAATAAAAGATGCCAGAATTGGAGGTTTATGATGTTTCTGAACAATATAAAAGGGATTCACATCCCCTTTCTTGTTTGTAATTGTTACCTGCATGTATCTTGTATATGTTTGGAACAGCTAACCATTTAAGCTTGATCAAGATTAAATGCTATTTTACTAAAATAAAAAAATTTAAAAAATGCTCTTGCTTAGCAACCAAAATTTCGGGCTCAATTGTTGTCATAAGTCGAGAACTATCTCTGCCTTCCTCTGCATGGCAGCCTTGCCTATTAACTCCTTCCCTTATCTGGGAATTTCTCCTCTGTATTAGAGGCATATCTAATTATATTAAGATGATATAAGTCCTCCTGCTGGAGCAGGGGTTTGGACTGGATGACCTCGGAGGCCCCTTCCAACCCTGGATTGCTGTGCTGTGTCAAAGCATCCTCTGAAGCTACATCCAGTGCCAGGGTTTGTGGTCCTTCGTTCCTCTCCTTTTTCTCTCCCTCTCTTCTCTTCCTTCCTTCCTTCCTTCCTTCCTTCCTTCCTTCCTTCTTCTTTTCTTTCTTGTCTCCCTTCTCTCTCTCTCTCCCTCTCCCCCCCTTCCCTTCCTCCTTCCCTCTCTCTTTCTAAGGCTAGGATACTCACCCGAAATAAAAACTCCTTTGGATGTCGCCGGCTTCTGGCTGCCAGCATTGGCTACTAGCTGATTGGCTGGCAGCTAACTGTCCCAGGAGGCAAAAAGCCCAGGACTAACAGTGTGGCGTTGAATGGGCCATGCCATGGGACAGAGAGACCATGGCCGACTGGCCATGGCAAATGGGCAGGGGCATGTCAACTGTGGAGAGAAGCTAGAGGAGAATCCCCCGAGGAGGAAGCCTGGCTGAGAAGCAGGCATGGCCAAGGGTAGGAGACGAAAACTCCTAAACCGAAATTCAGAATGGGACCTTAATTCACAATTTTTTATAGCTGAGGAGAGTATTATTAGAGTCAAAGAGCATAATGTCTGATTCTCATTAAGAAACTATATCAATTAAGATTGCAGATGTGTTTTAAAATCACATTTCCATTTTTACAGTGTTGCTATTTTAAAACTAAAAAAGCTGAATAAAGATTATTTTTAAAAAAAATAAAAAGATTGCAGATGTGGATTTCTTCAATGAATTTGTTCTTTATATAAAATAAACAACTGCACACAGAAAACTAAATATTGATAAGGAAACTAATTATAGGTTTGCATATATAGTCACTTAAATGCAGATTTTTTAAAAAAAGGTTTACTGGAATGCTCTGCAGTAAAAGTTTTTCCTTCAGATACTTAAACTTCGGTTCTAAATCCATAGAACTGTAGAGCTTTATAACAAAATGAATAAGATTTTGAGACAAAGCAGATGCTTAAAATCAAAGAAATAAATACTGATTTTGTGAGAATTAGATAGAAAACACATTGGTTTGGAAATCCAAAAGTATGTTACATTTGGCATAGTTAATTACGTTGAATAAATTTTCCATACTAATATTTCCTTTTGTAGTGTTCCACTACAAAGACTAATTAATTGTTTAATTGAGATTGTTTTAATTTTATTTATAGCAAGATTATAATTTGAGTTTTGTGAGTTTTATAGTGAATAAAAAAACCCTAATGATTTTAATTAACACTTTATAATAGTCCATTACAATGCTTCAGTTCTAGAATCCATTACCAGTTTAATTTCAAACTGATTAGTTTAGAGATTATATTACAGTAAAAAAAATGATAGTCATTATACATGATTCACTTTGCTTACATTTTGTGCTCAGGTGAATGAGGAGGATTTAGGGGAATGAGAAAGTATTATACAAACATTTCATGGAAAAATCTTAGCTTACTGGATTTTATGTGATATTTTTATAGAGACTAAGGTATGAACGAAGAACAGAAAACCATTTATGTAATCAAGAAACAAGAAAAGTTTCACTGTTGCATTCATAAATAATAAAATAGTGGGCCCTTTTTCTTTCTGCCAAAATATTCATCAACAACTATTGTTTTTTAATTCTGTTTAGAGTACAAGCAATATCATTTTGGAAAAGAAGATAATCTTTATAAACATTTTTACCATTACAACTGTTCTGGCCTGCCCGCGGCCAGCAAAGCTGGCAGCAGATTCAGACAGTGAGGAGGTTGGGGAGGAACATGGGCCAGTCCTGGGGGCTGGGGAAAGCTTGGAGGGCTCTACATTGGAGGCAGAGAGGGAGATAGACAGCAGTGAAGCAGACAAACAGCTGGAGCCTGTTCCCAGTGTGCGCATACGCAGAGCTGCCAGAAGACAAGAACAATTCAGAAAGCAGGGTTGATTTGGGAGTAAAGCAACACCTTGGAGATGATTGGCCCCTCCCATAGGAAACAAAAGAGGACCGAACAGGGAGGGGGCTTTTGCAGGAAACAATTCATTGGTTCGGTAGTTTCAAGAGTAAAAAGTTCTGTTCGTGACTCTAAGAGACACTGTGCCAAGTTTTGCCTTACTCTGCATTTGGAAACAAGTTACGTGGCAGCTTGCCAAGCGAGATAAGGTGTGTTGAGAAATATTCCTTTGAAAAACTGTTTGGACAAACCTTGCTGACTGTGAATGAAAGTAATTCACAGCCATGTACATATAAGAGGTTTTGCCAGGATCAATTCCTGCTTCCTGCTTTTTGAGAGAGCCTAGGTCAGAACAACAACTAACATTCGGCTTTGGATCAATATTACTTGTTACATAATATATCCACAAAATATGAATTTTGCACCATCTGTGTATTTGTGTTATAACAGAAATCCACATGGCGCAAACTACTAGGAGTTCAGTATGTTAGGTTACTTATTACCATGCTTATTGTCAGCTAAATTTTGAGTAGTGATTCCCCTATAGTCATACAATTGAAATCTCTATCACATTAATTAAGAAACTGATTACACTGTGGATTTTAGCACCTAGAGTGGTAAAAAAAATTCTGCGGTTATACTATATTCACAAAATGTATTCATTCTTAGCTAATAATTTTAATATTTATGGATTTAAACATTCCAGACTAGAGATTCATATTACAGGAAAAACTTTGATGTATGCATTGAACCTATCAACAACCCTTTAAATCAAATGTGTTTTTTCTTGAAATCATGCAAAGGGACATGTATTTTATAGCATGTGCTGCTATACATGCAAAATTCTTTGTTGATTTCGCAGGATATTTTTACATTTTAAGAGAAGAAAAATATAATTGATTGTTTGAGCCAAAAGGACTATTTTTAAATTAGAGTGGGAGAAAGAAGAAAAAGTAACAAGTACAAAGAGGGAAAAAAGGCTAATAAGAAAGGTAGAAAAAAGGATTAACTCTTTTGATTGATATGACTCATGTAACTAATTATTTAGTTACATTTATATATAAATGACTATATATAAGGAGTGTTTCCATTATTTTGCTTTCATCCATCAATTTTCTTACAGGTACACTGTAAGCCAAGTACACTGAATCATTCATAGAGAAAATGCATGGACTGGTTTACATTTTAATCATTCAATAATTAAACAAAAATTAATCTGCATAGATCTGTTGCCTTCAATAACAAAACAGGACGATTTGTATCTACAAAAGTTTCCCAGGCCCAAAAAAGTGACTGAAAAAACATTAAACTTGTAGAGTGGCACATAATCTGACACTGCATAATTAGAAATCAAGCATTTCTGTAAAGATGCACAAATTATTTCTCCCTAAGGTACAAATTAGCTTGAGCCAAATAGATCAACAGCTGCATGATAGAAATAGGTAGCTATTTCCCTCTGAGCATGCTTAAAAGATGTACTCTTTAAGGTAAGGTTCACATACCTTATTTGCATCCACTCGCACATTTCCCCTCATACTAAGATACATCACTCCACAATGCCATTAGAATTTTAAAACATTCTGTTTCCTCCAATAGGAACCTTATTAAAAAGCTCACTGGCACAATGATATAAATGCTGCTCCTCAGAAAGGGGGCAGATCTTGGATTTAAAACTGTGCAAAGAATTTTCCCAGTGTTCTCTACAAGCCAGACATTTTCAATTAAAAAAAAATTAGATCATTTAATATTTGCCTAGGTATTTTTATTTATGTGCCTTCAGTGTTTTAAGATATAAAAAGCAAGGAATACATTATTCAGGCTTTCCTTTCTATGACATTAAACTCTTATATTATGAGATATCTGTTTTTCAAATAATCAGATGCCTTAAATTTATTTGCTATGCAAAGTGAATTAATTCAGACACAGTTAAAAGCTGAGAAGGAATGGTAACCCATGTTGAAAAAAAGAGTTTATACTAGTAAAGCATCCAATCTTGAAAAGGCCTATATAAAAGGGAGGGGGGCGAGTTGTTTGGAAATGCCATATTGTTTTAAAACATAGTCATTAACTGTACCATTACCCCATCATAGGCTGGACTATTCTGGGTATAAATCATATCTGTTCTTCCAAAAATACTTATTATCAAGTGATAATAAGAAAGCGGGAAAATAACTTTTCATTGTAGAGGCACAATTCAGAATAATTTTTTTGTCCACTGAGTGATTTGCTTCAGGATATTTCCTGATTTTGGTGGTCTTCAGAATGAGATTGGGATTATCCAAGTGAGAATGAATGTGAAAAAAAATAATTACTCAATATATAAGAAATAGAATAAAAGAACAAAGAAACTCTTGGATATAATGAATAAAATGCATATAGGATTTTTAGGAAAGGAGAATCAGAAAGCAAAAAGGGGTAGCACTTACATTTGCATGTTGCTGGTCTTGTTGATAATTACAGATTTCCCAGTCTGATCCACATTGTGATCGATGCCAAAGTAAGCCGCCCCTCTGTGCACCAGCATTCGCTGATATGATGACATCTGGGGGAACTTTTTATAATGATTACTGGAACAAAATGTCAAAGGGCTCAATATGATGCCACCCTGACATGATGGAATAATAGCAGTCCATTTTTTAAACATTTGTAAAATCACACAGACTTTATTCTGAATTCTCTGCTATTCATTTATTTCAACTCATTTTCCAGTCATTCCAACAATCAACATTTTATGCCAATTTTGGGTAGTTTGCGAAAATAGGGATAACTGTAAATTTAATAATAAGAAGGCAAGCAAATGAATAACAGAAGTTTTGATTATATTTGAACGTATCTTAGGATAAGTTGGAAAAAAGGATGTAGATTTTTTTTTGTATCCGAGTGAGGTATTTTACATAGATAGTAGTGCATATTCTATTATTCTTTTATAAGAGTGTCTAACAAGACACTAATCTTCTTAATAATTATAATTTCTATCAACCCTCTGATTTCAGTATAGCTAAAAGTATGACATATCCCTTAGGCTGTACTGTTCAGAGAAGAGGATTATTGCTTGTTTTAAGACTGTTCTCCACAATTAAGTCTACTATCATTATGTTCAAGTGTCAACACACAATCACAATGCACATAATTTGGGTTTTGGGAGGTTAACACTAAAGACCATTTCCAATTGATTTAATCATTCCAGCCCAACTGACATTGTTCACTGAAGAAACTAGGCTCAAAAATATTTTGGCAGCTTGGTTTAATGTCAAATGTCATGAAAAGATAAGAATAATTCTATGAAATGCTTTTATGGGAATTTGTGCAACAGTTGAGATTAGCGATGTAAAAGGAAAGTTTACTCAACTAGTTACCCTTAATCTGTTTAATGACAATAATATTCGTCTTATGAAGATTTACTTGGCTCTAAGCATGCCTTTCTTCAGAAAATATTTTTAAAAACTAGTTTTTCAAACAGACAAATGTCAGGATGATTTGTAACCCTATCAGGTGGATGATAGGTAATGGAACTTATCTGTAATATTTTCCCTTATGTGCTATATCTCTATTTCATTTTGTATTTATTTTTTAAATAATGCTTTAAATATGGATGCCACTACAAGTTTTTGAATTTGGCATCCGATGAAAAATAATATATGATTCCATGAGTATTCTTCCATGAACAAAAGACCTATTCCATTTAGAAATGTTTCTCATGTAGTAAAAAAATCTTAAAATGGGGAAATGATTCCAAATCTGGAGACATTATTTCTATTCCTGTAAAATTTATCATGAGTTCCCCCAAAGCTTTATTTCCCACCAGAAGTTATAGGTTAACCCTAGATATTTCCTCTATGTTATTATTCATATTGTAACATAATTCCTGAATTAATGTACATTACATTACTATAAATTTTACTCTATGGAAAATGATTTAATTATTTATTTTGCACTGTTATTTGCACTGAACCCTTCATGATTACTTTGATTTTCAGGACATTCACATAACATGGAAAAACATGAGAGTTTCTCATGAAAAAACTGGAAACTATCAAATATTGCACACACTGTGTATTGCAAGCTGGCTTCAGATCTTCCTCCAAGCACTGTGTTACAAAAATATAATTCAAAGAACGAAAGAGCCCTGATGAGAAGGAAGGTAAACACAAGAATTCTAATACACAGTCTTGTTTGACAAGAGACTCATAACTGCTACTAACACAGTAAAATTTGTGTTCATTTTCTCCTGTTCTTTCTATCTAGGGTATAGGATGGCATCTCTTTTATGTCCAGCAGACAATTTTCAGTATTCACATTTTGATAAGAGCTATTTTTTTCTGAAACAACTCTCACAGCTAGCTATATTTGACAAGCATTGCATATTTTTGAGCTACTTTTGTTTAGCAAGGCTGTTGGGAATGCTATAGAAGTCTGTGTTTGTATGTGCCCTTATGTATAAGCAGGCATGTAAATAGTCAAATTTTGACTATTTGGCCAAATTTTGATAAAAGTAGGTTACAAGCCTTGTAGTACATACTTATGATGCAGGTTTTTCTAAAATAAATGTTCTATACCTACAAATTGCTAAGAACTATGCAAAAAAGGGAGAGAGAAACTAGGACTTACCGGGGGTTATTCTTTAATGTGTTAACCAGAAATTCGTGCAAATCTATGCCTGTTGAATCTGTATATTCTTGGCTGCGGTCTGAAAAAACATACATTACTAATAGTTTCATTTTTAAAAAATGAAAATAATCTAGCCATTGTGTGGAATAAAGTTTCTTTCTCTCCATCTGTCCTCTGGGGTGCCTGATTTATGAAATTTGTATCTTACATTAATAACATTTTAATAGAACAGGTGCTTAATTATAAGCACCAAGCACAACTGAATATTTTATACAGTATTATGCTTTAAAAAAAAAATTACAAACTGAAAATGATTGCATTCTGGAGATATCTGCATTTGCTTGAGCAAATGTAAAAGGAATCAAGCCAAAATAGAAGATAGGATAACAAACGAAAGTAGCTTTGGATTTGTTTGCATATTATACTATTCCAAAACTGCTGGTATTCACTATTGGATTATTATTGACTAGGGGATGGAGAAACAAAACATGGAAGCTCTTTCCCTGATTTGTTCACCGGACAGTCATATCCCCATTCACCTTTCCCCACCACAACCATGAAAGCAGCTAGCTATATAGCATGACTCTATCTCCATATTGTTAGAAAAAGAAAACAAAGCTGATGATTTGACTACTTCAACAAACAAATCATGGAAAAAAATTCTTTATTGTAAGTGGAACCAAACATAAATGACAGCCATGGGCAATACCATACAACTCACTTACCGCTAAACTACAAGCCTAGTTTTTTTTCAGGACCAAATGATCTGTGTGTTTTATATGCACACACATTTTTCTGGTTGGATCTAAGATATATTAGAATAGCTAAAGAATTTCTACAAAAGTAGAATATCTAGAGAAATCATTAGTTTCTACTTAGAGAAACACAGTGAATGACGAATATACAGTATATTAAAATAAAACAGCAATAGCACTTAAATTTATATACCACTTCACAGTGCTTTACAGTCCTCCCTAGGCGGTTTACAGAGTCAGCATATTTTCCCCAACAATCTGGGTCCTCATTTTACCTATCTCAGGAAGATGGAAATCTGAGTAAACCTTGAGTTGCTGAGAATCGAAGTGCCAAACTGCTGGTAGCCAGCAGTGAGCAGAATTAGTCTGCAATACTGCATTCTAACCAGAATCACAATGGCTCTAAAGAATGCTTAATTTATAGTTTAAGGTAAGTTGGTTGTACGTACCACACACACACGAAAAATAAAGTACTTTGATTCTATCGATCAAATAAATTGATTTCATTTTCCTGGAATTATCTATGAAATGTGTATCCTTTGGGTAAATCCATAAAGAAATCCAGAATTTAGAACATAAGCATTATGTTTAAAACAGTTAAATATCTTGTATTCCAGATCTAGTTAATTGTCATGAAAGAGAACGTTTGCATATCATAATAATATCCTAGAAGGCAATGAGGTGACCAAATGTGCAGTAAATGACAAAAATGTGTATAGATTCTAATTAGTGATGGCATAAATTACTACTACTGTAGAGATTCAGTGTATTTATTTAAATTGGACTGTCAGCACATTAGTGCTAGATTGAAATAAACATTTCATTCAGGTAGCCTATGAATGTTACCATCATTTGTCAGGGCTGGATATTTCAAGTAGATAATTTTTTGTACTATTTATTTCTATGGCATTTTTATGCTGAAAGTTATCATAGTAATAGAACATGAATTTAAGCCATCAATAACATGCAAAGTGAAAATATAATCATAAACTTTTTTAAAAATGAAGGTAAAACGCAGGGCTGAGCTGAGGATTTTGTACAGTATCTGTATGATAAAATCACTCAGATTTGGGAAGACTTGGCCGCTGACTGGGTTAGTTCAGACGAGATGACTAAGGCAGGTCTTGAGAGCGTTATCTGGGAGGAGTTCGACCCTGTGGCTCCCGAGGACGTGGACAGGATCCTGGGACGGCTGAACTCGACCACATGTTTATTGGACCCGTATCCCTCCTGGTTGGTGCTGGCTTCCCGGGAGGTTACACGAGGCTGGCTCCAGAGGATTATTAATGCTTCTTTGAGTGAGGGTGTCCTGCCGGCCGCCTTGAAAGAGGCAGTGGTGAGGCCCCTCCTCAAGAAGCCCTCTCTGGATCCAGCTGTTTTGGCCAACTATCGTCCAGTCTCCAACCTTCGTTTTATCACGAAAGTTGTTGAGAGTGTGGTGGCCCGGCAGCTTCCCCAGTACCTGGATGAAGCTGTCTAGTTAGATCCGCTCCAGTCCGGCTTCAGGCCTGGGTACAGCACGGAAACGGCATTGGTCGTGTTGGTGGATGATCTCTGGAGGGCTCAAGGTAGGGGTTATTCCTCTATCCTGGTCCTGTTAGATCTCTCAGCGGCTTTTGATACCATCAACCATGGTATCATGTTGCGCCGGTTGGGGGGATTGGGAGTGGGAGGCACCATTTTGTGGTGGTGCTTCTCCTATCTCTCCGACCGCAATCTGTGTTGACATGGGGGCAGCGGTCGACCCCGAGGCATCTTGTTTGTGGCGTGCCACAAGGGTCGGTCCTCTCGCCCCTCCTGTTCAACATTTATGTGAAGCCTCTGGGTGAGATCATCCATGGTTTTGGAGTGGAGTTCCATCAGTACGCTGATGACACCCAGCTGTACATTTCCACCCCAGACCATCCCAATGATGCCTTGGAAGTGATGTCCCGGTGCCTGGAGGCCGTGCGGGTCTGGATGGGGAGAAACAGGCTTCGACTCAACCTTTCCAAGACCGAGTGGCTGTGGCTGTGGATCATTGGCCCCCACGGAAAGGGTTCGCAACTTGGGTGTCCTCCTGGATTCACGGCTGTCTTTAGAAGAGCATAGGACGGCCATGGCTAGGGGGGCTTTCTATCAGGTTCGCCTGATACACCAGTTGCGCCCCTTTCTCGATCGGGACTCCCTACGCACGGTCATTCAAGCACTCGTCACTTCTCGTCTGGACTACTGCAACGCTCTCTATATGGGGCTTCCCTTGGGGGGCACCCAGAGGCTCCAACTGGTGCAGAATGCAGTCGCGCAGGGGATTATGGGAGCAACTGGATTATGGGGGCTTCCAGTGGACTTCCGGGTGTGCTTCAAGGTGTTGGTCACCACCTTTAAAGCGCTCCATGGCTTAGGGCCGGGGGTATTTACGGGACCGCCTTCTGCCACCAATTGCCTCCCACCGGCCAGTTCGCTCCCACAGAGAGGGCCTCCTCAGGCTGCCGTCGGCCAGACAATGTCGGCTGGCGACCCCCAGGGGAAGAGCCTTCTCTGTGGTGGCGCCCACCCTCTGGAATGACCTCCCCCCAGAGATACGAGTGATCCCAGATCTCCGGACCTTTCGTTGGGCCCTTAAAACTCATTTTTTCCAATTAGCTGGGCTGGCCTGACCCCATGTTCTCGGTTTTAAAGTTTTGATACTGATTTTAATTTGAATTGTTTTAAATTATGGGCCAAATCTTATTTAAATTATTTTAAAATTTGTCTTAATTTTTGTATATAAATGCTTTTTAGTTGGCTGTTCACCACCCTGAGTCCGCAAGGAGAAGGGGGGTATAAAAATGTAAATAAATAAATAAATAAATAATAAAAAATATTACGGACAAGGCAAATAAAGGGGCTGGGTTTTAACACATTTCTTTTTAATTGTAGCTATCACAACCCAATACAGTTAGCTGAAAAGATAGCAAGGTCTGAACAAAAGACATTCCAAAAATTGGGATTTAAGGGTTTTTTTTCCTGTGCATCTCAACCAGAGGATAAACTCACTGCAATTAGAACATTTTTTAGATAGTCACCTCTACATATTTTTTTATATTTTACATATGTGACACAATTATGCTGTGTGATATGTATGAAAAATTCTAAAAGCGAGAAATAAATTGTCAAGAACGAAGTGGCAATGCTTCTGCGAAATAAGCAACAATACATGCACAGCAAACTATTGTTGTATCATAATGTTCCTATGCTGGAGCACTTTCAATAATGGATAGAAAAGTCTACAAGCACAGGGTATAGGTTCCTCTAAGCAGCAACTCAATTAATGTGTATTTTGCCTTCTTCCCACACTGTCCCTGCCCTGCTTCCACTTCTCTTCTTAATATAAACTCTACTTATGGATTTTAGTACCAGGTTGAAAATATGTAGATAGAATATATAATGCATTGACTTACAAATAATACTTTCTATTATACTATCGCTAATGCAGCTGAGCGATTTGCATATCATTTTTATGAAAAACATATGTTTTCAGTTTTGACACTGCAATACAGCAGCATCTCTATATGGTGGGAAAGAGAAGGAAGCAAAGTGCAAAAGCTGTGGTCCACCATGGCTGATCTAAAAAACTTTGGGGGAAGATGAATGTATTCCTTAGAACAGAACAAATTCTTCCTCTTTATGTAATTATTTAAGTCTCTTTATATGGATGTATATTGTCAAAATATTATTACTTTGAAAGTTTAAACTTTCAGCACATATTTTAGATGTAAAGAGAGTTGTAAAGAGAATTTGTTTTATATATCACATTTGTTATATACCAATCATATATGTATTCTTCAGTTAATATATAAACTATACATATACCACAATCCCACAAGAAGTACAGAATATAAAAAATACAAACTAATTCAAATACAGACAAAAGCAAATACAAACATTCAAAATGTCTCCATGTGTAAATGACTAAATAATACTTTTGTTCACCTTTTGATAACATTCTTATCTTGGTTTTTTTCACTGTTTCTATCTTTTTCTTTGTTTTTATCCTTCTCTTTTTCTTTCTCAGAATCATCTTTACTAGATTTATCCTCTTCTCGTAGGTTGGGGAAACTTGAAAGCTGTAGCTGTATTGATTCCTGTTGAAAAAAATATAATAATTTAGGGCCAGATTCAGGAAAATTGGTGTGGCTTCCCAAATGCATAGGAAAGTGCAAGCTTAGAAAAGCTGAAGCCAAACAGTATTTGATACACTTAATCTTAAAAAAATATAACATATTCTTAGAGATACTTTTTGGTTGGTTGGGTAGTATAGTATCACTGAGTATCATAATTTAGTCCATATTATTGAATATCAGAATTTAGTTAAAAGAAAAATAATGTATAGCTCTTCATTTGTTTGCAGTACATCCCAATAGATTCAATAAGAAACATTTTAAATAAAATGCCAAATAAAAGCATAAAGATGTTATTCCTAGGATGTTAACTTATTGACATTATTGAAATTATTTATATTAAAATTACACTGAAATCAGCAGAATTCATCTCAGTGAAAATTGATTGAAAAATTTAATGGAAACATAAGACATTATTAAGTTTATTTAAAAATACAGTGGGACATTTTAAATGAAGTGTACTTAAAATTAAGAATGTAATAATCAGAACTTGACAATATTCATATGTATGGTTAATTTTATTTTATACCAGAATTATTAATGTGTTGTTTCTTGAAAAAGGCCTATTTTATACCTTAAACTAACGTTGATAAATGAAAAAAAAATCCAAATTATGCCTAACCTTATTAATTAAAAAATTAAAATATAACATGATTGTATGCAGTGATCCTAAAGTTTTCTCAAATATTTAGCATGCTTCCATTTACATGTACTTTGGAATGGTGTCACAGAAGCTCTGTGCTAATTTTATTTGTATTAGCAATGCTTGAAGACGTACTTGAAGTTGTACTAATTTGAACCCAAATGTGCTTTTTGCTAAGTAAATTAGCTTATGAGATGGTAAAATCATCTTTACAAATATTTACAAATTTAATCTATGCTCAATGTTTTTTCTTTTGAAAATATTTTTTATATTATGATGTGGGGGGGGGGGGAGGAAGAACTAAATGCTTTTGCTGCCTATGAAGACAATCCAATACATGACTGTGGGCTAAGACTCACTGAAATGAGATTCATGGAACTTAATGGAAAAAGTTTTAATTGACTTTGACATCTTCAGTTGTTTAGTCTGAAGTGATTCCTAAGTGCACTTGCTGTTTTACAAAAAATAGGGGAAAAGACAGACTTTACAAACAGTTTAATACAAACATATAAGCATACTACACTGTATATATTCTATATCATACATATAACATAACATCGCTATATAGTCTTTGCATTAGAAAAAAAACACACAGGAAAGCTGCAGAGTCATGGAAAAATCTGGTGTTTGTTTCTTATATTTGTTTTTATTGACTTTTTTCAATTCCAAAATTACAATGTTGATAAATACATTCATACAAGTTAGGAGTAGCGAACACAAAATGTTGAATTGCAGTAGTACACTAATAAACCAATATAGCATTAGAGGCAACATTCCTTTTAAAATAAGGACAGATTGTGAGATCAGGTAAACTTTTATGATGAAGTAATACAGGTAAACAAGATTTTTCCTACACAGGAAAACCAAGGCAAATTTTCAAATATAATACAAACATCAGGTTTGTAGTACAATCCATACTCTGTAGTTCTGGCAAGGTACCATACATTCTTTGATGACTTAGACTCTGTGCTTTGTAAAGTAGCTAGGTAAACCAATAAGGAAAAATCCAACTTAACTTTAAAAATAATCCATTTCTATTGATATAACTCTTCCAGGATCCTTCAATCAGTGAAATGAATAGATTACTGATTTAGCTTTCCTATGCAAAATTTATCAGTTTTTAAACCAAGTAGTATACTTGTTAACTTATTATATGAAGCTACATGGTGAGTCAAACAGTAGTAAGGACCACAAGAAACGGCATTGAGCCAATATAGAAAAGATGCTTGCTTCTAAACTTGCTAGTTTCTATAGAATATAACATTCTTTTTTTCATTTGTAGAGAAAACAATAGAAACTGTCATGCAACGTTTAGTACAATCTGATATATTTATATATTTCTCCTTTCAGATTCCATTTGAAATGATAGGAAATACAAATAAAATGCAGAACAAAAGCCATACATTTATAATAATGCAAGCTGAGCTAAATATTAGAATTGTTTTCAAAGTAACTACCCACAATTGAACCTATTATTATTATACTGCATAAATATAATCTTAGAGCAGCAAGAGAATGTATAAAATCCCCACAGCTCATTAAGATATGGGACAGTGAATTTTGGTCATTCAAAAAACAAACAAACAAGAGAGAAAAAACCCTCTCCAGAGAAAAGTCCAGAGGAGAAGTAAATTTAAGTCATTTCAAGTTAATAAAGGAAACTTTTTAAAAAGTACACTTAACTGTGATTTGATTTTTGTGCTAACAGAAGTTTAATATTCATTTCCTCTTTCCTCTCCCTCCCTAGGGCTGATCTCATTCTTCAATTCATATCTGAATCTTCAAGTAAAAAATGTTGAGAAAAATAACTTTCAAGTAAGAAATAATTTCTTTTGGTTTCTGTGTTTGTTAAATTTATGTTTTTAAGCAAATAGAAATGTAAGCATTTTGCAATAAGTGCTAAAAGAAAAATGGACAAGATTCTGAAATATATATATAAGTAAATATAAGTATACGCGCACACACACACACACACACACACACTTAATTCATACAATACTACTACAAACTCATAAAATACATATTTTGCAAGATTGGCTCCAGGAATCAGAAAAATAAACCACCTGGAATACAATGCACTTTTTTAATAGATTACTATTATTTGTAGGGTCAAAAATTGAGCTGTAACTATAAACTAAGACATGGAAAGCAATATGAAGATTTTGTATGACTTAGAAGCCAGAATGATTCAATCTTATATTTGGTGTATCCTTAAGAGATAGCCTTAGAGAAAATAACAATTGTAACTTTTTGAGGTGTTTTTAAAAAATAATTAATCTGAATTCTTTTGAATTCCTTTCCATTTGTTGAAATTTTCAAGGGCTCTGGAAAAAAAGAGCAAATAACACCCTGTGATATACTGTTGATCTACTCATGTATATCAAAGAAATACACTAAAAACATTAAAAATAAAGTATGCTCATGTGAAAAGCTACTTTGATTCCCCCAAATTAAGAATTTCTTTTATAAATACTGTTATAATACTTTTATAATAATACTTCTATAATACACTGTTATCAGGCACAGGAAAGGAAAAATTATTCATGCAGCTTAGAAAACTGTTTTAGATACCTGATTGTCAGTGTCTGGTTCAAGACGAGGAGATGATTCTTCACAAACAGCAAGGCTTCGTACCAGTTTCCCCTTTCCTCCTGACTGAAATAGAGAAGTAAAATAATTTCTAAAGAAATAATATAATAGCACGTATGTATATTTGTATTTGTACATGCATGTATAGCTGATAAATGAGACTTTAGCAATAAAAACTAAAAAAGAGATAAACTGGTGTGCAAGAATAAACTACTCAGTTGCTCTAAGAATAATGGATGAATAATTGAAATTAGGATATCTGAAAAATAAATCAGTATTTTTGAAAAACTTGATTAAATTGCAATGAAAACTTTCATCAAAATTTTGGATCTTCAAAACCATAACACTTATCTGCAACAAATTGATTGATATATTTACGTGGTTAAAATGAAATATCCCAGTCTTTAAAATAAGAAAGTATAGTTTGTCTCTTTTCATCTTTGAAAACTAGATATCTGTAAGCATGAAAGCATCTATAAGCATGAAAGCATGAAGTTTGGCAAAAGAAGAAAAAATAAATGTAATTTTTCCCTTAAACAGCAGAAACACACAAATCAATTCATTAAAAGACCAAAAAACTGAACTGAGACAAAAAATTAAAAAATAATATCTGCAACCATAAATTAAATGAAAGTTATAAACTTTCATCACCAGCTGTGTGATGTAAATTTTCATCCAAGCCAACCTATCACAATTCTGAGCAACCAGACAAAAACTCTACCTTGGATCTCTTTTTCTGCTGGTTCTGGTTAGCACTTCGTAACTGTGAAAAGCAAGTGACAATACATTCAAATGTATTAGTAGAAAATATGCGTAATAGAAATAATAGCATTTCATATGGTAGCTATCAAATAATTTGCCCTTATCTCCGTCATTGATACTATTAAGGCATAAAGGTGTTTGTTTCTAGGTTTGTAAATTTCTTTATAAGGGTCCAGATTAAAGAAAAGCTTCTGCGTCTAATTTTCATTCTATTTCTTTCTTGTTATGTATGTTAATATGTTAGTGAATATTAGCAAATATTTCAGAAGCATTCACATACTAAAATTTGAAAATGTACAAAGGGTATCTAAAATTATAACATCTAATAAAATTAAAACGAGAAAAGAAAGACAGACTTATTAGAAAATATATGCCAATTCTCATTACCTGGTCTGATTTGCCATATTCTTCTTTTTCATCTACTTCTGAACTTTCTGTTTTATTAAGAATGCAATTCTCTGGTTGAGAGAGAGATGAGTCTAGCTCATTTCCAGCTTCTAGTTTATCTTGCTCAGACATTCTCAGAGATTTAAAGAAAAAGTTTTGATGACCTAAAATGTCAAGTCATAAACAAACAATAGACAGGCAGAAATTTATATCACTTTATTCCCATTTTGTTGCATAATACAGCCCAACAGAATTAACTGAAGTAATCACAATAAAGAACAGAAAAATGAAGATGTTGCTATTTCTCTTTCCTCATCTTTCATTCTGCAGTTGCAAAACTTACACATGTAGAAGAACAGTTTTACTAGGAAGATGTTACCACAAAGTAATAGTAACTATGCTCTTAGGTGTGGCAGGGCAAGAAATATACATTTTTCTATTAGACAATCTCTTTTTTAAAAGAAAAGGAATCAGCACATACCTACCATTCAATCATTCATAAGTGCACACATATGAAAGAAAGAAGAAACCTTGAAGAAATAATGATTCAATAAAAACATTAATTCTCCACTTGACGTTAAAAATCTCATAGTCTTCACTGACAGGCATAAAACTGACAGCTCCACTATAAAATTAAAAAGCCCTTTTCAAACCCCATCTCATTCTCCCATACTGTTAAAATTCTCCCAGAAACTCTTAGCAGATGGCTCTCATGAAGATCTTAAAAAGAAAGGCTTTGCTCTCATTTCACAACAGTCATTTGAACAGAATCTCTGTAGCTTTTAAAATTAAAAATATTCATAAAATACTACTCTTACACTTCCATACTGATTGGTTGTCAAATATATCTCATGAATAATTTTGTATTTTTTGTTCTTCCCACCCACTATTTTAAAGGGAGAAAAATCATAAGAAAGAAAATATACTGGAGAAAGACAGTAAATTCTTAACAAATTTTACTATTTGTCCTACTCTCTGATGATGGTTATTTGATAGATATAAATTTTGTTGTGCTTCTTTTGTAAACAGTAATTCATGTAATTACAGTAAACAGAAGAGATGAAAACCTCTAATCTTTGTTTTGATTTATTTTAAAAGAAAATATATAGAATACAGTGTGGTCAGAAATTCAGAAAATTGAGCATGATTTTGTAAATGAACTAAGGAGTAAGAGGACTAAGAACACTCTTCCTTTCAAGGTTTGTAGTTCTCTTTGTATGAAAAGTGAGACAAATGAAGAATGAATGAAAATGTAAATTTATAACAATCAACAAGTCATTTTTATTAGCACATTTGGGAGGGTGGAATAATAACCTCTCTTTATAACTAATAAGCATTTATATCTGGAAATTAATATCTAGTTTTTTCTTATAATTTTAAATAATTTTAAATTTTAAATATAATTTTAAATATAACTAGCATGAATTCTGGTATGTACACTAGCAATTATATTCATGCAAAATCCACATGTATATTGATGCAGGTACACACATAGACAAAATCTACTGCCATTAGGTAAATAACAAGTATGTGAATTACCTTCAATAATAACTCTTGATACCTTCCGTTCAGGTTCTGTTGCTCCTCATTGGTTAAATCCACACAAGTGATCAATGATAATGTGAATGCCATGACCCCATTAACAATTCAGGATGCCAGTTTCCATGCTGTTCCTTTATAGAATTTGAGAGAGCACTGTCATCAACCTGGCAAGAAAGGAAAAAAGGACAAAGAGTAAAACCAATAATAAGAATTATAATCATAGTTAAAATTAAAAGATAAAATAAAGAGACCAGATTTCTAACCCTAATGACCAGCTTCAAGCAAATCACTTTCACAGCTTGATCCAGTTCCACCTGTCTCAAAAACTGCGTGCTTCTTCTCTAATGAAGGCTAGAGCAAGCTGTTCAACTCATAACAGCTCCTACGCATGGAGCTAAAATTAACAATTGTGGATTATGTGCCAAAGATTACTCATTTCAATTTTAACCTTTTTAGTAAATTCTAACACTTTATACGAAAAAAAATATTTTATGTTTGCTTCAATGGAAATCAATATTGTCCTTTAAGAAAAGAAGGATGTTGTCTGCTCTGTAAATGGAGCTACAAATTCAAATTGTTTTTAAAGAATAACAAACACTGATCTCAATAATACAAATGGCTGATTTAATAAGCTCAAAACACTGAAACAGTTCAAAGCAATTAATAGTTGTAAAATGGAAATTAGAAAGAATTTATAAGGATGTAAAGAAAAAAAAAGATTACTGCAGGAAAGACAGAAATATCCTAGGTATTTGGCTAAAATATGTGAGGGATTTAAAGGAAATTAAAAACATTAATAAAGTGTCACAATATCATGATTAGATTTTAGAGAATTTGGTTTGGCAGTTGACTATTAACCCAGAGATGGACAAGTCTTCTGGCAAATATGAGAACATAAATATAGCATTTGTAACTCCTTAAACCAAATGTATCTTTTCCCAGGAATTTGCAGCAGCATAATCTCAGGAAAAGAACAGCTGCTTTAAGGAGTTGCAGACATGTTCACTTCTGCTTGTTCTCCAAACAATGTCCCAAAGGTGCTTTTCCAAAACCTTCTCTTGGATGAGAAGCAAAACATAGTCAAAGAAAAAAACAAATAAAGTCTAGTTGCCTTTGGGAAAAGCATCTTGGGACAACTATGACCTGGATGAGAATCTCCATAGACATTTACACCAAACAACGTTTGTTATAATGAATAAGAGATACTCCTATTAACAACTGAAATTGCCATTCTAGTTTTGAAAAAAAATACATGGTGTATAATTATATAATGCTACTATGCTACTAATTGTAACTTTTTTTTTCTTCAATTCAATCATTTCTGACTCTCAGAAACTACCATGGCAAAGTTTTTTTCAGAAGTGGTTTGCCACATTGCCTCCTTCCAAGGAGTGAGAGAAAGTGACTAGGCCAAAGTTACCCAGTTGGCTTCGCGCCCAAGACAGGACCAGAACTCACAATCTCCCATGCTGATGCCTTAACTGTATAGCAAACTGGCTCTTAGTTGCAACTTATATTGTGAATTGCAGCATTCACTGTAAGATGCCTCAGGCATATTCAATATATAATATATTCTGATTTCCCCCTTTTTTAGATCTGGTGAGGCATAGCATATTTCAATTTGAAACACTTGCTATTATACAAAAGCTGGTATAACTATACTCATATATTTGCCAAGAGTTAAAATCAAATTGAAGACATTTTCATACAAACATACATATCAAGAAATTAGTTCAAATTTCTCACTAAAGTAAGAGTGAAAATAATTGAATATTTGAAGAGCCTAGACAAGTTTCTGATTGAGTTTCCAATTATATAGTCAAATTGAATTAAATATGTGTGAATTAAATTAACTCTCTGGATTAATTCATAAAACCACACTAGTGTTGCAACAACTTAAGAGCAGAAATGGTAAGTCATACTTTTATACTCCAATACATGATAAGAAACAAAAACTTAACCCAAATCACTAATAGTATATTTTGTGGAAATATGGTTTTATGAATCTTACCATAAGATTTTTTAAAAAGTCTATTCAACACATCACAGAAAAGACATTAAATTATATGTAAAGCCTAGATTTTACAGCATTCCTGATAGTTTTTCTTTCCCACACTAAGGCAGAACATAAAGTGAAATTGGATATAAGAGTGAAATAATACGGGATCAGCCTAGACCAGTGATGGCTAACCTTTTTGCCATCACGTGCCAAAAGCGGGGGAGTATGGGGGGTCACACGCATGCGTGCCCATACCCATAATTCAATGCCCCCCATGTCCTGCCCACGCTCCCCCTGCTTTTCGCACACAATGGCAAAAAGGTTGCCGGTGGGCCCAGTAGTCCCATTTTTTGCCCTCCCCAGGTTCCTGAGGCTTTCTTGGAGCCTGGAGAGGGTGAAAACTGCCCCCCCCCACCCTGAGGCCCTCCGGAGGCCGGAAATGTGCCGTTTCCCAACTTCCAGTCAGACCAGAAGGCCCATTTTTCGCCTTCCCCAGGCTCCAGAGGCTTTCTTGGAGCCTGGGGAGGGTGAAAACTGCCTCCCCTACCCCTCCAGAGGTCGGAAACAGCCCATTTCCCAACTTCCGGTGGGCCCAGAAGGCCCAAAATCAACTGGCTGGCACGTGCACGCACGCTGGAGTTGAGTTAGGGCAACGCTCACGTGCCCATAGATATGGCTCTGTGTGCCACCTGTGGCACCAGTGCCATAGGTTTGCCATCACAGGCCTAAAGGATCTCTGAAGGGCCCCTTTAACTAGTAAATATAAGAGACAAATGCTGGGTTCAAAAAGTTAAACTGCAGAATTTATGTTATGTGTGTAGGAGAAAAGAACTACTGCAGTGTTATAAAGATTCTGATAAATTACCATTCTTATAAGAACTAGAGAACTCTGAAAGAACTAAGAATAGAGAAGAAAATTGTTATTGTTCTTCCCACCCGGGGTTAGCAGGTAATAAAAAGAAAAGCCTGTCTAAATGGGAAGACTCAGATAATTGAATTTATTAATTTGATATGATTCTGTAAAAAAATTAAGTGTTAAGATCTGTGCATTCCCTAATTCAACTAAAATTTAAGGCGGGAATGACTAGTGTGTATGTCAAGTCTTTGTGTACCTTCAAGATAACTGCAACTGCCTGATCTCTAGAGATATTAATTTAAATTGTAAGTAAAGAATTGGAAGTATTGAGAGGAAGAAAAATATCTCATCCAGTTTGGTCTGGCCACCCAGACAGGATGAAGAACAAAATTCAACTTTCCTTCTTCTCTATGCTTCAAGATAAACTCGAGTTTATAAGTAAAAGTTTAAAAGTAAAAGTTATAAGTAAAAGTTTTAAGTTCACTAACTACAATACTGATGCGTAGTTGCTGTTCTTTCAAAATTTGACCACAAACTATCTACCCCCTCCCTTTTTTCTACTTCTGCAATGCCTTTCCTCACACACAAAGTGGGGAGGGGACCTTGTTCTTATGTCTTTAGCCCTGCACGGATGACTCTGATCTGTACAAGCAGAACTAGAGAAATTAAGGGCTCAACTTTTATTCAGTCATGAAGAAGAATTATCAAAAGTGCAAGATGATTTACAAATAGGACACAAAATAAATATTGAAAATTTTAAAGATAATATGACTATGCAAGCTAAACAGCAATTAGATGACTTGTAAAATGAAATGGACAAGAAAAATTAGAAGCTATGCAATTCGAAAATGACAGTTTAATTAAAAATAATCATAACAATAATAATAAAATCAGAATCAACTTACATTAGAAATAGCAAGACTAAAAGATTTACCTACAGTAATTACTATCTCTGAAGAAATGATGCTTCTGGTAAATAACCTCAAGGAAGAGATAGAAGTTCTTAGATAAATTAATAGCTGAAAATGAAAAACTTGTACAACAAGACATGAAACAAAAAGAAGAGATTGATACATTAAAAACTCCTTTTCACTTGCTGAAATAAAATGTAATCATAATTACCAAGAACTCCAAGAAAAATTATACTTCTCTTTTAAAAGTAAAAATTGGATTAGAAGAAAGCAAGGGTAAGAATAAAACTAAACTCCAGGCTTTGATGGAAAAGATTCAACAAAGTACAGTTGTTCACAGTAGTCTCCGAACGCTGCGCTTGTATTTGTCTCCTGCCTGCCTTTCTATAAACAATAAACTAATTTTGCTCTCAAGCAAGAAAAAAGGGAAGCTCTGCCTTCCAACAGACCTTAAAGGGAAAGGCTCCTTTTTTCCTTCCAACAAGTCATTATAAAAACCCACAATCCTACCTGGCAGAACTTGGAACAATTGATGACCACTCTCCTTAATAGTGACAAGAGAGAGAGAGATTAAGTAGTGCCATTGGTAAGATTTTAAAACCCATAGACAAGGGAAACCTCCAGGCTATAACAGACCAACAGTTTCCAAGAAGGGACCCTCCCTTTATTTCTGTTGGAGCATTGCTGGACATTCTGTTTGAGTGAAAATGCATCTCTTCTCTGCGCACAACTTATAAAAAGACTTTAACTGAGACCTTTACTTAGCCACAAAAGTGACAAAACTTGCTTTCCTTCTCTTTGCATCCTAAATTCCATTTGGACTAATATTGAAAGAGGAAAGACAGTTCTTGTGTTGGCTAAGAAGATTGCCCTGTAATAAAGGGTCCCAAGGCAGCAGGTTGAATCATCCTTGCAAGGTTTGTGCGCATGTTGTTTTAGACAAGTTGCTTCTCAGCCTAGTGAGCTCAATCTGCATTTGAAGAAAAGCTGCAAAAGCATTCTGTAAAGAAAGCCTGGCTGCAGTAGATGAAAGGCCTGAAGGCTGAAGGGGACCAGGGTTCAGTCAAGCCCCCCCTGAATCCTTGGTCCGAATGAAAATAGGGGGAATAATGTAACCTTCTTGGTAGAAACAGGGGCATCTAAACAAAGCTGCTGGCTCCCTTTTCTAAAATATCCAAGGGGTTAATGGCTTCATAAATCATCGCCCCATGCTGAAAACCCTGAAATGTCCCTTAGATGGAAGAAATATAGATATGCCTGTATGTCCAGTTTCCCCCCTGGTCATGATGGCGAGAAATATGGCTCAAGAAGGTCAAATCCCCAATACCTGGCAGGAGTTTGAAGTACCGAAGTTGAAGATAACCCACCAGGATATGCTGCACCCCATGCTGAAACCTTAGCAGTGCCTGTTCCTCTCAGGCAGAAAAGCTAACCCCGCCCCATTACCATAAATCAAAGGCAGAGAGTGGTGGAAGGAAGCTGTCTGTCCAACTGCTAGGAAACTAACCCTTAGGCAGCCAACTACCATTTATACCAGCCATGCGATTCAAGGAGTTTAGAGACAAAGGGCCATTTATGGCTGACAAACCCCAGAAATTACAAGCATCAAGCTCTCCTCACTCAGAAACCATGAGTGATCCTGAAACAAACAAATGCTTTAACCCAGCTACCATTTTGCAAGCGTCGGGTCCTGAAATTGAAACAACGTATGCAGGTCAACACAGCAATCAGAGTGGAGCAAACCTTCCCAAGCCTGACTGACCAGCCTTAGCAGGACTATATAAGAGAAAAGATGACAAAGGTGTACCTTGAAAATCACCTTAAGGGAGTAAATGCATTACCACTAGTACTTTGATCTGTATGTTCTCCACCTAAAGGAATTAGATTATCTCCTTTTGAAATACTTGAAAATCATATAGGAGACCTAAGCCAGATAGGAACTAAGATAGGAACTAAGATAGAAACAAAGTGGGTGAATCAGATGATGGGAGAATTAAATAAGCAAATACAAGAAATCCAACAATATTGTATGTTCCTTAGCCCACCATTTTTGATCACCTCTAGTTATAATATTCAATTTGTAGTAAGAAATAAATGAGAAAGCATGATTGTAAAAATGAAATGAATAATAATTGGACTATTTGTTTTTGTATTTTGAAATCTAGACGATAAGTTTTTCTTTTTTTAATCTTTTTCTAGAAATATGAATAAGTATAAACTGTAACTATTGAAATACCTTAATGGTATATGGTGGTGAAAGTAAAAAGGATTAAGTTGCAATTTGGATACCAGCTAGAACAATTCTAAAATTAATTAGGGAGATTGTAACGATTGAAATATTTTAAAATTTATATTGTGATGAAGGTAGAAATGATTAAATTGTAATTTGGAGGATTGTATGGGTAAAACACTGGAAAGAAAAAAGTTTAATGCCTAGGTGGAAGGGCCCGTATACTGTGGTCATGTGTTCCCACTTACAGTAAAAATGTTGGAATCCAAGTCTTGGATTCACTGGACTCAAGTTAAGTCCGCAGTTTAGGAATATTGGGAGGCAGACCAGGACTAGGCCTGACCCCTAGTAGTACGCTTGAAGAAGCGCCCCCTATAACTGTCCTATCGGCAATGGGCAGGCAACATACGGGGCAGAAGAGGCCTTACTGGTGTCACACCAGAAGCTGACCCTCCACATACAGCTGAAGATTTGGAATGGGAAGTCAAACATATATAGCCATAGGTACACTATCTCTTATTTTAATAAGCGTGCTTGCTGTTATTGTGATTAGTCGTGATTTGCTATATATAGTATGCTGGAATCACCTCTTCCTCAGAAAGACAGGTGTTGAACCTAAAATCATTGACTGTGAGAGAGCAGTATGAAACTCCTGTAGGTATTTGTTTGAAGAAGCCAGGGAGTGAGCTCTCTGCGGGGCTGCTCTAGCTCTAGGAATGTGGATATTGTATTTAACAAATAAGAGGTGGTTCTATGGGATACCTAAAACTAATATTGCCTTTTCCCAAGTCACATATAACCCTAACCTTCTTCCTGATGTGGTAATTTTGTAGATTAAGGGAATTGTGATTGGATAGGTTCTGTGTAGAGGACAATTATGATTTTTCTGTGGTTTTGGCTACTATTGGCAAAGGGCCTAATGAGTAATAACACACTGAATAGTAGTTCCCAATGTTGTGAGAATGCCCAAGTGACACCCTTGCCCTTGAGAAAGGATCTGGGGAAGTTGAGAACCCCAAAAGACAAGGCAAGAACGGGTAACAAGAACTCTTTGGAACAGGTCCACTCCCGCCAATGACGTAGCATAAATAGGTGGGGTCAGTACCCTGAACCTAAGCCAACTCCAAAACCTAAAGACAAGTGTCTGACAATCCCAGAACAGAGTGGGGTAGAACAAAGGGAGAATGGGCCCCTGTAACAATTGAGAAAAGGGAACTTACATGTTAAGAATACTGGAATTGAGTTAAAGCCTAGTTAATCAGTCTGACCCTACCCTAAGCCAAAAATGCTGGTTATGTTTGTCTGCTGGACCTTCATCTTACAATGCTGTTCCAATTGAACCAGATCTTTGGGTCAGGACCAGGGCCACAATAGTCCTTGAAAAAGATATTAGATGGAGAACCAAAGTAGCAGTAGCCAAATTTCAAGGAGACTTATATAATGCATTCAAAAGGCTAGGGATGAGCCACCCCCCTATTGTTGCCCTATAACTGTTGGTGTGGAAATCCTAGGGTCACCCTCCTTGTGTGTAAAGTGACATCAGGAACCAGATATTCCTGTAGGATCCCTAATGGGAGATCAATGTCCATCAGGAATACACTTGACCCTAGAATGACACTTATGGATGTAAACCTAACTAGTGACATTTTTCCTTATGCCCACTATTTATTCAACAGAAGGTCACTTCTCAATACTACCACATGTCTCCATTAGATCTAACACAGGCTTATGTGTCCTACTTCCCCTTGGAAATGCAAGCTAACGTTATCTTTTTGAAGGCACAATTCTCAGAGATAAGCAAAAGGACCCTACACTAGAAGTCCCATTGCAGCCACTGGTGGCATGCTAGTGGCAGGGACTTTAGGGGTCTGTGCTAATGAGAAAAAGCAATGAGCCCATACATTTTCGATGCATATAGGTGTGTAAGGAAAAATTGAGTTTTCTTCTTATGTGGAAAAATGTGTATTTGTGTTTACCTACAAACTGGACTGGAACATGTACATTTCCCCCAAAATAGGTGTTGTCAGTGAAGAGCACGCTATCCCTGTTCCCCTCATGGGGCATGTTTAAAAAAAAGGATGCTACTCTTGGTCCCACTATTAGCAATCCTGGGGACTGCTGTTGGAACAAGTGTAGGTGGAATGGCACACTCCATAACACAGTTCAAGCAATTGTCAGAGGAATTCCAAGAAAGCCTGAACCAAATTACAGGGACCTTGGTCAAGGCCCAAGAAGGTGGTTTGCGTGTATTCTTGGGTGAAGACTGTTGTTTTTACATGAATAAGTCAGGACAGGTGTGGTCAGAGAAATTGCCAAGGATTTACAAGACCAGGCATTCAAAATGGGTCAGAAGTTACAAACAACAGAAATGTGGTTCTTTTAGTTGTCTGGGCCTGGCTGGATTATACAGATGTTATTCCTGTTGTGACAGGCCTGCCCTTTATTCCTTGTTCAGACAACTAGCTATGAGAGCAGTGAAAGAGATAAGAGTTGAAAAAAATGATTTTGACGGAAAGCCTTATAGACTGTAAAATTGACCCTGATCTCTTTGATGAAAATGAAGTTTCTGATGCAGGAACATATGTACAACTCTCAACTGGGTACTTAGAGAAAGTGCTTCAGAGAATGAGATTTGAAAATCATATGTATTTCTTGTCCTTTCTTTGCATTACTATGTATCTTATCCTGAATTGATTATGTTATGTCAAATGTTATATGCTTACATTGTTGAATTAAGCTCTGTAATAGGTAAGACTCAATTGTAAACAAGTAAAATAGAGTCTTAAAGGGGGGAGGGGGGAGGCAGAAGGTAAAGTGAAATTGGATATAAGAATGAAATAATACGGGGTCAGCCTAGAGGATCTCTGAAGGACCCCTTTAACAAGTAAATATAAGAGACAAATGCTGGGTTCAAAAAGTTAAACCGCAGAATTAACACACTTTCTACAGTTGGAGAGTTCAAGAAGTCAAACCACAAGAAATTAACTAATCTTCCTGTTCTGGCAATAATGGGAGGAGGGGGAGAACCTAACACGTAGGAGGTTTATTTCACATTTCCTGTTTTTTGTTCTATAAAGATACGTGTCTTAAGGAAGGACTTTTGTTCAGAATGTAAAAGAGAATGCATGTCTGAACCTTTTGGCCAAAATAAAGCTTTTTCTGATCTCGAAATTCAATTCATTCATTATTTTTCTGCAACAACACTACTAATATAAGGGTCAATTAATTCATCAATAATATTTATTTGACCAGCAAAAATTTCAAACAAAATTAAAAAGGAAATAAATGCGACAAATGCCACCACGAGCATCCCCGACACGAGTGACATCAAGCTGGCCATGCCCACCCTGGCTACGCCCACCCTGGCTCCCCGAGGTCAAACACAACCCTGATTTGGCCCTCAATGAAATAGAGTTTTACACCCCTGGTCTATAAGATAGACTTAATGTTCTGTTCCCAGAGCATCTGGCTTCTGGCTCCACTGGGAACAGCAGTTGAACTCTAGCAAACAGGTTTTCATACAGATCATTTATTTATTTGGGTATCCTCAAAACATAGACTTACAATCATGGTGAGTCATGGTTAGTCCAGGTGAGATTCATCCTTATTTCATAATCTGTACCATTTCCTAGTGTAAAATGACAGTAGATCTGTCCCCCTGTTCAGAAAGCATGCTTCTCTCCTCCATGGCAATTCATAATGGCCGGGCTTTGTTCTACAACCCAGGCAGAGAGCCTCAGTGGCCAATCAGACACACAGATGTGGTCACATGTCATTCCCATAATGCAATCTCTCTCTACATCTCCCACAATGCAATCTCTTAAGGAGACAGCTCTTAAGGTAACTAATTCACTATAATTCACTATCTGAAACAGCACACTCCCCGCCTGGAATTATAAAATTCCACTACTAACTAACTATTTAACTGAGATAAATAAAGGCATAGCAGAAAACAATGCAATGTAACTATCTAATTGACTAAAGTAAACAAGGTTATAGCATCAAACAATGCAAACTTAACTATCTAATTGACTAAAATAAGCAAATTATATAATCAAACAATGCAAGCAGTGAGATAGATACAAGACATGCAAAGCTTGAGGTTTGATCTTGAAGTTCTTCAAGTTCTTCCTTTGCAACAGTTCCAGGTCGGTGACTGGCCTGGCGGAGAGCTGCTTGGTAAAAGTCGGGGGGGGGGGTCCCATAGCTGGTCGATACAAACCGATCCTATGATGGCCCATCCAAGTTGTCTTGAGGGCACATGGAGAGCCTGCTGGGCCTTTGACCACTGCCTGGAAGGCTTCGGGGGTGTCCACTCCCAACAGGAGCAGGATTTCGGCTTCAGAATCTAAGGCAGGAAAGCGATTAGCAATGTGTCTCAGGTGAGGTATATTGCTTGCTACCTCTGACATCGCAATTTGGTTGCGATTATCTGGTAAAGTGTCCCATTCTAGCAGTGGTGGCAATGTGGATTTAGCGCTCCCATCTATCGATTCTATGCAGAACCTGGTGGCTTTCCACCCCGCCATGTGCAGCAACCCAATATCTGTTGAAATTGTGAACTGTGTTTCTTCATTTTGAATGTCAAAGCCGTTGAAGAAAGCTGATTTGGCTAATGATTGATTGCTCTGTGTCCACTATCACATACATTTTCACTGCTTCTTCTAGACTTTAGCTAGGCAGATCTGGAGGCATAAATGAGGGGGTGGTGAGTCACTGCATACTGACATGCAGTTGGCACTCGTCATATCTGCGTTTTTGTTGTTGTGCTGAGACTCATTAGTCGAGGTGTTAGGAGTCCGTCGTAGAGTAAGAGCCGACCGTGGAGCAGGAGTTGGTCGTGGTGTCATCTCATGATCTAGATGCAGGGCAGTTGGGTGCTGGTTGCTTTGGCACAGGTAACAATTCACCTTTGCCATGCAGTCTTCGCATATGTGATCCTTAGATTCACAGCACTTGAAGCAAACTCTGTACTCTTTGATCAAATTCTTTCTTTCGTTCAGGGGTTTCTGATGGAATTCTCTGCACCTGTTCAAGGGTGCGAGGTCTTGTGCAGTGGACGTAATAGATTTCCATTTGTTGTCAGAGGTTTATGTTGAACTCTCTTTGAAGGTTCCTAATCTGAGTTCCTTGTGGGCAAGGTGACAACCTCCGTGTTATGCACTGACACAGATGTTTTTTCCCTTGCGGCCTGCGCTGAGCTCTTGATCGAACCAAGGTTTTGGTTGGTTCTTCTGCTGGCAGAGGTCCCTTGTATTCTAAGGTTTTTATTTTGTGGCTCATTGTACTGCTTCGATATGTGGGCAACAAATTCTTGAACGGCAGCGAAGGGTTGGTCTCTGCCAAGGTTCTTCGCTCTCTAATTATCAGCCAGATTGATCCATGTATCAACCAGTTCCTGTGGTAGTTTTTTAAAGATAGAACTTTGTGTCATATACAGGTCAAGACAGCTAAATCCCGGCAAGGTGGGATCCATTTGTGCTGACCATAGCTGTGTAAGGAGAGCGGAGATGTGCCATAGTTCTTGAGGGTCACTGAGGTCTATGGCAGGGAAGTGATCGACCAACTCTAGGAATGAGGACTCTGTCATCGTAGGCGCACCATACCGCTCATCAAGTATTTCCCATGATTGCCTAAGGGCTTCAACTGGCTCATACAGTTTTGATGCATAGACCTCCTTTACTGCTCGTATTGATTGTGGGCCTAGCTATGCTATCATATGGTTGAGTTCCTCGGCTGGCTCCAACTGTTCGCTCTTAATGGTGTTTACAAAAAAAAAAAGCTTCCATAGCATATAATCTATGCCTGACTCATCAGAGAACTCATGCACTCCCCTAGATGCCAAGTTCATCCTTCTCCAGGATGTTGTAGTATCCTTTTGGACTTCAGGAGAGTTATACAATGGGGGTGGTGGCAAGGTGCGCCTTACGGAGTTGGCTAGGGCAGGATCATGTGCCAACGACAGCTGGTAGTTCCCTATAGAGCATTTACAGACAATTTCATCTTCCCATGCCACAAGTGATGATAGTTCTTTTTGCAGGCAGGCAAGTTGAGAATGCCTGACAAGTTCGGCAGTAACTCCTTAGCCTCCACATTGAGATTGTGTATTGCAGCTGTTTGTGTGCTTGCCTCCTGAGGCGCCTTCACTGCTGCTGATGGAGTACTCTGGTTGCCCCGAATGTCTTGGTTTGTCAGGGTTGATTGTCCACTTCCAAACTTTAGGGGACATCGTTGTAGTTCGCCTTCTGACCACTGGGGTGCTTTGCAAACATTAGGAGACGTCATTGTAGTTCGCCTTCTGACCACTGGGGTGTGTTGCTTGCATAGCGGCGTGGTTGGCACAGTACACCTTTTAGCCATTAGGTGCTGTAACCTAACTAAGGCTTAAACTGGTTTTAGTGTGTTCCTTTGTATAGAACTGCAAAGCAACTGTCTGATTTGGGGACCCTAAGAGGCTTTCCTCGAACTTAGGTTTCTTTGGACTTTAATTGCTTGCCCTATAAAAAGGGGATTTAGCCTTCCAGTATTTTCTTCAAGCAAGATTCAAAGTAAGAGCATGCACTGTAGCTGGATTGTTTCTTTGCATCAGATCTTTCCCTTACAAAATGACTTGCTCTTCAAATGCAGATTGAGCTGGTTAGGCTGGGAGAAGCAGCTTGTACCATGCAAATTTGGCTTGCTTTGTGCTAAAATAAGACTTTTTTTTTCTTTTTACTGCCAAGGTAAACTTCTAAAGCAGTGGTTCTCAACCTTCCTAGTGCCACGACCCTTTAATACAGTTCCTCATGTTGTGGTGACCCCCAACCATAAAATTATTTTCGTTGCTACTTCATAACTGTATTTTTTTACTACCGGTTCTGTGGGCATGGCTTATTTTGTGGGCGTGGCTTGGAGGTCATGTGACTGGGTGGGCATGGCTAGCTGGTCATGTGACCGGGTGGCCATGGCTATGTGTATAGGGACTACTCAGAGGGCTGAAAAAAGTCAATTTTGACAGGTCCTCGCATTTTTGACTGGTCCTCACACTTATCACCATCCTCACATTTATGCCGGTGCAGCATTCTTAACAACCATGTCACTCATTTCACAACTGCTTCTCTTCACCATGGTGATAAGATAGGGCAAAAACATAAAATGTGAGGACAGTCGTAAGTTTGAGGACTGGTCAAAAGTGCGAGAACCAGTCAAAAATAATTTTTTCAGCCCTCTAAGTAGTCCATATGCATAAAAGGATACAGCAAGAGAGAGGGATGAAGGAAGGGAAGGGAAATTAGACTAGGAGGGAGGGTAAGAGAGGGAGGAAGAGAGGAGGAGAAGGAGAAAGAAAGAGGAAGTAGGGAGGAGAAGAAAAGGGGGGAAGAAAAAGTAAGAAGGAAAGAAAAGAGAGGTGGTAGGTTTGAGGAGAAAGATTGCTGTACAATAAAAAAGATGAAAGGGAAGAAAACCAACCCCAAACAAATATAAAGATACTAAGATAAAGAATGAATTGTTAAACTTTAAAGAATAAAAGAGAACAAATATGAATAAATAGCAATAATTAGAAACACACATACAAACATACAATGTATTTTCTTTGAACAGAGTATTTGGCCGGTTCACAAATTTAAACAGTGTTTAGTCATTTCAATTAAATTTACAATTTCTATATTTCCTTTTTGTCATATTTATTCCTCATCTATTTTTTTAAAAAACCAATATTACCCTTCATCCTCATCTCTAATCTTAACCAAATTCAATTTTTCACTTCTATTCTATATTATACCCCTTTGCATTGTCATCTATTTTTATATCATCCTCACATTGGTTAATTATGTAATTATGTAATACAGCTGTTTAATACAAAATCAACATTTTAATATAAATCAATTAGTTATATAACTATCTTTTTGTATATTAATCAATATGAACATGAATATTCCAATTATTTCCATGCAATCCAATTTCTTACAAATCAATTAATTATATTTACCAATAATAATAAACCAAATAATTTCCCCCATATATTCCTCGAAACCACAACTTAACTATTTCTGCTTTCAACACAATATACAATTAATAGTATCTCAATTATTACAATTCCCTAGTTAAATAGAGCTTTTTTTCTTTTGTGTTTTAAAATCTTGAATCTCCTCTTTTGCCCTAAATTTCTCATTGTTTGCAGTTTTGCACCTACCTTTTTTGGTGAAGGAAAAGAAATCTCTCTCTGCCTCATTTTGTCACGTTGCAGCAAAGACCCTGCTTTACTTTCAGTTTCACTTTTTCAGCATAGCTAGGGGGAAAAAAATCTGCTCCAGCAATTTACCTCTTTGCAGCTAGCAACAGAGCCCTCTGCAAACAGCTGAGAGCAAATCAGCTGAGAGTCGGGAGGCTGATCAAAACAACTTATGGTAATTAACCTATGCTGAAACTGAAAGGGGCTGTTTTTTCTATTTTTTGCAGGCACCGGTCTGTTTTCTTTTAACACTGATCACCTGTAGGGTGGCCCTTTGAAGCCCCGCGGCAAGAATTTAAACAGTTTTTTTCCCTCTAGCCATCAGCTGGGACTCAAGAGGCAGCAATAGATTGGGAGTGGGCGGGGTAAGCGACCGGCGACCCAACAGAGGCAGAGGGTGAGGGTGAGTGAAGGCGTGGGGGGAGGCAAGAGAGGGCTTTGGTGACCCCTGTGAAATGTCCGTTCGACCCCCAAAGGGGTCGCAACCCCCAGGTTGAGAACCACTGTTCTAAAGCAACATACACACAAACTTTGCAAAGATGATTCAAACATGCAACCCTGGACCTCTTTATAGCAGGGCAAACTTCTTAGTTAACAGAAGAACGGTCTTTCCTCTTTGTTCCAAGAAGAGAGGGGGTGCTATCCATTCTCTGTCCTTTTATTGCCAGGCAGAATACTTTACTCAGTTAAATCCAAACTGAGATGGATTTGGGATGCAAAGAGAAGGAAAGCAGGTTTTATCATTTTTGTGGCTAAGGAAAGGTCTCAATTAGATGCAAACAAAGTCTTTTTTATAAGTTGTGCGTAGAGAAGAGATGCACTTTTTTCTTCTTCTTCACTCAAACATAATGTCCATCATTGCTCCAAGAGAAAGAAAAGGAGGGGGTCAGGCAGTCTATGTCAAGTTGATAGGGCTCGCAACTTGGGTGTCCTCCTGGATGCTCGGCTGTCCTTAGAAGACCATCTAACAGCCGTGACCAGGGGGGCCTTCGCACAGGTTCGCCTGGTACTCCAGTTGCGCCCTTTCCTGGACCGATATGACCTTCGCACAGTCACTCATGCCCTGGTTACTTCCCGCTTGGATTACTGCAACTCCCTCTACATGGGCCTGCCCAAGATGCACCTGGAGACTCCAGCTGATCCAGAATGCAGCCGCACGGGTTGTTACGGGAGCCCCTTGTTACTCCCATGTAAAACCCCTCCTGCGTGAGCTTCACTTGTTACCAGTGGTTCTCCGGGTCCGCTTCAAGGTGCTGGTTCTCACCTATATGACTTAGGTCCGGGATATTTGCAGGATCTTCTCCTGCCTGCCTCTCACCGTCCTGTTCGCTCAGATAGGGCCGCTCTCCTCAGGATTCCAACGGCGAGCCAATGTCATCTAGCGGTGCCCAGGGGTAAGGTGTTCTCTGTGGGTGCTCCCACCCTCTGGAATGAGTTACCTACCGAGCTCCGGACGGCTCCTGATCTCCGCTCCTTCCGTCGGGACCTGAAGACTTGGCTGTTCAAGCAAATAGGCTGACTCTGATTCTGGGTTTTATTATTTATTATTAATTAGTTATTTGGTTTAAAATGGGATTTTATTGTACATATTTTTTAACTTATGTTCACCGCCCTGAGTCCTTTGGGAGAAGGGCGGAATATAAATACATGTAATAAATAAAATAAATAAATAAATTTTACTGTTCTGTTCCCAGAACATCTGGCTTCTGGCTCCATTAGGAACAGCAGTTAAACTCTAGCAAACAGGTTTTCATACAGATCATTTATTTGGGTATCCTCAAAACATAGACTTACAATCATGGTGAGCCATGGTTAGTCCAGGTGAGATTCATCCTTATTTCATAATCTGTACCATTTCCTAGTGTAAAATGACAGTAGATCTGTCCCCCTGTTCAGAAAGCATGCTTCTCTCCTCCGTGGCAATTCATAATGGCCAGGCTTTGTTCTACAACCCAGGCAGAGAGCCTCAGTGGCCAAACATGTCATGGACTAATTTCCCATAATGCAATCTCTCTCTACATCTCCCACAATGCAATCTCTTAAGGAGATAGCTCTTAATTCTTAAGGTAACTAATTCACTATCTGAAACAGCACACTTAAAATAGAGAAGGATCTTGACATACTTGAACATTGGGCCCTATTTAACAAAATGAAATTCTTTGGTGAAAAAAGTAAGGTGAAAAGCATTTAGGCAAGAAAAACCAAAAATACAGTTATAGTATAGGTCTGTGATGTTGAACCTATTGACGCATGCCCAAAGTAGCATGCAGAGCCATGTCGTCTGGCACGCGCTGCATCGCCCATTCCTCTTCCAGGTTTCTGGTGCACATGTGCGTGTGACGATCAGCTGGCCTTTTTGTGTGTGGCAGTGCCAGAAACTGGAAGAGTTGGTCTTCCGTTTTTCTGTGTGAGCATGAGTGCTAGCCAGATGATCATTGTGTGTGCATGTGCGCCAGAAACCTGGAAGAGTAGCTAGCCAGTGTGCATGTGTGCACCAGAGACCAGAAGTTCATTTTTGGGTGCCCGCATGTGCCCTGGGCAGCTCCTCTTCCAGGTTGTGGTCCAGATGAGCATGCACGTGCTCCCTTTTCAGCACTAAGTACTGAAAAGGTTCTTCATCACTGGTATAGGTGGTAACTGACTCAACAGTAGTAATTGTGAGATGGATCTTGGAGTTCTAGTGGACAATCACTTAAATATGAGCCAGCAGTGTGCTGTAGCAACCAAAAAAGCCAACACAGTCCTAGGCTGGAGTAACAGAGGGATAGAATCAAGATCATTTTTTAGCCTTAATAGAATTCGATTAAGAGTTAAGAGCTTTGGTCACCACCATATAAAAAAGATGTTGAGACTCTAAAAAAAGTACAGAGAACAGGAACACAGATGACTGGAGCAGTACTTACCTTTACTACCGGTTTGCAATAGGGCTGGCGCATGCGTGTGACCGAAGTGAGCGCACGCTCTTCTGCGCATGTGCAGAAGCATTTTGATGACGTCGGGGTAGATGGGCAGAGCCTCCTGCTGGTTTTACTACAGGTTCTATAGAACCAGTGCGAACTAGGGGGCAACCCACTGGACTGGAGGCTTAAACATATAAAGAATGGTTGCAGGAATTGGGTATGTCTAATTTAATGAAAAGAAGGATTAGGGGTGATTTAATAGCAATATTCCAATATCTGAGCAGCTGACACTAAGAAGAGGGAGTCAATCTGTTCTCCACAACACCTGAAGGTAGGATTTGAAGCAATGGATGAAAACTAATCAAGGAGAAACTAGAACTAAGGAAAAATTTTCTAACAATGAGAACAATTAACTAGTGAAGTGACCTGCCTCCAAAAGTTGTAGATGCTCCAACACTGAAAGTTTTTAAGAAATTTTCTAAAACAAATGGACAACCATTTGGTATAGGGTTTCCTGCCTGAATAGGGAGTTGGACTAGAAGACCTCTAAGGTCACTTCCAACTCTTGTTATTCTGTTACAGGGATTTTACTATATCTACTTTGAAGAAGAGAAGATAGAAGTATGTTAAATATAGCTTTAGAGAATGTGATACTCAGTTTAGGGAAGGTTAGACTGAGCAATTAATTTGATGGTTTCTATGTGCTTGTATTAATAATAATTCTATCATGTTGAGGGAGCCTATTAATTTCAATCTGGAATTACACATCACTTATTCTTTGCATAATTGTTTGGCTTGATCATAACCTAATAATTTTAAGAATAGTAAAGACAATTCGTACAAAGTCAGTTTATGCTTTATCATCTGTTTCCAGAGTGAAGAAAAGATACCTATTAGAACTAGCAGAGTCAGACCAACTGGGAAGAATTGCCTTTTGAGCATCTAATTATAATCTAAAGTCTGGAGCCTGGCAATGTATTCAGAGGACTATTCAATATGCCGAGAGTAGGAGAGGCCAGAGGTTGAAAAAAGACTATCTACCTGGTCACCTTGGGAGGCCTCCCCCACCTTTCTCAATTCTCTGTCTCGGCTAGTCCCTAACCCAGCCGCTTCCAGCTTATACATTACCACCTTGATTTTGACACTGACCTAGCTGCCTCCAGACTATACTTTCACCACCTAGACTACCTTCCCTCTTTATATACCTCTAACACCCCCCCACACACACACACATGGAGCTATTATCATTCTACCTTCACTGTTGGCTTTATTTCCAACTGAGCCACCCTCTTGTCATATGTTGTCTGGGCAGCTACTAATGTGGATGCTGAAGGAGTTTCGAATTACTGACATCATTTGAGCAGATGGAACAATAAATTTATTACAATCATCTCCATCAGAACGAGCCGCCATGAGAGGATGACTAGATTTTTATCCTCTGTCCATCCTGAGATAGCACTAAACTCCTTCCCCCTGCCGTGAGAGGACAAGGGAGACCAGTTTCTTACCCACACTGAATTTATTACTCGTCTGCCTCAAGACTCTTACATCAGACTGTTGGACCAGACCCAAATGCTATACTCATCTGACTTACTAGATGTATTTGGCGACCGAACTCTTGGCATTGCGAGACTCCCTCCTCTCGCAAATTTGGCCCTCCACATTATCAAGAGCCTACCTTGATGATGGATTCTGGAATCCCGAGAGGTGGCACAGTGCTAAGAGGGGATTAAGGACTTTCTTATCTAATTTTCTAACCAAAATTTTAATGGCTTCTGAAAGGGGGATGGGTATAAACAGGGTGGATCATGTGGATTTGGGGGGGCAATCCACAGAGGGGGGGATTAGTAAATAATTTTACAAAAGTGAAGCCAAAGTCAACACAAAATTACATCATAGGAAACTTGGAACTGGGAATAGACAGACTTAATACTGGCATGGAAATGGGCTATTCCATCAAGGTTATGGTTGGGAGGGGCAGATATGGTGGGAGCAGGAGGCCACATCATGTTAGGGGGGTACGCACCCACTATCTTCAAGCGGTGGTGTGCTCCGACCTCCAAAGCTCTTCTCATTCCTTGGGTTGCTCAAGGTCTCAGAGCCCTAGTCTTAGGCTGATGTTATGCAACGCCAGGTCCGTGGCTAACAAAGCCCTCCTCATTTGTGACCTAATTCAGGAAGGGAAAGTGGACCTGGCAGGTATTACAGAGACCTGGTTGGGCAATGAAGGGGGGGGGGGTCCCCCTCGTAGAAATGTGCCCACCAGTTCCAAGGGAGAGAGCCTTCTCTGTGCGGCCACCTACTCTTTGGAACAAAATACCCCCTGGAATACAAATAATCCCAGATCTTCGCACTTTCCGACGTGCCCTGAAGACCTTTCTGTTTCAACAAGCAGGGCTAGCATAAACACCTAAATTCTATGCCAAGGTCTTAGCAGATACATCAAGTTGACTCAATTTATTACTGTTTATATTTTTAAAAAAATTATTATATGTACATGAAATCTTAATCTGTTCACCACCCTGAGTCCTTCGGGAGAAGGGCGGTATAGAAATTCAATAAATAAATAAAATAAATAAATAAATAAATAAATAAATAAATAAATAAATAAATAAATTTCTG
>WNWU01013349.1:429423-531020 GCA_012654045.1 Ptyas mucosa | reverse complement strand
TACAGCAGAAATTTAATTGAATTTTAAGAATTTAGCTCATTTCCTTAAATAAAATAAGACAGAGTTTTAGGACCAGAAAACCACAATGAACACAGAAATAAAAGCTTTTCTTTCTTCCATTTGATTGAGGATTGAGCTTCCCCATGCATCCCTCAGGCCATTTGATGCTGCTGCACCATGCTGGGCCTGCTGCACCTGCTGCTGCTGGCCTCATGGAGGCTCTTCACCCTGACCATGCTGCTCTCGGCTGCCCTGCTTGGCTGCTCCTGACCAGCTCTATGACCTGAGGAGCACTCCCCTGCCAACGGCCTGCCAGGGCCCTTGTGTGCTGCTGCCCATGGCCACCTTAGGCCTCTACCTCACCTGTGGCTGCATTGCTGCTGCCCCTCATCTTCTGCCTGGCCTGATGCCAGAGTAAGCAGATGGTGGAATGAATAAGCAGGTGGTGGGCAAGAGAGGACTGGCCTGGTAGTAGCAGCGCTCCCACTCCCATCGGTTCCTGCGTTCACTGCTTCCTATATGTGAAAAAAATAAAAACTTCCCCCTGAAAATAAGCCCTAGTGCTTATTTTGGAGCCCCAAAAACATATAAGGCTGGGTCTTATTTTCAGGGAATGGACGTTGTCTTACCTGAACGTCCTTTTTCGGAATGCTGCGGATACACTCCAGCCTTGGTTAATCCTCCTTGACTGACAGCAACTGAGAGAATCTAAGTTAAGCAACTACACCTCCTCTGTGCTCTACCACGCCCCCTTTGCACTCCACACCCCAGTCTTGAATGAAGCCACACCGATAAGCAAACAACAAACTGTATTAAAACAACCATCAACACCAGTAAAAGAAAACAACACCCAGACCAACAAGGGAGCCAAACACCCCAACACAAAGGGAGGGAATGGAGTGTATCCACAGCGTTCTGAAAAAGGACGTTCAGGTAAGACAACGTCCATTTTCCGGAATGCTGCTCCTACACTCCAGCCTTGGGACATACCCAAGACTAACTAACAGGGCCGGGCAACAAACAGCTCCCACCCGACTCCGCAGAAACAACACTCTGGAGAACACGTCTCCCAAAGGAAGCATCCGCCGAGGCGTAAGCATCAATACGGTAGTGTCTGATGAAAGGAGACAATGAAGTCCAAGTGGCAGCCCTGCAGATGTCCAACACCGACACCTGGGTTGCCCAGGCAGCCGAGGTAGCCGCACTCCAAGTTGAATGAGGCAGAATCCTCACCGGAACCAGCCTCGCCTGCCTTCATACGCCAAAGAAATGCAAGCTTTAATCCAACGACCAATCGTGGCCGAAGACACTTTCTGACCCATCGTGGCCGGATGGAATGAAATGAAGAGCACCTCCGTCTTACGAAAAGCCACCGTCCTCCGAATATGTCTCAGGGCCCTGCGGACATCCAAGGTGTGCCAAAGGACCTCGCGATGGCGCCTGGGGGACGGACAAAAGTCCAGAAGCACCAGTTCCTTTGCACGATGAAACCAGGATTTGATCTTGGGAGCAAACGCCGGATCCAGTCTAAGCACCACAGTATTGGCATGAAATATGCACAAGTCCCTCCGGACAGACAGCGCCCCAAGTTCAGAAACACGTCTAGCCGATATGATCACCAATAAGAAAGCAACCTTAAACGACAGAAACTTGAGCGAAACCGAACCCAGTGGCTCAAACGGCGAAACAGTAAGAGCCTGCAGTACCAGGGCCAAATCCCAAGAGGGATAACGATGGACAGTGGGCTGCCTGATATTCGAAGCCCCGTGCAGAAAACCCTGCACCCACGGGTGATGAGCCAGGGAAGTATACGGGGGGAATGCCAACACCGTGGCCAGCACCGCCACCTGCCGCCATAAGGTAGCAGGAGCTAGGCCTTTCACCAAACCGGCCTGGAGAAATCCCAATACATCCTGGATCATCGCTGACATTGGAGCAAAACAGGCTCCAGCACACCAGCCGCAAAAGGCCTGCCACGAAGCCTCGTAGATCCTGGTTGTAGAAGGTCTACGAGCCGCCTGGATGGTGGTGGTGATGACGTTGTCAGGCAGATGACCTTTCTTTAGGATGACGCGTTCAAATGCCAAACGGCCAACTGGAGCCACCCTGGGTCTGGGTGGCGGATGGCCCCCTGACACAGTTCCAACCGATGCGGCGGTATCACCCACGGCGCTGCCGAGAGCTCCACGAGATGTGCGAACCACGGTCTGCACGGCCAGTGAGGAGCCACCAACAGAACTTCTGCCTTCTCCACAATCATCTTCCGGATCACCAGCGGAATCAACCGGATCGGCGGGAAGGCGTACAACAGACCCGCCGGCCAAGGGCACCTCAAGGCGTCTACATTTTCTGCCAACGGGTAGCGAGAGATGAACCTGGGAAGCTGCGCGTTGGCTAGGCTGGCGAAGAGGTCCACCATCAGCATCCCGAACCGAAGCAAGGCCTCCCGAAAAAGACTCGGAAGTAGTTGCCATTCGGCCTGATCGATCACCTCCCTCCTGAGCCAGTCTGCCTGGGTGTTGGCCGACCCAGAAATGTGATCCGCCCATAGCGACCAGACGTTGCTCTCCACCCAATGGAACAAGCGCTCCGACTCGAACATCAACTCCCTCGATTTCGTCCCCACTTCTTGGTTGATGTGTGCTTTCGCGGTGATGTTGTCCATCCGGACCAGGACGTGACGACCCCAGATCAGCATCCGGAAGTGGACTAGGGCAAGCTTGATCGCCCGGAGCTCGAGAAAATTAGATGCTGCGGGACTGCTCCACAGGAGTCCACCGTCCCTGGGCCACCTGACAGCCCAGATGGGCCCCCCAACCGAGAAGACTGGCGTCGGTGGTAATCACGATCCAGTCCAGCTCCAGGAACCAACAGCCCTTCAGAAGAGCAGGCGACTTCCACCAACGAAGCGACAGCCGGACCTGGGACGGCACAAGCACCTTCCTCGAATAGTTGGAGCCCCTCCGCTGAAAAGGCAGAAGCAGCTGTTGTAATGGTCGAGAATGCCTGTGAGCCCACGGCACGATGTGGAAACACAATACCAGCTTCCCCGGCAACCGGGACAGCGTCAACAGCGGAACCTCCCGTCAGACCAAGATGTCGTCCAGAAGCAACCTGAGGTCCCGTGCCCTCTCCGGTGACAGGAAGACCTGACCTTTCGCCGAGTCTATCACAGTCCCAAGATGTAATATCGAGGTCGAGGGAAGGAAGTGGCTCTTCTCGAGATTGATGGTGAATCCGTGCTCCCGAAAAGCCGAAAGCACCCGGTCCATGTCGATCGCCGCCCGCGACCGGGAGGTAGAGTGTACCAGAACGTCGTCCAGATAACACAACACCCTCACGGGAACCACACTGAGGGTTGCAACCACCACCGCCACCAACTTGGTGAAAGTTCTGGGAGCTGAAGAAAGCCCGAATGGCATGGCACAATACTGGTAATCCCTGCCCGCATACTCGAAGCGCAGAAACTGTCGATGTGATGGCAGAACCAGAACATGAAGGTACGCCTCCCATAGGTCCACCGACTGCATGAAGTCCCCTTGGCGAACATGAGTGAGGATAGAGTGCAGCGAGTGCATCTTGAAACGGTGGTAATGCACTGCACGATTCAGATGTTTGAGGTTCAAAATTCCCCTGACGCCTCCGGAGCTTTTCGGCACCAAGAACAGGATTGAATAGAACCCGGACCCCAGCTGGTCCGAAGGAACCGGTTCTATCGCTTTGACGGCCAGCAAGTGCGAAATCTCTGCCTCCATGAGACTGCGTCGGTCGGCTGTCAAGGGGACGGGACACCGGATGAAACTACGAGAGGGCCTGCCCATGAACTAGACTGCCAGGCCCTCTGCGATAGTTTGTCTCACCCACTCATCCGGCGTGGACCATCGCCAACGATGATAAAAGGCCTGGAGACGACCACCCACTGGCCCGGCTGCCGGTGAGTCATTTACCCTGATGGAGATGTCAAGCTCCAGACCCCCGAAATGGCCATTTGAACTCAGACTGCGGCCTGCCGCAGCCCCGAAACCTTTGTTGGCGAAGTGTTGAGAAGGTTGGAACAATGGTCTGTAAGAGGACTCACTCGGTCCAGAAAAGGCACGAAAGGACCGGCGCGGCGAATAAGGCCTGAACCGCCGGTCACGCCTGTGAAAAGACGATGGCATGACCTTCCGCTTATCTTTGTCCTGGACGAGGACAGGCTCCAGGGCTGCACCGAACAGGTTAGGCGCTTTGTACGGAGCCGCCGCCAACTTCCACTTCGCCTTAACGTCGGCCTTCCAAGGTCGAAGCCAAAACAACCGGCGGGACGTGACAGAGGCCGCCAGCGCCCTGGAGGCAAACTTCACTGAGGACAGTGAAGCATCCGCCGAATACTCCGTGACAGCGATGATTTTGTTGATATCGTGGTGAACCCGAGTCTCCTCCGGGAGAAAACGTTCCTGCAGCTGACGCAGCCAGATCAGGGACACCCGGTTGAAGAATGAGGTGGCGGTGGCGGTCCTGACGGCCTAAGCTCCCACCTGATGAACCCTCCGAAGGGACTGCTCGACCCGTCTCTCCTCCGACTTAAGTCCCTCGAGCGGGTCAGACGAAATCATCAACTGTGAAGTGAGACTGGCCACCGGAGCATCGACCACGGGCAACTCCAGGAGCGCCTCCAAATCAGGAGAAGAACAGAAAAGCTTCTTGTCCAAATTACTCAGCGCAGTGGACGATCCAGGCTGACCCCAGGGCGCCTGCAACATCTCGGTAAACAGTTGAGGACACGGAATAAAGTCCTTTTCCTGCTTGACATGTTTGAACAAGGCATCATGCGGGCCAACCTCAGACTGGGCGGCGGGGGGTTGGGCCCCAACCGACCCCAAATTCGTAGTTGTGCGCGCCTTGTGAAGAAGAGATTTGAACAGGGCCGGACGAAACAGGCCAGTGAAAGCGGGGGAGTCCGGCGGCAAGTCCTCATCCTTGGAAAACTCAAGGTCCTCCAGACAGTCCTCCTCCTGGTCGGAACTTGCCGAGGAATCTGACTCCCGTTGGTAGAAAGAATGGCCCCTGCGGGAGCCGGCAATAGACAACCCGGCCAAGGAGGTTCCAGTGGCAGGAGTATGAGCCGCCGTCTGCACTCCCGCCGCCATGATAGACGCCAAAGCAGTCGAAAGCATAGTCTGAAAGTCAAATTGCGAAGTAGACGGAACTGGAGGGTCCACCGTTCGAAGCCCTGCTGCAGTGGGTGTGAATGTAGCTGAAGGCTGCTGTCGAAGGGGCGTGTCTGACGCCAAGCTGGCTCGGGACATGTCCGGCAACGACTGGAAAACGCCTCTGCACAATACGAAAGGGACCGGCTGACCAGCCTGCTGTTCCTGACAAACTGGTTCTGAAGAAGACGGTCGGACTTGCCCCACGTCTCGGCCGGAAGAGGCCGCTGCCGCCACTTTGGCCCTCTCATACTGTCTCTCTAATGCCTTATGGTGATGAAGGGCATGCTTGTCAACCGACCCGGAGCCTTTTGACTGGTGGGATTTATGACCACTTGCAGCTGAACTTTTGCCCATCTTCTTCTTGCGGGACTTGGTAGACCTGACTGGACTGACTTCCTGTTCAAGATCTGACGAGAACGAGGAATCAGCCATGATCTTACTCTGTATCCACAGACGTATATGCAATTATTTTTTTTGTCGAATCACGTGTAGAGAGACCTCGTTTCAATGGAGCCCTGCCAGCATGCAGCTGGACAGAAAAAACTCCCCAAGCGATCCACATGCCGTCCCAATATGGAGGGACAAGACCACGCCTGATAAAATGCCTCCTGCCCCAGCCAACTGGGTATGCAATGGGGCCTGAGGGGGATAACACGTCCCCCCTCCTTTTTCTCCTTCACAGGCAGGGCTGCTAATAAGCCCCCCCCCCGTAACTGCAGGGTTCCTCCCCAAGGGAATGGGTTGGAGGCCCCAGACAAAACGCCGTACTGGGTCAGGGCAGGTGACTCCCCAAAAAAAACCTGGTCGCCGCCCAGCAACCAAAATGGCGGCCGCAAGCAGCCCCGCCTAAAACGAAACCAAGGCAGGTGTAACTGCTGCCAGAAAGCGGCCCCCCCACCTCCGCTGGCACCAGTGATCTGGACACCACGCGGGAAGATCCTCCAGCCAAATAACAAAGTGGCGGCCAAGGCAGTAAATGGGGGCGGCCGCTAATCCAAACGCCCGCAAAAACAAGGGCGTGCTGCCTCCGCTGGCGCCGGCTAGCCGGACATCATGCGGGGAGAGCCTCCGGCACAGGCACAGTCAGGCAGGCGGGCTGGCAAACTTATTCTGGCCGCGCCTCAGCCTGGCAATGGCTCTTCACCTCCGCCGGCTCCAAGCAGCCTCTCCAAAGGGCTGACGACACAGCGCCGCCCGCAGAAACCTGATGGGATGGTCGCCAGAACGAGGGGAGCCACAGTGGCAACGAATGCCTCACACCGCACTCCACGGCTCCTCACTGCCTTGCTCCGCTTCGCGCTCCGCCTAACAGCTGAGAAAGTGGATGGGGAGCGACGACAAGCCGCCCAAGCCTCCCAAAGTCACCGGCGGCAACGCAAAATACCGGCACTGCCCCGCAGGGACAGAGGCCGGAGCTGGGAACGCACCAGGCGCGAAGTCGGGGCGACCCGGCTTCCCAGGCACACCTCCGACACCAGCTAATCCTCTGGAACAAAATGGCAAAGAAAAAAAAAGTAAAAAAGAGACAAAACAAGGGGAAGGGAACTCCACTTTCCACCGAAAAAAGAGGGCTAATCAAAAATAAAACAATAAAATCCTACCGCAATCCTCATGAGCACAGAGAAAATCCTTCTAGTCTGCCAGTAACTGAGAGAAAGACTGGGGTGTGGAGTGCAAAGGGGGCGTGGTAGAGCACAGAGGAGGTGTAGTTGCTTAATTCAGATTCTCTCAGTTGCTGTCTATCAAGGAGGATTAACCAAGGCTGGAGTGTAGGAGCAGCGTTCCGGAAAAACACGGTATCAAGAGTGCTAAGCAAACACTTTGTCTCTCTACAAAGAAGTGTCTGATATTGGGACAAATCACTGGCTCAAGGTATTGGACAATCCTGCATGTTATTCACATTTACCCTGTAGTTTTTGACAGGTTTTAAGATATAATTTAGGACTTTCTGGATATAAAAATGTATGCATTCAGTAAGGGGTAAATAATTTCAGCATATTGAATCAAGAATAAAACATTATGTTTCCTAATCCTATTTCCATGTTTTTTCTCCTGTTATTTAACTTCTTTTCAATTGTTTAGTAGAAAGCATACATATATTTCCAATTTTCATACATTTTAGTCTTCACATCTCAGTTTTTGCCCAAATGCATTCATTAAGTCTTGGAAATGGATCAAAATAACTGATCCACAGAGTTCTGGGAAGATGGAGGATAGACATTTCCTTCATAATATACATAGAGTTCTCTGCCTTTGTCCAAGAAGTGGATCCCAAAAACTGAGTTTCCCTGCAAGAATTTCAGCTGCTCAACTGAAATATTAAGATTTAGCTTGAGAAAAGTAGCTGCTAAGATATTCAGACCTTATATTATGAAAACAAGTAATGCACATCCTTCAAAATTGACATAATATAATGGCAATCACATAAATCATAGCCAATATATTTTTCATGATCTGAAGATTCTGGAGAATTCTCAAAGACCAATTCCCAAAATGCATTAGTCAAGTTGGGAAATAATCGACATATGAAACTTCTTCACCTAATCCAACCAGTTCCAGAAATGGTTACCTTTAACAAACTAGGCAAATGGGAAAATAAACCTTTTCTACCTGAGCATATACAGATGGCTGGACTCAAGTAGCACACAGGTCTGCCCTTTCAGAGAAGCACAAACCTGTTCAAAACAAATTGAACCTCAATCACACAGCCTGGTTTCCTATTGTTGTTGTCCATCTTATGTATATATAGTTTCAGCTTGTTCATTATTTTTTCTAACTCATTATCTGGGGAATTAGTAGTTTCTCTAGAATTAAATTGCAAGGAGAAATAAAACTACAATAGTAGCTTTCTGATGGTACTTCACTCAAGGCTCTATGTCCTAAATGGCAAACCTATGGCATGTATGCACATGCACACAGCGCCCTCTCTGCGGGCATGTGAGCCATCGCCCCGATTCAGCTCCACCATGCATGTGCATGTGCCTCCTACCAGCTAGCTGGTCTTCGCATCTCTGCTGCACATGAATGGGGAGTGGGAGCATGTGGGGGCCGTGCACACATGTGCGGGGGTGGGGCACATGCAGGGGCACCCGTGCATGCATGGGGCAATGCACATGCGGCAGGAGTATATGCATATGGAGGGCAGGATGTATGCACGGGGGCCATGCAGGCATTGCATTTGGTGTTTTGTTTTTTTATTTGATTTATATGCCGCCCTTCTCCGGAGATTCAGGGTGGCTTACAATGCGTTAAACAATAGCCTTCATACTTTTGTATATTTTATACAAAGTCAGCTTATTGCCCCCACAACCTGGATCCTCATTTTACCTACCTTAGAAAGGATGGAAGCCTGAGTCAACCTTGAGCCTGGTGAGATTTGAACTTGCAGTAATTGCAGGCAGCTGAATGCTAATAACAGTGCTTTAGTCTGCTGCGCCACCAGGGCTCTGGTTTGGGCGTGCACGCATGCATTCATACGCTCACGTGCGCACTTTGGGCACTCAGCCTGGAAAAGGTTAGCCATCACTGTTCTATGCAATTTGCTCCATTTACATGTAGGTATTGAACAGCAGCAGGACAGATTTGAGTGCAATGGCCTATCTACTGAACAATCATCCAGTACAAAATTCAAACTACATCATTAGACATTTTAAACCCCTCCAATCCATACATGAAACAGACTGACACACACCATGAAGATGTGGCACAACCACGAACGCGAAGCCGAACAATGCAGCTCACCAGCTCAAATCCCCCTGCAACTCAGACTAACCCGAGCACAACCAAGCCCCGACCCAAACAGAACACCCCCCATCCAATCAGAACACAGCCAAGCCCCCAACCAATCATTCACATCCCCACTAGCAGTTAAATGGAAGAAACAGCTGAGATCACATATTGCTCCTAGAAGCACGAAGCCGAAAACACCAGCCTGAAGATGACGAATGAGACGAAACGTCGCCAAGACACTTCCAATTTTACGCGGGAGAAAACCCTAATAACCAAAGACCTACATACAAACACCCGGGAAAACCTCAGAAGATACACACACACACACGTTATTGACGGTGTCTGTTAATTTTATCTTACAAACTTTGTTTTTGATTTATCCATTCATGCCATTTGTTCCATACCATATAATATTTCAAGTCTACCTTGTCCTTTAATTCCAGTGTTAACCTGTCCATTTCAACACAATTGTAGATTTTTTGAATTACTAATTGTTCTGTTGGAATTTGGTCCGTTTTCTAAAGCTGAGCAAATGCCAGCCTGGCTGCCGTAATTATATGCAGTATTAAATATTTTATTTCTTTCCTAATATTTTCTCTAATCATACCCAATAAGAAAAGTTCTGGCTTAAATTCTATTTCTTCTGCCGCTATTTGCATTAACCAAATTTTTATTTTTTTCCAATATTTTTTTATTTTTGGGCAAAGTCACCAGACATGGAAGAAAGTCCCCTGTACCTGTTTACATTTCCAGCAAATTGGGCTGAGGTTGGGGTACATCTTCGCCAATCTCGAAGGGGCCAAGTACAACCTGTACCACATTTTGTACTGGTTTTCTTTATAAACTATAGACCTTGTCATAATCTGGTTGGTTTCCCATACCCTTTCTCAATCTTCCAGCTGTATATTATTCCCAACATTTCTCGCCCAGGCTATCATTTGTCCTTTTACTATGTCCTCTGCCAAATCAAATTCTAGTAAATATTTATAGATTTTTGAGATTAATTTTTCTTCTTTGGATTCAAATAATTTATCTAATCGGTTGGGGTTTAATTCAATCCCTCATTCCTCTTGATCTTTTTTATACCTTGTTTGTATTTGCAAATAAGGCCACCAGTCCATCTCAATACCTTGATCTCTAAGCTCTTGTCGCGTTTTTAATATTCTCTGGGTGTCTAATAATTCCTTATATCTTATTATTTTCTGTGCTGTCAATGTGTTGGGGTGCATTGTCGCCTCCATTGTGGATATCCAACTGGAACTTCCATGTAGTGTTTGTTTTTGATTTCTTGCCAAGTGCCAATTAATGAACCTCTTATTATATGATTTTTAAAATGTTTATATGTTTTGTTTCCAGAGTTCCATATGAAGGCGTGCCACCCTTCAGTAAGTCGTGTCCTTCTAGTTTTAATAATCTTTCGTTTTCCAAACTAACCTATTCTCTGAACCATGTCAAACTCATCACTTTGTAATATTTTTCCCACGCTGGTAATCCGAATCCTCCTCTGGTTTTGTCGTCCTGTAAAATACTTAATTTTATCCTTGGCTTTTTCCCCTCCCATACAAATTTTGAAGTTATTTTTTCAAGTTAGTGAAAAAATCCTTCTCTAATTTTACTGGAATGGTTTGAAATAAATAGAGGAGTCTCGGCAATACGTTCATTTTTATCGCTGCAATTCTTCCTAAAAGTGATAATTTTAATTTCCCCCATTTTTCTAGGTCTTTTTAATTTGTTGTAGTAAGATTTCATAGTTGTCCTTTATAGCTACATTTCTAACTGTCAAATTAAGACCTAAATATTTCATCATTTTAACTGCCTATAGTCCTGATTGGTTTTCTAATTCTCCTATTTGTTTATCTGTTAAATTTTTGGTTAGCATTTTGGTCTTATCTTTATTAATTTTTAAACCTGCTACTTTGCCAAATTTCTCTATCTCCTTTATTAATATTGATTCTGTTTCTAATGGGTCCTCTACGAAGAATACAAAGTCGTCTGCAAATGCTTGGACCTTGTATTCTTTTCTTTTTACTTTTAATCCTGAGTGGCATAGGAGGCTAATGCCTCCTACTAAGGCAGCATTTAACATCCAGCTGCCTGCAATTACTGCGAATTCAATTCTCACCAGGCTCAAGGTCGACTCAGCCTTCCATCCTTTCTAAGGTGGGTAAAATGAGGACCCAGTTGTGAGGGCAATAAGCTGACTTTGTATAAAAATATACAAAAGTATGAAGGCTATTGCTTAACGCATTGTAAGCCACTCTGAGTCTCTGGAGAAGGGTGGCATATAAATAAAAAAATTTAAAAAATTTTTTAAAAATCCTTTTATGTTATTTTCTTACAATTAAGTTATAATTCTTATAAGTAGATTTTCCAGTATTAAGATATAAAGTAATAGTGAAAGTGGACATCCTTGTCGTACTCCTCTACTTATTTCAAAAGAATTTGTAAGATCCCCGTTAATTAAAATACTTGCTCTTTGTTTTGTATATATTGAGGCTATCATTTTTTCAAATTTCTCGCCGAATTTCATATTTTTTATTTGTTGTATCATAAATCGCCAATTAACCCGATCGAAAGCCTTTTGTGCATCCAGAAATATCAGAGCTACCTGTTTCTCTGGATGTACCTCATAATATTCTATTACATTAATTGTGGTTCTTATGTTATTTTTTATTTGTCTTGTTGGTAGAAATCTGTTTTGGTCTGCGTGTATTCTGCAATTCAGTATTTTTTTTTTTACTCTATTTGCCATTATGTTCATGAAGATTTTATAGTCAGAGTTTAATAAAGAAATCGGTCTGTAGTTTTTTATCTGCGTTACATCTGCTCCTTCTTTCGGGATTAGGGAGATATATGCTTCCCTCCATGAGTCTGGTAGCCTTGCCTCTTTTAATATCTCATTATAAATTTCCAACAAAATCCAATTTAACGATTCTCCTAATCTTTTATAAATTTCAGTTGGTAGCCCATCTGTCCCCAGGGTTTTATTGTTTTTCTGTTTCTTAATTGTTTTGTTTAATTCTTCTATAATAATATCCCTATTTAATATCTCTTCTTCTTCTTCTGTTATTATCGGCATACCCTCCCCGTTTAAGTATTGAGTTATTTCTTCTACTGCTACTTCATCCTGCTTATACAGTTCTTGGAAAAATTGGGTTGCTATTTCTTTTTTCTTTTCTAATCCCTGTTGTAACTTACCTTCCTTGTCTTGTAATTAATGAATTATTCTTTTCTCCCTCTCTTTCCTTAGACTACAGGCCAACCATCTCCCTGGCATATTCGCGTGTTCAAAATGGTTTTGTTTTATAAATTTCAATGCATTCACATATTTTTCTTGTTCTAATAAATTCAATTTGTGTTTGGCTGCCATCCAATTACCTCTTATATGCTCATCTCCAGGCTTGTCATGCAATTTTCCTTCCCAATTTTTAATCTCTTCTTGTATTTTATTATATTCCTTTTCCTTCTCTTTTTTTCTTTTGGCATTATATGCTATTGTCAATCCTCTAACAAAGGCTTTCGTAGTATCCCATAAATTCTGGAGGGATGTCTGGTATATATTATTATCCTTAAAGAACCACTTTAATTCTTTTTCCATTTTTTCAGTATATTCTTTTTCTTTCAGTATCTGAATGTTCATCATCCATCTACTTCTATTCCTTCATTGCCCTTTCCATTCCAACCTTACCAGGTTGTGGTCTGCCCAATCATTTAAAACTATTTCTGTTGTTTCTATTTCCTGTATCAATGTTTTAGTAATCCATGTCATATCTATTCGGGACCAAGATTTATGGGGATTAGAACAGTATGTATATTTTTTCTCTTCTGGGTTATAAAATCTCCAGATGTCTACTAAATTCAATTCTTCTATTAAATTTGTAAATGTTCTAGGCAGTAAGGTTTTCTTTTTTTTATTATTATTCTGGTCGCTCCTATCATCTTTTTTTACGTCCACAATTGTGTTAAAATTGCCACTCAGGCATACATACTCCATATTTTGTTCTAATATTTTTTCATGCACTTTTTGATAAAATTCTTTTTTTCCGCTGTTTGGTGCATAAATAACCACTAATAGTACATTTTTGTATTTAACTTTTACTTCAATCATCAAAATTCTTCCTATCGAATCTGCATACTTCAAATTGCTTTCTATCTCTTCCTTAATATATACTACTATTCCTCTTTTCTTTTCATCTGCTAATGATACAAATGTTTTTCCTAATTTTTTACACTGTAGATATTTTTCGTCCTGTTTTCTTATATGTGTTTCGTGAAGACATACGATATCTATTTTTTGTTTAATTATTTTCTTAAACATTTGGTGCCTTTTGGCTGGCACAATTAAGTCCATTTATGTTTAATGATATGATTTTTAAATGATTTTTAAATTCCGATCCATTCTTTAATGGATTTTTCCTGTCCTCTTTTTCCTGTTACTTCCTGTCCTTCTTCTTTGCTCGTTTGTACTCCTTTTTCCTCTTGGATTTCTTGGATTTCTCCCTCTTCTTCTTTATCTATACTTCCCTCCTCACGTACCGTTTCTTGTCCTTCTTGTCTTTGTTTTTCTTTGGCTCTCCATTCAGGCTCCACTCTTCTAGTGTTTGTTTTTCAGTGCCTGTCACCTGATCATTTAGAGATTGTGCTTTATCTTGCGAATCAACTTTTATTTTTTTCCCATCATGACACCAACATCCCCTCCAGTATTATCCATCTAAAGGGTATTTGTTTCCTATTTAGTATCGTGGCTAGAAACCAGTAGTCTTTTCTCCATTCTCTTATTCTTTTTGGTACTTGTTTTAATGTAATTATTTCTTTCTGTCTGTAATAAATAGGTTCTTCTTTTGTTATTTTAAAGACAATGTCTCTCACTTTCCATCGTACAAATCGTACATGAACCTCTCGTGGCAGTTTATGTTTGTCTCGCATAGTTCGTATGTACTCTGTACACTTCGTCGAATTCATTAATAATCTCGTCTTTATCTCACTGTAGAGCTTCTGCGACCATTTCAGCCATCACTAGTGTTAGATCTTCATCTCTTTCTTCTCTTACATTCTGAAATCTTAAATAAAATGCCGCTCTCTCCATCTCGAAGTGTGCCACCGTGTTTTCCAACTCCTTGTTAAGTCCTGTCATTTTCTGGTCCAATCGGTCTAATTTATTTTCTGTTTGTTTTGTTTTTTTTCTATGGCCGTAATTCGTTGGTCATTTTTTTGTATTATCTCTTGGATTGAGTCCATTTTTTCATCTAATTTTTGTATGTCCTCTTTAACCACTTTTTTTGACATCATCCAGATCTCTCCTAGATTCTTCGTGATTTTTAGACATGCATTCCTGCATCTTTAACATCGTCTCTTGAATTGTTACTAGAGTGGTCTGGACAGATTGTATACTCAAGGTGGGGGTCTGCATTTCCATTGGGAACATCCCTTCTATAGTTCTCTGTGCTACAGGAGAGGCTGTTGATCCAATTAACATTGAGGTAATTTTCTTTCCTGATTTCACGGTAGTAGTTGTGGTGCTAGTCATTTCCTTCAAGATTTTATATTGTTCTCCTAAAATCCTGTCTATTTTTTCCCAAATCAGCATCCGCTTTTAACTCAATTTTCTTTCTTCCTCTCTTCCCTTTCTATCTTTTTCTTCTCTTCTCCCTTCTCCTCTCTTTCTTTTCTTATACAGTACAATACTAATATGATTGAATAAAATCCTCCTAAAACATTTGCTAAAGTACCTTAATTAATATTCTAAAAACTAATAATTTTATGCTATTCAATTCTTGTAATTGTAATTTTTGTAATTTTGTAATTTTAATTTTGTAATTTTGTAAATTTAATTTTCTAAAATTAAATTAAGTTATATATTTTTTATAAACAGTAAATTAAATTACTATCAATTACTATGGACAATCAATTACTATAAAGAAGAAATATAGTCAACAATCAAAATCTGATCCAAGCACATATAATACAATTAAAGAAGGAGCTATAGAAATATGGACGGTAATAAACAATCAATAGTTACTAAATATTCCAATTTGCTATTTACTATTATAATTAATTATCAAATAAATTAAGTAAATGTAGATTATTTATCCATTCGACTGATTAATAAATATAAAGTTATTCACAATGTCTTTTTGTTTGTTGCTTGCTTTTTACTTGTTCGCTTTTTTGGTTAGTTAATAGAAAGTTCAAATGTAAATCGAGTATAGTTTTTCTTTTGGAGAGTTATTCCTCCCTCTGCTATATCAAAATGGCGATTCCAAATCTGCAATGTCACTTTTGTATATCCTTACTTTTGCCGGTCCACGCTTTTTTCTCTGTTAGAGCAGCTATATTATGGGTGAAACTAACACCTCACATTCAATTCTCTTCACTTCCCTACTTTCCGAAACACTCAATTTTCTTTTTTTTTTATTGAAAAAGTTTTTTAATAAAATTTTTACATACATTTTCTCCCCCCTCCCCCACCCCCCCCCGGACTTCCCAGAGCAAATACAAGTACATGATAAAATACAGCTCAAATTCTCTAAGTTAAACTCCATTTCACACTTATCATAATCCTAATCATTAAACAAGTAAATTAAAGGAAAGCAAGTCTTCTTTTCTTCTCATTCCATCTAATTCGACAAAATTAATCTCCATGTCTCCATTTATAGTTACAGCAGTTAATAAAACAATTAAATATTACGTAATCACAACTATCATTACTCAGTATAACTAATTAATACTTAGCAAATTATTAAGTCTACACAATCTAACAAGATATTTTGTAACTTCTTTCATTTAAAACAGAAAAAGAAAACCCAACAACAAAGAAAAATAAAAAACCCTCAGTCAAAAAAAAAAACAAAAAAAACCCCCCAAATTTAAAATAGAATACTATATAAAATCTTCCGTCCTCCATTTTTAAACCATCAAGGTCCATTTATAGTTAAAACACTTAAAACAATAATAATAAAGTTTTTAATCAAAAAAGGAGTATAACAATCAAACCTCTTATAAATTTATCAATACAGATAAAACATCATTTAATAACTATATCAAACATTTTAATTCTTCATACTAGATTAAACCAGTTGCTAATCTTCTTGTCTTCACATCTTCCGACAGCATATAGAATATCTTCATCATTTGCGTCTACCCACCTAAATAGTAATTTGCTTCTTTATAAAAAAAAAACCCCCGAGTGACTTTATAATTATAATTGTAGTAATATCCATCAAATCCAGTCAAAACTAGATTAGTAGATCCATCAAGCGTATTAAGGAAACCACCAGATCAACTGCAATTGCTCTAGATCCATAGTCCTTTTGCCTTATATTTATTACCATCAAACAGAAAGCTCCGATTTAGTATATTCAATGAGACTTCTACGTTTACAGTTAAATCCAGATTTATCACAGTCCTTAATAAAATGTTCCAATTCCTTCAAGTCAGGGCATATTTCACAACCCAACACACCAGCATTGCTGTGATCTGTTTATTCTTCTCAAAATATTCCAATACAGCTATAGATTGCCTCCTCATCGTTCATCACTTGGTTAACTGGCATTGAATTGCTGTGTACTTTTTTTTTTTTATTCTTCCCCCCCAAAAGTTCAAAGTCTTTAAACATTTAAACAATGCTTTTTAAGGACCATCATCTCGTCAAGCAGGGTTATTTTCCATTTCTCCAGGCTTTCTTCTTTTCCTTTTTACGAACTTTCTTCTTAACTTTAATCCCTCTGCCTTTTTTAACTCCAGCAGGGATTTGTGGTTTTTGGGATTGGATATTATAAACTTTTTGCAGAAATATGGCTTCTTCTGGAAACAAGTCATCAGCTTGCAGAGCTTCTTGCTCCTGCTCAGCCTTCATCTTTCTCTCTTCTGTAAAATCTGCTATGGTCTTTTGTTGTTTTTTTTCCTTTCCCAGCTCTTGATTCAATCCCCCACTGCTTGATTGTGACTCAGTATTTCCATGTATTTCATTGTTTCCAGCTTGAGAAGCTTGAAATATAGTATCAATTCTTCTCAATAAAGCAGAGGTAATTGAACTCAAAGCTTCCTCAAATTCAGACCATTGAGAGTTAAATAACCCTCCTTTCCTTTCTTTGTTTTCGAGAAGCCCAGCCATCCTGCCCCCCTTCTTCCTTCCCCTCCAGAAGGACGGGGAAAAAGAAAAGAAAAGAAAAAAAAGAATTTCAAGAAGAAAAAAGAAAAAAAAGACTTTTTAATTTATATTGCTGCTTGAGTTATTATTATTACATCCTTTCTTATTCCATCCACTTTTCAAAAAGGAGTTTTACGTTTCAAACAGGGGCTTATCAATAATTATTTTTAACTTTCACTTCTTCACGCCCTGTTGAAACTCAAACGCCATCTTGCTTTCACTTTCCACTTAAGAGAAATCTTTTAAGAAAGTAAGTCCCTGGAGTTAGAAAAAGAGAAAAAAAAATACTTGCTGTTTCCTTCGTGCAACTTGTGCTCTGCCAACTTGATTCAAAAGGTATTTGTTTAAAGTTGTTTGATGGGGTGGCCGCGGCATCTAGTTCTGACAGGGAAAAACTTCCCAGTCAGAGGCATCCCAGGTCCGGAGCTTTGGACAGGCTTCACGGGGAGCTCTCATCTTCGAGCACCAGATTATTAGGTAAATCTGGTGCTCTCAGGGAGCTCTACCCCACCCATCTGCTCTCCTTCCCCCCTTCTTCCTGGGGGGAAGGATTCCAAACCGCAAGACAGCCGATTTTCGCTGTTCTTGCGGTTCTACGGAATCTGGGGCTGGCGCTTCAAAAGAAGCGTCTGGCGATGCCGCTGGCTCAACCGGAAGTCCCGAAACACTCAATTTTCTTGATCGTCCTTTTTTCTGCTCCTCTGGTGTTTCCTACTGGTCTAGTTTCATCCTCGCCACTTTTGCTCACCTCGTTGTTTGCCACCTGCTCCCACTCTGAGTCTTTTTTCCTTTCAGCTGCCCCTCTGGAATCTAAATACTTCTTCCTCTCATTTATCCAAAAATTCTGTAACGTTTTAAACCTCTGCTCTCACCGCCAATCTTCACACTGTACTCACTCTCTGCTTCCTGCTGTTCTCGTTTGGTGCGTCAGACCTCTGGGCCAGCCATGGCGGCTGCTTTTCTTCCACGTTCGAATTAAGGGCCCTTCTTGGTGTGGTGGGAGACTGCACCTCTCCACACCTCCTCCGAAGACTCCCTTCTTTCTTGCCAGTCCCACCAAGACCGATCCTGTCCCTTAACGGGCACCAAAACGCTGGAAAATTGGCACTAGGTATGGCGTGATCTTTCCTTGTGCCTCTTCGACCTGCCCGCTGCCAGAAGTCCTATATTTAACTTTTCTTAAAGTACTTGGGAATAAATGATTTTTTAAAAGTATGCTGTAGAATCTCCCTTCCAGAAGAGCTGGATGCAATGTAAAAATTATTGTCTGCATGGACTGTTTCTGTGAAAGTGTCCATCCTTTAGTAAATCTGTGCGGATCTGGATGGGGAAGAACAGGCTCAAGCTCAACTCTTCCAAGACTGAGTGGCTGTGGCTCCCGGCATGCCGATATAGTCAGTTGACTCCATCACTGACTTTTGGGGGCGAGTCTTTGGCCCCCACAGAAAGGGCTCGCAATCTGGGAGTCCTCCTGGATAGGCAGCTGTCCTTGGAGGATCATCTGACAGCTGTGACCAGGGGGACCTTTTGTCAGGTTCGCCTGATTTGCCAGTTGCAGCCCTTTCTTGATCGGGATTCCCTGTGCACAGTCACTCACGCCCTTGTCACCTCTCGCCTTGACTACTGCAATGCTCTCTACATGGGGCTCCCCTTGAGGAGCACCCGGAGGCTCCAACTGGTCCAGAATGCGGCCGCGCGGGTAGTGACGGGAGCAACATGGCGCTCCCATGTAACACCGCTCCTGCGCGAGCTGCACTGGCTCCCGGTGGTCTCCCGGGTGCGCTTCAAGGTGTTGGTTATCACCTTTAAAGCGCTCCATGGCATAGGGCCTAGTTATCTGCGAGACCGCCTACTGCCACAAATGACCTCCCACCAACCCGTGCGCTCCCACAGAGAGGGCCTCCTCAGGGTGCCATCAGCCAAACAATGTAGGCTGGTGACCCCCAGGGGGAGAGCCTTCTCTGTGGGGGCACCTACCCTCTGGAACCAGCTACCCCCTGAGATAAGAACTCAAGACCTCAGTGCCTTTCGCCGTGCCCTTAAAACCTATTTTTTCCAACAAGCCGGGCTGGCTTAGGAAGTAATTTTAGACGTTTTTAAATTGTTTTGTTATTTTTAAAATTGGAGGCAAATTTATATGTATTTTTAATTCTTAATATTTGTACTGTATGTTTTTAATTCTGGCTGTTCACTGCCCTGAGTCCTCAGGGAGAAGGGCGGTATATAAATTGAAAAATAAATAAATAAATAAATAAAATCTAGGTTGAGAGTCCATTGTTTAATTTTCAATATGCAATTTAAGCTCAAATCCCGACTCATGAAATTAGATCAGCCTTCCCCAATCTAGTTTCCAATGACTACAGGCTGGATACCGTTGCATCTATTGGTATCAATGTCTATAATTTTAATGTTTTCATGGGAGAGGGAAAATATATTTCATAGGAATTGATGAAGTAACAGATCCTTCCCATGTCAAACCATGTTACTTCATATGAACCAAATCGTGATACTTCTAAAATCATAAAAGAGTGTGCATATGTAATAGCATTTGTATGTGAATCTTAAATACTCACTTAAAATATTCAGCTAAATGTATTTAATTTTTTTCTTTTTAATTTTGATATTTTTATTCATCAATAATAGAAATAACAAAGCAAAACAAATATTAAACATACAAAAAACAAAAGCCATAGATTAATATAAAGTCCGCAATTTATTTACAAATTAGATTGATCTATAGATATGAAAATTCCACATTAAAGATATCTCGCACTGAGCTATAAAGAATCCCTATCTTGCTTGTTTTTGCAAGGTAGTGAACTGTGTTCTGATGGTGGAAAGTAGATCCAACATGTATCAGTAATAATTTTAAAAAATTGTATTAAAAAGTTATCTTCTGAAAGAAAGCAGTATAAAAATTACCGTATTTTTTGGAGTATAAGACGCATCGGAGTATAAGACGCACCTTAATGTGGGGGGAGGAAAACAAGAAAAAAAGAATTCTGCCCCTGCTTATCAGCATCAGGATCAGTGACGTCCTCACTTCCATTTGGATTTTGATAACATGTAGCACAGATCTTTTTATCAGTTTAAAACAAATCCTATCTATTTAACTGGACTGGGTAGGGTGGGGTGGGGAATGATTTTCATGGGGGCAGTTATCTCAGGAGGTTAAGGTGAAAAAGAAAGGAGGGACCCCTCGTCGATCATGGAAGAGCGGCGACTACTTTTGCTTGATCACAGGCACCCAACTGACCGACGAAGAGGAACAACCATTACCGTTGAAATGAAGATGGGGCAACCAAAGACAAAGAAGTAGGAAGAAGTAGGAAGAGGATTCAAAGCACTGTATTTGTTCTGGTGAGACTTTCTGCAGGGGCATTATATCCCCAAGAAGTACTTTTGAAAAATGAGACTCTGTAAAGCAGGAGGAAGGGAATATTTCCCCAACTCTGAAAGAATAGCAGCGAGTAAGATTGGGAGCAGTTGACAGATGAAAAAAAAATAAAGAGGAGACTGAGGAGGAACTTCTAAAAACAAAGGGAAAAGACTGGACTGGTTATTTTTGTAATGTTTAAAGCTGCTTTGGAATCCCTTCCTTTGTGCCTTGATCTTTTTGTAGCTTTAAATAACGAATCCTGGAAAGGACATTACATGAGTGAAAGGACATTATATGTGTGAAAAGTATTATGGAAGGCAGGACACTCTCAAGGTCACAGGTTAGAGATGACAGAGATACAGAAGCTATCTTAAGAACCAAAACAACAGCTGTTGAAAAACTGTTTTTGTGTGGAGTTTGAAGGTACAGAACTTCTGGAAATGTGGATTAGCTTGGTTTTGTTTTAAAACCAAATGAAGCAATTTTCTGACTTATTAGACATTTGGAATATTGGACTATTGAATTTTTTGAGGGATTTGGTGGGTCTTCTGGATTATAAATATTAACTGAGAAAAATAAAGAAATAACTATATAAACCTATAGCTATACAATGGATTGACTTTGAGCACTGATTCTGAGGATTACAAATTCAAACAACTGTAAGAAATGATTGGTGACTGAGAGAAATAGGCACTGGTTTGAATTCCAAGCATATTGGGTACATGGGATACTGTGGGGCACTGTGGTGACTGTGGATGGCTTGAGATATTGTGTTCTCTCTGTTGTTCTTTGTGTTTTTCTCCCATCTCTAAATGATTTAACTAGACTGCCTTTTTTTAATATTAGGTGCTGATATGATTAGTATTTCAAATCTAATCAGAATAGGGGGGAAAGCATCATCAACACCATCATTGGCTTCCTCCAGCCCATCAAGTCAAAGATCTATTAGACACCATTCTACAACAAGAGAAAATGAATACCTCTCAATTACAAGTGATGCTCCAGTCAGAACAAGAAGTTATGACAAAAAATCATACTGAGATGAAAAATGAGTTGGGAGAGATGAAAAATGAGTTGGAAGAAATGAAAAGTGGTATGGGAGAGATGAAAGAAAAATGTGTAATTTGGATGAAAGAATAGGGAATTTTCAGCAAATGATAATAAAGAATGAACAAAGGATTTAGAAAACGGATGTTGTTTTACCTGAATGTCCCTTCTACGCACGCTGCTGGAGAATCCAAAGCATGAGTTATTCAATTTCTATTAGCCAGAGACTGAGTGTGTATTTCTTTAAATTTCTTCGGTCACGACTCCTCTGCTCGGCTGAGGCTCAGTTTTGTTCACAAAGGTGTAGACCGGTGAGGGAGTGCAACGAGGCCATCCAGGGAGAAGAAGCAGCCTGACAGGGCGGGTTGGATTCTCCAGCAGCGCGCATAGAAGGGACATTCAAGTAAGACAACGTCCATTCTCCAGCGTGCTGCTTGGAGATGCACAGCTTATGATATACCAAAGCAAGTCCTAAGAAGGGAGGGAGGCGGACTGCTCCCGGTTGGCCGATATAGAACGGAACGTTTGCAGTACACGCCGTCCAAAGTTCGCCTCAGCTGAGGCAAAGAGGTCAACCTTATAATGGCGAATAAATGGTGTTAAAGAAGTCCAAGTGGACGCCCTGCAGATGTCATTAACAGAAGCTTGGGTGGCCCATGCCATCGTGGTAAAAGCGCTCATTGTTGAGTGGGCCAAAATCCATCCCGGTATCGGTTTATTCTTGGAGTGCATACGCCTTAGAAATGCACACCTTTAGCCAGCATCCGATGGTAGAAGAAGAGGCTTTTCTACCCATTGATGCTGGGAGAAAAAAAAAAAACAAGGCCTCCGACTTACGGAAAGGCGCAGTCCGTTTAATGTACTCATGGAGGGCCCTCCGAACGTCCAAGGTATGCCATTGTTCTTCCAAGTGATGCCTTGGGTTCGGGCAGAAATCTGGGAGCACCAGTTCCTGGGCACAGTGATAGAAGGTGAACCCTAACCTTGGACAGAAAGGGGGGATCCATCGGCAGAACTACTCAGTTCGAATGGAAGATACAGAGATCGTCTCTGACTGACAGAATTAGTATGTCTACCAGGTGGCAAAGAACCCTAATGGGAGGCTGTCGGAGAGAGATGGCCACTGTCACTAGGAGTTTTGTGAAGGTCCTGGGGGCTGATGAGAGGCCAAATGGCATAGCCTGATATTGAAAATGCCAATTGGCATACATGAAACACAGGAACCTTCGATGGAATGTCTGAATTGGGACGTGAATGTAGGCCTCCTTGAGGTCTACTGAAGTCATATAATCTGCCTCCTGTATGCAACCCAAGACTGATTTGAGGGTTTGCGTTTTGAATTGGTGGTATACAATAAACTTGTTTAGTTCCTTGAGGTCCAAGATCCCTCTCTAGCCTCTGGAACCTTTGGGAACTAGGAAAAAGATTAAATAGAAACCAGTCCCAAGGTGTTCTGTGGGAACGGGCTCTATGGCACAGATTTCTAGGAGATGCTGTATCTCTGTGTCCATCAATTGTCTTTTGTCTGGGTTGGGAGGTCTGGAGCGGAATTCTAAGGCCCAGCCACACCGTTTGGCGAACACAGGCATCTGTCGTGGACAGTTCCAATTGGCATTGAAAGTGGTGAAGACAGATGCCGATGGGAAAGGTAGGTTGGTAGTCACTTGCCTCACCTGAAGGGTCGATTGCCTGTTCCTCTAAACAGCTGCTTGGCTGGAGGTTGGCGTCTACACAATCTCTAAAGGTGGACCTGTCTGAAGATTGGTCAAATCCTTGGGAGTAAGGCTTGTGAGGGTAGGACCCACAGGGTCCGGTCTCAGTCCGAAAGGGCTGCCGTTGAGTGTACGGTGAATAACAGCAATCAGCCCGCCTGTAGGAGGAAGGCATGATCTTGTGTTTATCCTTGTCCTCAATCAATATTGGGTCCTAAGCCTCCCCAAAAAGGAGCCGACACAAGTACGGTGCTGACACGAGTTTCCAGTTATTTTCATATCCACCCTCCAATGCCGTAACCAAAGAAGGCGGCGAGATGTCACAGTGGAGACTAGGGCAGGAGACGCAAATTTCACAGCATTCAAGGAAGCATCAGAGGAATATTCTGTAGCTGCCACCAGCTGATTGATGTCCTGGTGGAGCCTCATGTCCTCATGTGACAGTCGCTCCTGAAGCTGGTGCAGCCAGATCAACGATGCCTGGTTAAATAACGATGCTGATGTAGCGGCCTTCATGGCCTAGGCAGCCACTAGGTGAGTTTTGTGGAAGGTGAGTTCCGCCTTCCGGTCCTCCGTTCGCAAGCCGTCCGCAATGTCATTGGACAGGACAGTGGAGGAGGTCAAGTTGGCCATTGGTGAATCTACCGATGGTAACTGAAGCAGATCCTGGAGACAAAGAGCTGAACAGTAAAGTTTTTTATCAAAGCTATTAGGTGCCGCTAGGGAACCAGGTTGAATTTTATGACTACCATTTTAGTGCAAATGAGGGACAGGAAACAAGAGAAGGAATAGAATACAAGAAACAAGAGGAACAAACAAGAAAAAAAATAAACACACAACAAGAAGAAAGTAAGGCTGAGAAAATAGAGCAAGCAGAACAAGAGGGAGCGAGAGCAAAAGACCAGAGAAATAAGAACTAGGAGAACAAGACCCATATATAAATGGATTGAACTCTCCTATGAAAAGGAAAACATTTTTTACATGCTTACAAAAATTGAAATTAGAATCTGTCTTCAAGAAGTTCACATTAAAACTCAACGTAGTAAATTATTGAAATACCCTAAGATTGGGAAAGTCTGTTTTTCACTAGCAAAACAAAAGAAATGAGGGGTGGCTTTATATATTAAGGAAACAATAAATGCCAAACAAATCTACACAGATGAAGAAGAGAGAATTTTAATGGTGGAGCTAGTTATAAATTTTTAAAAAGATACTTTCGATAGCGATTATGTGCCAAATAACAGACAAGAATAATTTTATTAAAAATTGCATAAGAATATAATTGAAAGATTATGAAAATATATGTATGATAGGAGACTTCAATACAATTGTAAATACTGGACCATAAAAGTAGTAAAATAGGTAAAAAAGTAAGAAGGACTTTTCCTGGGACATTTTTCAAAATGGCAGAAGAAACAATTATATGGGATACATGGAGAGAAATAAATGCAGAGAAAATTCAGTATACATTTTACTCAAATAGACACCAATCATGATCCAGAATTGACATATGGATGTCCCTGGAATTAGGCACAAATCTGCAAGACATAGAGATAGAAACGGATTTATGGGCTGATCATAATCTAATAAAAATGAGTTGGAAGGGACAAAGAAAAATGGTGAGATGGATGCTGAATCAGTCAATATTAAAAGATAAAGAATGTATTAAAACAATTGAACAAGAAATGGAATTCTTCAAAGTGAACAGAAGAGACCTCATTACAAAATGTATGGGACACAGTCAAAGCATATGCTAGAACCATGATTGCGCACCTATGGCATGCATGCCAGATGTGGCTTGCAGAGCACAGGTGAAATCCAGCCGGTTCTCACTGGTTCACTTGAACCATTAGTAAATTGCTTGGGCAGTTTGGAGAACCGGTTAAAAATAAAGTGCAAAAGAGGGATTTTCTTTCTCACTCTCCCTTCAGTTAATAGCTCCACTTAACAGTTGCAGCTGGAATGCAGCCGATACACGCCCAGGCTTTCAACTAGCCTGAGCAGATGTTCTTAGTTTCCCTCTCACCTGCTGCATTTGCTTTGGGATTGACTTTTTTTAAAAAGGGGAATGGCTGTTTTAAGTTTTCTGCATTGTTTTAGTGGTTCCTGGCACTGTCCTTTTGAGGTGTACTTCCCTCACTCTTTTTGAAAGCCGATAGTGATGGAGCACCCAAAATTTCTGAAGGCAAGCTATTCCATTGGTTGATTGGTCTCATCCTTACGAAATTTCTCCTTAGTCCTAGGTTGCTTCTCTCTTTGGTTAGTTTCCATTGTTTCTTATTGTGCCTTTTGGTGCTTTGGAAAATAGATTGACTCCCTCATTTTTGTAGGGGCCCCTCAAATTTCCTGACAGAATAATCAATCAATAGAGCAACTTGCCTCCAGAAGTTGCAAATGCTCCAACACTAGAAGTTTTAAAGAAGAGATTGGATAATCATTTGTCTAAAGTGGTTTAGGTTTTCCTGCCTAAGCAGGTGGTTGACTAGAAGACCTCCAAGGTCCTTTCTAACTGTTATTCTATTCTATTCTAAATATTGGAACAGTGCTATTTTATTGTGCTATTTTATTGTGAGTTGGACTAAGGAGAAGTTTCCTAAGGGTGAGACCAATTAAGTTGGCCACACCCACCCAGTCACATGACCCATTTCCCACAGAAAACACTGGGAGCCACAAAATCTGGGCAGGTGTGGCTGGGGGGGGAGTGACATTGAGTTGGCCACACCCACCCACCCAGGCATGACCGCCAAGCCACAGCCACTCAGCCACATGATCAAGCCATGCCCACCAAGCCACACCAACAGAACTGATAGGGAAAAATTTTGAATTTCAGCCAGATGCAGAGCCCTCTCTGTAGGTATGCGCACAGTCGGCCCGGCCCAGCTCCAATTGCGTTTCTCCATCATGTTTCACTCAGTCAATTCTAACTTCTCGTGAAAGAAAAAGATCTCATGAAGTTGAAATTGATTGAACTTTTTCTCTCATGTGTTTCACAATGGGGGAGACGGGATCCCGTCCTCCTCCTGAAGCCCATTACGAAATGGAGCCACAATGCGACTCTGCATCACCTTGGCTCAGCAAAAAAAAGCAGTTTCTTTTCCTGCAGAGCTGCTGATGTTGGGATGCCACGCCTCCCCGCTGGCCAGCTGGTCTTCTTCAGGCACTTAGCTTGGACACCAATTAGCTCCACCCCAGCGTCTGCCTCAGCGAGTGATGTGCAAAAATTCAGCTGGGCTCATCAAGAGATGGAGTTTTTAGGGGGCTGATCTCACACTCGGGCTGGCTACACAAATGTTCATTCTCGGCACTGAGATTCCCAGCTGCAATGGGCAGAAAAGCTAGGTTCATCCCCCTGCACTGATCTGATAGACAAAACAGGAAAAGGGGGTGGAGAGAAACAGTCCCATTGTCAAGGTATGCAGAGGGGGACAGAAACTCCAACTTCAGCCTCCTGGTGCAGTGCGGGGTTTTGGGTGAAGGCTAGAGGAAAGCATTGCTGTCTTGCTTGCACTCTCTCCCTCCCCAGTCTAGCTTGACACAGGTGGCAGCGCAGCTCACATTGCCCTTTCCAAGCCTGCTTTTCGTGAAGCTGGGTGCCAATGAGGGCTAACTTTTTGCCTAGATTTGTCCAGCTGTCGGGGAAGGGAATGGATGGGGGCCTGAGGAGGACGCCTGTGTCAAGCTAGATGCAGGCTTGAGGGGAGAGTGTGTGACACTCCCCCCACAATGCTAGCGGCTGCCATTGCCCCCTTCTCCCTCTCCATTCCCACAGCTGAGAGATCCCATGCGATGAAGAGAACCACAGCATTAGCACACAGAAACAGCAGCATGCAGGAATGCCGCCCCTTCTCCCTCTCTGTTCCCGCTGCTGGGCGATCCCGTGTGAAGAAGGGAAGCAGAGAGGAGAGAGTGTGAGCTTGCTGCTTCGGGAACAAGGGGACCCAGGAAGCAGCTGAGTACAGCTCACCCAGCTTCTCTACCTCTTGCAGGCAGCTTTCTCAATCTAACTTGATGCAGACTTCTTCCCCAGGCCCCCATCCATTTTCCCCCTGACAGCCGGACAAAGCAAGGCAAAAAGTGAGCTAGCCCTCACCAGCACCCAGCTTCACTGACAGCAAGTTTGGAAAGGCCAATGTGAGCTGTGTTGCCGCCTGCATCAAACTAGACTGGGGAGGGAGAATTTGAGCGAGCACCAAGAAGACCGTGGAGGAGGGAAGCCAGGCTGTCAGCCTCCACCTTACTGCTTGGCTGCCATAGAAAAGGGGAGGGGGGAAAGTGAAACCTTACTAAATGAAAGTCTGCTTAGAATGGGAAAACGAAACTGCTGTTATCGGCCAACCGTCGTGACATTCCTGATTGATGACACCCTGCCACCTGATCCCTGGAAGACCTGTGGACTGGGTGATTTACGATGGACAGTGGGAGGGGATGATTTGTATATACAAGTTTTGCGCGTATAGTAATTAGTTTCAGCTTTGATATGGTTGCGTTCAGTCTTTACCAGTAAAAGTACAGTACTTCATAACAATGGAGTCTGGTTCTTTCTTTCCTGGATTTTGAAGGAAGCATACCTGACATTAAGCTGAAACTATTTCCAGCCATCCCGGACAAACACCGAGGGGGCTGAAACCAAAACTATGTCTGATCAGGAGGTTGAGGAAGAACAGATGGGAGCTTACAGCTCTGCAATGACCTCACTTCAAGCAGAAAGAGAGATAGCCGAAAGAATGGAAGAGATGCGGCTGAGAGAGGAACCTGATGAAGCCAGATGGTTGGTAGGAGTGGGAAGGTTGCCGGAACAGGGAAGGACCCCCTGGGGAGTGACCAGCTCCAGACCCCGCAGGGGGGAAGCAGTATGGATGCAAGAGCAAAAGGAAAGCCTCATGGTGGCTCAGGCCTTACAACTCATTCGTGATGTTGAAGAAAGCCGGAAAAGCCATGAGTCTTATGAGTTCCTTGTGGGGAAGGGAGGAGATCAGCCCAGGGAAAAGCCAGGAGAAACTACATGTGGGGGTGGAGAAGAGGAAACTGGAGGAAAAACAATGCCAACCTCTGGGAGTCAAGTGAGAGATGCAGCAGCCCAGGGGGCCCCAGCCTTGCCAGTCCCCCCCCCCCCCCCCAACGAAAAAAACCAAAAATCCCCCCCCCCCGGCTGGAAAATATGATGGGAATCCGAAGACCCTGGGGCTTTTCCTGACCCAAGTCTGGAACCACATGCAAGATTGGGGGGAAGATTATTTATCAGATGCAGCCCGAGTGAGATGCGTCACAACTGCTCTAGAGGGAGTAGCAGTTGACTGGATGGTGGTCCTCCACAATAACAACTCCCCCCTGCTGAGAAATTACAATCAGTTTATGGCGGCCCTTAGGAGACGGTTTGAAGACCACCTAGCTGAGTGGAAGGCGAGACTCAGAATGAAGGGTATCCAGCAGGGCCAGAGATCAGTGGCAGAATACAACCAAGAGTTTTGTGAGTTAGCAGCCTACATGACAGGATGGTCAGGAGTGGCCCTGTTAGAGAGTTTCAAAGATGGGCTAAATGAAGAAATATACAAAGACTGCAGAGCCCGGGGGGTCCCCGAAGACTTGCAATGTTGGTATATAGCGGTTAAGGATGTGGAAATCGAGCTGGCCCAAAGCTGACTCCGAGGAAGCGGTGCGAAAGACCGGTCATCCTATGCCTATCGCAAAGGAGCGCGAAAGGCGGCCGGGGGGAGGGCAGAGTTCAAACCAAAATCGAAGCCCTTCACATGTTTCAAATGTGGAAAAGAAGGCCATCGAGCTGCCGAGTGCTTCTCCAAACCAATGCCAAAATCTACTGCCCCGGGTCCTAAGAAGGCTGACAAAGCACCCATAAAGGCTCGCGCAACTGCTCTGGAAGGAGAAGTCGTTGAGTTCGCTCCCCGTAACCAGGGTGAGCTGGGAACTCCAACCACCGCAGAGGACAGCGGAACGGACTCCGACCCCAGCGATCTGGTGAGTCATACCGAGGACCCCATGCTCATCCCCATAGAACTAAGGGTGCCGTCCACGGGGACACAGGCGCAGATATTAGCCTTATTAGACTCTGGGTGCACCAGGTGCATAATCAGCCCGAAAGTGGTGGAGAAAATGGGTCTAAGGCTTAAAACGTTAAAAAGACATATTGCCTTCCATCAACTAGACGGATCTATAGCGGGAGGGGCCCAAGCTACTTTTGTGACCGAAACGATTGAGATGCTGTTGGGGAATCACATAAAGACCCTCAGGTTCATCGTGGCCCCTGGCATGGAATGGCCCCTCATACTTGGACTGCCCTGGCTCCGTAGATGGAACCCACGGGTTAATTGGAAGACGGGGGTTTTGCGCATTCGCACCAAAAATCTGGGACTAGGAAAAGGAGAAAAACCCCTAGAGGATGGGACAAAACCCGAAAAGGCAGAAGTGGCCATGGGTCACATTGAAGGGGAGGAAAAAATTCCAAAAGAGTACTGGGATCTTCGTGAAGTTTTTAGCGAAAAGGCTTCAGATGCACTACCCCCTCATAGAACTACAGACTGTACCATTGAAATTCTGCCTGGGGTGAAGCTCCCTAAACCCAAAATATACCCCATGACCTCCCGAGAACTGGAGGAACTGCGGAACTTCATTGATAAGAATTTAAAGCAGGGTTTTATTCAACCAGCCCGACCCAGGGTGGCGGCGCCAGTATTGTTCCAGGAAAAGAAAGATGGCTCCTTTCGTCTCATAGTCGACTATCGAAACCTCAACGCAATTTGCGTGGAAAATGTGTACCCCTTGCCCCTCACGAAAGACATGTTAGCCCATTTAGGGAAGAGAAAAGTTTTCACCAAACTGGACTTACGAGAGGCATACTATCGAGTGAGAATCAAAGAGGGGGATGAATGGAAAAACAGCATTCAATTGCCCCTTGGGATGTTTCCAATTTAAGGTGCTCCCTTTTGGACTACAGGGAGCCCCTGCTGTGTTCATGCAATTGATCAATGAAGTACTGCATGAGCACCTATACAAGGGGGTGCTGGTCTACTTGGTGACATTCTTATCTACTCTGAGAACATGAACGATCATGTGAAATTGGTGCGAACTATCCTGAAAAAACTCAGGGCTGCTGAACTATATGCGAAACTTTCTAAGTGCGAGTTCTACCAAAACAAAATTGACTACTTGGGGTATCGCATATCGCATGAGGGAATAGAGATGGATCCCGATAAAGTCAAAGCTATAATGGAATGGGCCGCGCCAGGCACCCACAAGCAACTACAGAGTTTCCTGGGATTTGCTAACTTTTATAGACAATTTATCCTCTCTTTTGCCAAAATCGCACTACCTATATCCAATCTTCTAAAGACAAAGGGGGAATTAAAACCAAAGCCTTCTCGGCCTCTTGAATGGACTATGGAGTGTCAGGCGGCATTCGAAAAGTTGAAACGGCTGTTTGCCGCTGAACCAGTTCTCAAACACCCGAACATGGAAGAACCTTTCGTGGTACAGGCGGACGCTAGCGACGTAGCTGTGGGGGCAGTACTTCTGCAAAAGAACGCCGAGGGGAATTTGCAACCCTGTACTTACACATCCCAAAAATTGTCAGAAACCGAAAGGAGATGGGCCATATGGGAGAAGGAAGCTTTTGCAGTGCGATGGGCTTTGTTAACATGGAGACAATTCCTGGAAGGGGCCAAGCATCTGTTCGAGGTTTGGACTGACCATAAAAATTTAGAAGCGTTGAAGACACCGCGTAAACTGTCACCAAAATAAGTTCGTTGGGCCCAGCACTTCAACCAGTTTAATTTCACTCTGCGATATCTTCCTGGAGGGAAGAATTTCATGGCAGATGCCCTCTCCAGACTGCCTCAATACAACAGCACAAAGGAGGTGGTGCGACCTATCATCCCTTCGACACAACTAGCAACGCCAGTAACTACCAGGGCACAAACAAGGACCGATCCGGCCCTCTCGGGCAATTTGCTTCAAAAACATAGAGCAAAGAGGTGAGTGAGGGGCGTCTGCAGCATGCTGGGTCTGGCAGACTTTTTAAGCCTGCCTAAAGCAGGGAGAGAGGGAAGGAGAGAGAGGCAATCTAACCTAACCTCTGTGTGTGTGTGTGTGTGTGTGTGTGTGTGTGTGTGTGTGTGAGAGAGAGAGAGAGAGAGAGAGAGAGAGAGAGAATCCAATCTCAGAGAGTTATATCAGGGCTGGCGGCAGTGTGCTCTCTCTCTCTCTCACTCACTCACACACACACACACACACACACACACAAACAGGTTGTATCTTTCTTTCTTTCCTCCTGCCTCCTCCCACCAGAGACCCCTGGATCCCCTCCCCAACCTTGCCTGTCTCATACAGGGACCACCCACATAAGTGATGTAGAGTTGGCTCCAGTCACTCAGTCACATGACACCTCCGCAGCCGCACCCACTCAGTCATTAGGAAGAACCAGCTGTTAAATTATTTGATTCCCACCACTGGTAGTAAAACCTTATTATTCAGATTAAATTGCCATGTTGGCACTTTGCAATAAATAAGTGGGTTTTGGGTTGCAGTTTGGGCACTCGATCCCTAAAAGGTTGACCATCACTGTCCTAGAGGGTTAGCTATAACCTACATAGTGAGAAAAAATAGGAAGAAGGAACAACAGCAACAGATACCCGAACAAGAGCATAAAAGACTTAAAATCTACAAAGAGAACCGCAGAAAAAAAATTAAAATTACAAATGGAAACAGTAAAACATAAATTAAATCTAATAGAAAAGGAAGGCTTGCACAACAAATTAAAAGATCAAAACAATTTTTTTTTGAAAATGGACTTTGACGTACCTGAACGTCCCTTTTCAGGACACTGCGACTCCAATCCATTATCTGGGTTCTTTCTTTCATGTTGCTGGGGAACTGAGTGCAGATTTTTTTTTTCTCTCCTTGGCTGACCACGCCCACTCTGTGTCACCAATGTCAGTCTTTCCTCATGAAGGCGCAGGAACTTAGAAGTCTAAACGAAACTTTAACCACAACAAAGATAAGCGGGCAAGGAACTCAGCAACAGGAAGCCCTAAAAGGGCGGGTATGGATTGGAGTCGCAGCATCCTGAAAAGGGACGTTCAGGTACGTCAACGTCCGTTTTCCAGTACGCTGCTCCTCCAATCCATTGGCTGGGATCTACCTAAGCTCAAACGTCCCAGGCGGGAGATTGACTGCTCCCTGAGTCCTCGTAGGTACCTACTTGCTGCAACACTCGACGGCCAAAGGAAGCCTCAGCCGAGGCAAACAGGTCTATCTTATAATGGCGAATGAAAGAGGAGGCAGACACCCAAGAGGCCGCTCGGCAAATGTCCAGAACAGAAGCTTGTGTTGCCCAGGCTGCCGTGGCCGCCGCATTGCAGGTCGCATAAATCTTGCCTGGGACGGGCCTGGGACGGGCCTGTCCTTGCTGACATAAGCAGTTGAGATACAGGCCTTAATCCAGCGACCCTTAGTAGCCAACAACACCTTCTTCCCCATGGTGGACGGGTGGAACGACACGAGCAGTGCCTCCATAAGGCGAAACAACTCCGTTCCTCTGATGTATCAACAGAGGGCCCTCCGAACATCTAGAGTGTGCCCATTTTTCTCTCGAGGGTCCCGTGGATCGGGGCAAAAGTTTGGAAGGATGAGCTCCTGGGCCTGGTGAAACCAGGAGTTCACCTTAGGTGTGAATGAAAGATCTAATCTCATCACCACCCAATCCGAGTAAAACATGCAAGGGTCCTTCCAAACCAACAAGGCCGTTAGCTTGGAAATTTGCCAAGCAGAATTGATAGCGAGAAGAAGATAAGTTTGAACGTTAGGAATTTTAGCGGAATTGAGGCCAGCGGTTCGAAGGGCGGAGAGGTAAGAGCTTGGAGTATGAGAGGTAAGTCCCAAGTTGGAAATGGATGGACCACCGGAGGAGAGATATTGGAGGCACCATGTAAAAAACTCTTAATGCGAGGATTCTGTGTCAATGAATGATGTGGCTCACAGGTAAGTACAGTGGCGAGAGCCGCAACTTGGCGCCTCAAGGTGGCAGGAGCGAGGCCTTTGGACAATCGGTCCAGTAGGAAATCCAACACAGCCAGGATGTCGGCCGAAGTTGGATCCACATGGTGTGCCGAACACCAGATCGAAAATGCCGTCCACAATGCCTGATATATACGAGTCATGGAAGGACTCCTAGCTGATTGAATGACCTCAATCACCGAGTCGGATAGGCTGTCTTTCCTCAGCAAGAGTCTCTCAAGTGCCAGACGGTCAACTGGAGCCACTGGGGTGATGACCCCCTGGCTGAGAGAGACTACATGCTGAGGAATTGTCCATGGCGGTGAGACAGACAGGCTCAACAGGTCCACGTACCATGGTCTGCACTTGCTCCGATAACAGCTTCCAAATTACCTGAGGTATCAGAGGAAGGGATGGGAAGATGTAAAGCAGCCCGTTTGGCCACAGACACCTCAGATTGTTGCAGCCCTCCACCCCCCTGCACTGGTAGCACGTGAAGAACCAGGGCAGTTGCGTATTTTGGGGAGTGGCGAATAAATCCACAAGAGGCCAGCCAAATTGGTGAACTATGTCCTCGAAAATGTCCAGATGGAGGCAACACTCAGCCGGGTCGATGCGCTCCTGGCTGAGTCAGTCCGCTTGTATGTTTGAAAGTCTGGAAATATGGTCGGCCCTCAGGGACACTGTGTGACGTTCTGCCCAGGCTATGGGACATTCTGCCTTGATCATCAAACATTTGGAGCGAGTGCCCCCTTCACGATTTACATGAGCTTTGGTCGTCATGTTGTCTGTCCGGATCAACACGTGTTGGCCTTCCAAGATGGGACAGAAGTAGTGTAGAGTAAGGTGAACAGCCCTCAACTCCAGCCAATCGATGCTGTTCGCTTTCTCCGATGGGGACCAATGACCCTGGACTACCTGATCCAAGAGGTGAGCACCCCAGCCCACCAGGCTTGCATCCGATGTCAGGACGAGACGATTGACTCCTAGAAGAGCAGGAGATGTCCACCAGGTCAGGGACAACCATACTTGGGGCGGCAGAGGGACCGGAGATGGTGATGTGCTGCGTCTGGCCTTCTGAAACGGCAGTAGAAACCACTGCAACTGTCTCATGTGTCTGTGTACCCAGGGAACGATAGCGATACAGGACACCATCTTCCCCAAAAGTTGGGACAGTTGGAGAAGAGGGACTGTCCGCCGGGCTTTTATCTGCATCACCAATGTCCTGATGTCATGGACCCAGTCCGGTGACAGAAAGACCTGGCCTTTGGCTGTATCTATCACTGCTCCCAGGTGAAGGATCCACGTGGAGAGATGGTGAGAAGAAGATCCCGGTTCCACCAAAAGCTCAGAACCAGCCATTTGACCTTTGGCCTTCTTGGCCTTCTCAAACTGCTTCTTGAGCACCTTGTGATGCCGTAACTCTGACTTGTGATGAGACACAGACTGCGAAGAATGAGAAGCTTTAGATGACTTATTAGCCAACTTGGATTTAGAATGCTTGCACACAACCTGGTGTTGACTCGAAATTGCAAGAGGACAAATTCCTGCTCAAGGTCTGATGACAAGTCAGAATCAGCCATCTCAATGAGCAGCCGTAGGGGAATTGAGGCCTAGCAGCAGTGTATCGAATAATGAAATTAGGTTACAGGAATGATGTCAAGGAGCCGTTGCAGAGTCACAGCGGGCCTGCTATGGCAAAAATAGCGTCCTAAACAAAGAGTATGGTAAAAGTCTCTCCAGAACTGCAGTCCTCCAGGCACACCAGCTGGGCGCTCAAAGAAGAGCCCGAACAGCCACCCCCCAGTCTCAATCGGTGGCGTTAGCTGTCAGAGCCACCTCCGCTGCCAGCACAACACATCCAAAATGGCAGCCGACAACTCCTCGGGTCTTCAAAATGGCCACTGCCAACACTTAAGGCCTCAAAATGGCGGTTGTGATGAAACTAACCGGCCCGAAGCATCCAAAATGGCGGCCACCAACTTCCAGTCGTCCAAAATGGCGGCCGCGCGGAAAATAAATGGCCTCAAACTGTCAAAACCAGCGTCCGTGTGAATGAAGACAGGCTCTGGCTGGGAGGCAAGCCTGGACCTCAGAGTGTGCCTGCTAGCATAGGCAGTGACTCCGGAGCTGCCCAAAGGGATCGGAGCTGAGGCGCTCGTGGCTATCCCAGCTCACCAGGAAGCCAACGAGACGCTGGCGGCTGAATGAAGCATGGATCCACCCAGCCAGGTTGGAATCCGGATAGCTGCCTGACAGGAGTAAAAGAAAATCAAGAGAAGGAGCGGAACGGCCTGGAGCCCCAGGCATGTTACCGCTCCCTTGGCAGTCTCACCAATCCCACGGAGCAGCTCCTTACACAGAAATGGGCAGAAAAAATAATAAACTAAAATAAAGAAAGGTTGATGAAGTCAGCCAATGTATTCTAAAGGAGCAGAAATGCCAAGACAAGTTCCCTCAGAAACTGAGTGAGAAAGACTGACGTTGGTGACACAGAGTGGGCGTGGTCAGCCAAGGAGAGAGAGAGAGAAAAATCTGCACTCAGTTCCCCAGCAACATGAAAGAAAGAACCCAGCCAATGGATTGGAGGAGCAGCGTACTGGAAAATGCAAATAAACTGGGAAGATGGTTAGCATACAAGTTGAAAAAGGAGAAAGAGAAGAAATTGATAAGTAAATTGCAAGATGAGAAGGAAGACTTACAGTACCAAAATGAGTGTAAAAAGAAAATAATGCAGGAGTTCTATAGAAAATTATATGACCAAGAAAAAGTGCCAGAGGAAAAAATATTGCAATATTTAGGAAATGCAGGACTACCCAAAATACCTGAAATGGTGAAAACTATGTTAAATGAAAAAATAACAATGATAGCATTGACAGAGGCGATTAAAACACAAAAGAATGATAAAACACCAGGGCCAGATAGACTGTTGGCAGAATTTTATAAATATCTACAAAAAGTATTAAGTACATCAATGTTAGAGGTCTACAATGAAGCACTGTTAGAAGCTAAGATACCAAAGAACTGGAGGGAAGCAAATATTACGCTAATCCCAAAAGAAGACTTGGATTTAACTCAAATAAAGAATTATAGGCCAATGTCATTATTAAATGTAGACTATAAAATATTTGCTTCAATAATAGCGGAAAGATTTAAAAGGAATTGAATTAATTAATACATTCAGATCAAAATGGATTTTTACTGAAAAAACAAATCAAAAATAATGTGAGAAGGGTTGTTGGTCCTAACTGATACGCTCCTTCTCAGGGTGCAGGGAAGATCATCCAGAAGTGGGTGGTGCTCTGCTTCACTGCTTGGAGACTGAGTTAATTTTTTTCCTTGGCCACGCCTCCCTTGCCTGGATCCTCTCCAGTTCGACGAAGGCGCAGTAAGGATGATGCGGCTCACAACCTGCAAAAACAGTAACTCCTCCCGGACTATGGACCAGAAGGTCACCAGGGTGGGGCTGGGTGATCTTCCCCGCACCCTGAGAAGGAGCGTATCAGGTAGGACCAACACCCCTTCTCCATTGTGGCGGGGAAGATCACCCAGAAGCGCGACATACCAAAGCCGGTCAGTCATATGGATGGGAAGCAGTCTGGTCTGAAGTCCCCTGCTCTGTGCAAGGACCTGGAGGATTCACCTGATTCTGGCTATGTCAGCCGAAGCGAAGACCAATAAGCGCAGTGATGCTCAAGACTGTGAATGGACCTGAAGCCTCCCATGAGGTCATGCCAAACCGACTGTCATCTCCCGGAAGCCTTGAAGCGACCAAGATAACGCAGAAGGGAACCTGGAACTCAACAAAGAACTCCACCTCCCCCAAGGGAGGAAGAACCCATTTTGCCAGCCCGGCGAACCCAATCTGGCCAAAGGATCTGGCTGGGTACCAAACCTACGGGGTCGTGGGCCAAGACTATGGAAGCCATGACAGGTAAGTGTTCCCCAGAACCCCTCGAGAAGACAAGGTGAGGGTCAGTCCGCACCCGATCGCAGTAGGATGGGACGTCTATCAGATCCGGCCCAGAGGGGAATGACAGCAGGGAGGGAATCCAGGGACCGACCAGATGGCGAGTAACCCACTGAACTTATGAGGTAACCAGCACCCTGCTCAAGTACAGCCGTAGCCCTTGAATGATGGAAATGGTAAGTCCGGGCCACGTGACCACCCCGTAGACAGGCAGCCATGGCTCCCTGCCCATTAGATGCCTAGTCAATGTCCAATGGAATGGGGAAACCCGCAGACATGAAAGAGTACAGTCAGCGAAAAGATGAACACCTACACTGCATACCTTTGCAAAAGTCATCCGAGCATTCATCATAACCGTGCAGTGATAAGGCCATCTAGGTCCAAGGAAGAACTGAAGTGCCCCGAGATGGAGATAGCACTGCAGGCCCCTTACCCCTTGATGCTGGCAGCCCAAAAGAACCAGAGGTCCTGCCGCCCCCTGCCCTGGGATGTCCCAGCGCGATGGTCCTGGAAGGTAACTGTAAAGTGGGTCTAAGTGCAGACCAGTCACCCGGTAAGCAGGGCCAATGGACAACCAATTCCAGGCTACATTGGCTGCCAATGTCCAACACAGAACTACTATCTGGGAGAGGGGTCCAAAGCAATCTGACCCCAGGCTCAGGTCAGGATGAGCTGTCCGCCACTCCAACGAGCGGTATTACTCACAGGAGTGTATGCTTGCTGGAGCTAATTGTCATAAACTACCCACCTGTAGGAACAGTAGGGAGTTGGAATCCTCAGGTGTATGATCCCCAGCCAGTGGAAGTAGCTCTCAGTGGAAAGATGGGCCCATCCCGTCGATTAAGGCAAACCCAGAAGCCCTCTGCTGCAAACCTGACTGGAAACAAGTGTTAGGGCGGCCGCAAGGCCAGAATCTGGAAGGCAGGGATCAGAAGGATAGACTGCCTTCAAAGTGTTCCCCAATACCCCCTTTAGGAAGGAATCATGTGTGGCATTACTGATTGGAGTGCCCGTTCAGTGAAAGGCCCTGGCCAAATAGCCTTGTACTAAAGCTGGTAAGTGCCAGCCCAGCCAGGGATTCAGAAATGGGTGGAAGGAACTGACGGCCCAATAGCCTAGGCATCCTAGGAACAGCTCTCCCAAGGGATCAATGAGAGGTTGAACCCGGCGCCAGCTAAGAGAGCCAGCCATCAAAAATTGAAAGCCCAGAGACCTCGAAGGGCAAGTCAAGGAGGTACGTAACACGACCCCTGCAGCAAGGCTAGTTATTGAAAGCTCAGGAGACAGGGACAGAACAGAGGAGGCTCACCTCGTCGACCGTAATGTCAGTGGCTTCATTGCTCCGTGGCTAGGATGCCCAGTCTGAGGCAGACCAGCCGATAGATGGTCTGGCAGGGTAGTCAACGAAGGTTGAGCCCCCCCCTCCCCAGTCCTTAACTGATGGTCTACTCTGCAGTAGCTAGTGAATCTGACCCTTAAGTGAGCCCGTGGCTGTCATCCCCGGTCAAAGAGCCGTCAGGGGCATCTGAACTCAGCACTACCCTCGAGTCTGAAGATCCCAATAGAGAACAGGGAAGGAAGTAAGAACAGAGTTGTCTGTACCAGACAGGCATGTCTCTCCTGTACCTGTCAATGAGAGCTGGGTCAAGTGTTTCCCTGAGACATGTGGAGCCTTTGCTGGGGTGGGTGCACAGGCTACCTGTCATTTACCCTTACCAACTACTGCCCATGTCGCGGCCAGGTCAGAATAACCACCAGGCTGCAGAAACTCTCAAAAGCGCCAGCAGGCATGGCACCTCGTAAGCAGCCTTGGACGAAGCTCCGCGACTGGCATAACCTAAGCGGTACAGGTATGGAAACATTGTACAGAGTTAACAGATTGCTCCCAACTGTGGTCGGGTCTTCGGTTAACGACCCTGGTAGAAGGGAAGTTGTGCTCTCCTGAATGCACTCGTAACTTAGTGTCTGGTAAGAAGACAACCCGTGTGCCAACTTGCAATCGTTGCCTGTCCTAGGACCCCCTGGCATACACTGGAAGGGCACAGCTTTGTCCTTCGTGAAATCCCTGCCTTTCACGCCCCTTCCCAAGCGTGGGCAAGACGAAATGGCCACCCAGGTGGCTGCTGCCAGTGTAGTCTTACATACCGCCCCAGCCACCCTACATGGTGTAAGGATTAAGCCTCGTGCTTAGTGGGGTTTGTGGGTACAGTATGTAACCTGTCCCTGTCACGAAAGGGAGCTAGGATCACCCCCGGGTCGGTAGCAGGCTGAGAAAGGGTTAGGTGACCGATACCCCACATGTGGGGGATAAAGAACCTTAGGAGAGGTGTCAAAGATGCTGATATCAATGCGGGCAGGCCATGACCAAGACCATGGTAAGTAAGGCAATGGCATGGAATGCTACAGCAGGTGTCCATATGATTGGCCCACCTGTGCAGGGAGACTTAGTGGAGTGGCCATTGCAATTACGCATAGCCCACAAGAGCGCATTGCAGCTCTAACGAGAATCATAGGGAATAGGCTGAGAACTAGAAGGCCAGCTTGCCCATCCAATCCTGTAGGTGCACTTCCCCTTAGAACGAACCCACTACTGTGGAAGGTAAGGTTGCGACCAGTGTAACCAGATCCGCGCCCCCAAAGGGGAGCAGAACTGCAGTTCCAGGCATGGACCTATCGGAACCTGTAGGATAAAGCAAACCATATCTGTCAAATACTGGCAGTTGGGTGCCACCTGAAGGTCGGCGCATCAACCAGCATGCAGGTGCAGGCAGAACTGGAACCTGAGAAGCTTATTGCTCCCAGGAGTCTTATATGGGCAATGGATTCGCTGTGCAAATGGAATAAAGCATCCTCCAAAACTTGGCACCCTAGGCACTCCTTCTAACTTCTGAGATAATAAAGGGAGCACTGATGACTGGTAAAGGGAGTTACAGATCAGTGCCTATAGCCCAAGACCAACCGGACAGGACCCAGTTTAACTCGGCTACATCGGCAATTGCTGCTCACGACTAGCGTGAAGGCAGGTCTTACTCCCCTGCAGCCATCGGCATGCAGATTGTCTTGCAATTTATAACTGCTGCCTATGAAAAATGGTGGGAAGTCTGCCCATTTTAACTTGGGGCAGGCATAGTGAAAAGACGCAGCCGATTACGTGGCAATAAGGGCGCCAAATTCCCCCCTTTTTTTTTCAGCAGGGCGCCTGAGCTGTCTCAGCGCCGCCAATGGTGAAATTGTTTCTCCCTGAAGCCCTTGTGCCATCCAGCAAGTCAGCTCGGAAGGAGCTTCCACAATTGTGAAAGCTACCTTCTAGCCTCGCGCGGTTGAACCTCCAGGCTATGAGGGAGGCTGACCCGAATGGGCTTTCCCATCTTGGGTGTCAGGCGTTTAACTCTGCCGTCATTTAGAATACAGGGGGAATAGGCATCACAAAGGGAGCGCCCCTTGCCACGGCAGCCGAAGCGGCTGCTTAATCTCAGAGAAATGCCAACACCTGAGGTAGATTGGCTCTGACAGAGCTCTATCCGGCTCCAGAAGCGCCTGGTGTTACCGGCAATTTAAGTGTACATACAGGGCGAAATGTGACAATGAGTCCAGCCACGGCAGTCGGTCAAGCGCCTGACGCTTTTGCCAATTAAAGTCAACCACAGACTTGTGGATCAGGCCGCTTAGCCCAAAGCTGGAGCATGCCAGCCATCGTAATTATGCGCATGGCGCTATCGGAGCTAATGTATGTCAAAAGTCGACCAGTGTACAGAGCACTGCTGTCCCGCTATGGAATATGGCGCAATCAGAGAAACTGCATAGTGGGGCAAACAAGTTGAAGAGAGCACTCATGTCTCCGCCAGATAGAGTTCAGCGCTATCGGAGTCACTTTAAGGCATAAGGCTGACTGGCTCGCTGGCAGCACCCCTGACATTGCTATCATGGCGCCCAGCGCTATCGGAATCACTGTGTGGCCAAAGGCCCCCTGTCTTTCCTGCCACCGCTATCCTAGCACTCTGCCATTAAACCAACCTCAGGGCATAAGGCAGACTGGCTCGAAGAGAGAACTCTTGCCTCTAACGCGGCACCGACAGGCGCGGTCGCCATGTTACATTGTCCGATGGGCAGACTGGCTCGCCAGAGTTCTCCTGCTGTGGCTACTATAGTGTGGAGTGCAGATGCCGCCTTACTGAGGCGGGAAAGGGCAGACCGGCTCGAAACGAGCACTCCTGCCGCAGCCTGAACTACGCTGATCACTCCCTTGCTCAATGAGTTGTGAGGGAGACTTCCCATCTCGTATAGCGTTGGGTCGCTTCTTCGGGTGGAAACAAGCAGACTGACTCACGAAGAGTACTCCTGCTGTGGCCATTGTGTCACCAAAGGCATCAGCCACTTTCCACACATAAATCAGGCAGACTGGCTCATCTTAAGTGCTCCTGCCGTGGCTTTTGAGGCATCAAACGCACATGCTGCTGTCAGTATGCCTGGACAAGACCAGGCAGGGACTGAGTCCCTCTCTGCATTTGCAGACAGATGCCAGGGCAGCCTGACCAAAGGAAAAGCCCCCTCCACTGGCGGGGGTTCAGCAGGGACCTCGGCCGAATGTTAGGCCGATAGGGAGGATTTCCAGCGGACCGCTGGCTAGCGACCCTGGTTCAGTGTCAATTCCTGTTGTATTTCAGTTAATGAGGAATGGTAAGCCTTATTTTCTCAGTCTCATCCCATGGAAGACCGAGTAGAACTGGGGAGGATCCAGGCAAGGGAGGCATGGCCAAGGAAAAAAATTTACTCGGTTTCCAAGCAGTGAAGCAGAGCACCACCCACTTCTGGCAGATCTTCCCCGCCACAATGGAGAATGATCTTAGATACATTGAAATATTATGAAGTACATTCTGAAAAACAAATGGCATTGATCTTTTTAGATGGACAAAAAGCATTTGATAATTTAAATGGGCAATTTATGCTACAACAACTAAAATGTATGAACTTTGGTAAAAAGTCAATAAATATGATTCAGGCAATATACCCTAGAAAAATAGCAAAAGTGATTGTGAATGGAGACTTGACAGAGAATTTTGACATAAGAAAAGGTACAAGACAAGTATATCCATTATCCCCCTTACTATTTATATTAACACCGGAAGTGCTGAACAGAAATATTAGACAAGACTCAGCTATAAAAGGGATGGAAATCAAAAAAGAAAAATATAAACTGCAAGCATTTGTGGATGACCTGGTATTTATTTTAGAAGAACCATTCGAAACTGGTCCCAAGTTAATAAGAAAAATAGAAGAATATGGAGAAGTGGCAGGATTAAAAATGAACAAAGAAAAAACAAAGATATTGGTTAAATTTTTTACAGAGAAACAGAAAAATGAGTTCATTAAAAAGATAAATCTTCAGGTGGTGGAGAAAGTGAAATACCTAGGAATTTATTTAACAACAAGATGTGTAATACTTAAAGAAGATAGTTATATAAAGTTAATGCAACAAATTAAACAAGATTTGGAGAAATGGAAAATCTTGCAATTATCTATGGTAGGAAAAATAGCTACTACAAAAATGAATATACTGCCAAAATTACATTGTTGTTCTAAACAATTCCTATAAAATTACATTGATTTTTTTGATGAATTGAACAAATTAATGTTGAATTATATTTGGCAAGGGAAAAAAGCAAGAATAAGATTGAAAATGCCGCAAGTATCTAAAAATAATGTGGGTTTTGGGTTACCAGATTGGGAGCTTTACCATCAGGCATCAGTACTTACCTGGTTGAAAGAATGAGTAAATTTGAGACATACAAGATTATTAATATTGGAAGGACATAATCTTCAACTAGGGTGGCACACTTTCTTGTGGTATGAGAAGAATAAAAGGGGCGTTGATCCTACCTGAGACGCACCTTCTCATTGAGTGGAGACAGCAGCCAGGATGGGTTGTACTCGCATGTTCAGATTGATGGACTGAGTCTGTCATAGCTGTTAAGTCCCGCCCTTGTTACCGGGCAGATCCAGCTTTTGGCAAAGACAAAGAAACAGGCTCGGCTTGTGGGAGACAAAGAGAGAGGTAAGTAAGAGAGAGAGAGACCAGACTGACAATGGGAGGGTCTAGCTGCTGTTCCACCCAACGAGAAAATGCGTCCAAGGTAGGACCAATGCCCCTTCTCCATTGTGGGTGGAGACAGCAGCCAGGATGGGACATACCCAAGTTCACTGTCCCGAAACACGGGGGGGGGGACCAGACTGGTCTGAAGAACCCTCCCCAGGATAGACCCATTGCAGAACACTACATACAAAGGCAGCATCCGCCGAAGCGAACCAGTCCAGTTTGTACTGCTGGATGAAAGGAGGAGGTGAAGTCCACGTTGCCACTCTATTTCCGCCAGAGAGACTGGCGGAAATAAATACAGGAGGACCCTCCGCCACGGGGACCGGAAGGCATTGGTGGCTTCCGCCCTGGATACCGACTGAAGAAACGCGGGAGCTGAGCATTCATTGGAGTTACAAACAGGTTGACCTCTGGAGTGTCAAAAAGGCAAGTCAGCTCGTTGAAAATTCAAGGATGCAGGCACCACTCTGCATGGTCCAATTGTTGGCGACTTAACCAATCTGCTTGTATATTGGCCACTCCGGAGATGTGCTCCGCCCTCAGCGAACTGAAATGACGTTCTACCCAGAACCCCAACGTCATGGTTGCTGCCATCAGGGACTTGGACCATGTGCCCCCTTGCCGGCTGATATGGGCCTTCACAGTAATATTGTCTGTGAGGACAAGTACATGGGAGCCGGCAATGAAGTGATAGAAATCCCGAAGAGCTAGGAAAAGTGCCTGCAACTCCAACCAATTGATCGATTGGTGAGACTCGATGATGGTCCACTGGCTTTGCGCGATCTGACCCTGAAGGATGGCATCCATTGTCACCACCACTCTCTGAGGATCGAAAAACAGACAACTGTGTGAAATGACTGGTGACCGCCACCACCGGAGCGATCTACGCACTGCCTGGGGAATAGGAACCTTCCGGGAAGAGGTGCTTGTGTCCTCTTTCTGCAATGGGCGGAAAACTTTTTTTGCAATGGCAAAAAAAACCATTGAAGGGACTTCCGGTTGGCACTGCTGGTGTTGCGGACGGTCTTCGCGGACCGCCAGCCCCGCGATTTGTAAAAGCCGCTTTGACAGCGCTAAAGAGCAGTCTGGCGGCTTAAAAACCTCTCCATCGGGAGAAGACGGAGAGGAGAGCCAGTAGGTGTGGGTAGAGCTCCCCGTAAGCCCCTGGAACAATTCCAGGGGTTTGGAGGGTGAGAGCTCCCCGTTTAGCCCACTGAAGCTCAGGATCCAGGACGACTCTGTGTTAACAGAGCCAGACATCGCGACCAAGTTTGCAGGCTAAAGTGAGATCAATTGAATCCAAAGAGCAGACAGAGCAAAAGCAGGAGAACAAGCAATCTGCAAGTATCAATGCTTAGCTCTGGGTTTACATTGTTTCTAATTGAGCTTCTTTGACTTGGAGGCTGGAAGATGGCGCCTTTGTTGTGGGCGTGAAAGTGAAAGTTAGAAATGAAAGTGCTTGTTGAGAGATCAGTGCTCTGAGAGTGGATTAAAGCTGCTGGACTGAGTGTTTGGTGGAGGTGGAGGAAAGACTATTTTGCTTGACAAATTATAAATTACTTTTGAAAACTGTCCAACAGATTTTGTGACTGTTAAAGGGAAAAAATATTTTTTAAGAATAAGATGGCTTCTAAGCAAGTTAAGCCAGGAGTTCCTAAAAGTGGAGGAAGCTCTCCAATAGTGTCAGTAGTGATACAGAAAGCACAACTTCCGGTGGATTCACAGAGCCAGGAGGCTTCTTTAAAAGAACTTAAGGAATTTATAAAAGAAGCCATGAATAATCAAACTGCAGCTACGAATGACCAAACAGTAATTATGGATGGGAAACTTAAAGAATTTGCGGAAGATATAAAAGCAATTAAAGATGTTGTTGAAAAAAAGCATAATGAAATAAGAGAAGGTATTATATTAGCATTTTCAGGATTGGCAAAACACCTTGTTCAGTTGAAGGAGAGAGTGGAAGAAATTAATGAAGCCAATTTGAATTTGGAAAACAAAGTAGAGAAATTATGACTAAAACAGAGAAGGTGGATGATGAACTGGTTATGTTACAATACAGGTCTATGGAATTTGCTTTGAGATTGAGAGGGCTAAAAGAAAATAGTCGTGAAAATTTAAAGGATATTTGTGCTGCAGCTATGGCAGAGATAATTAAAGAAAGACCAGAAGATGTAGCAATTCAAATTGACAAAATCTAGAGTTAATTCTTGGGTGGCAAAACAAAGGCAGCTGCCAAGAGATGTGGTGATCTATTTTACAACCAGGAGGATCAGAAATGATATTTTACAAGCTTCCTACAAGAATAAAGTTCAAGTGGCTGGACAAGAATTAGTGGTTCTGAAAGAGATTCCTTCTAAAATGTTAAGAGACAGAAAGAACTATGGATTTTTGGCAAATGAACTGAGAAATCGGCAAGTTCAGTATAGATGGGATGTTCCAACTGGTCTAATAGTGAATTATGGTGGAGAAAGATATTGTTTAAATACAGTTTGGAAGGTGAAAGATTTCTATGTTAATGTCTTAAAGGCTGGATACCCATCCCCACCAGGGGGGGATAGAAAGAAGAAGGAGATGTTACAACAGGAGAAAGATGGAAAGCACCTATGCTGAAACTGTAGCTGGAGGAATCACTATGGAAGAAGATTTAGTGCAATTTGGGAGCCCACCCCCAACTGTTGAACCACTCAAGAAGACAGAGGAACCAAGAGAACAACGATTGACACGAGCAACCTACGAACGCCAAGAACAACAACAAAAAGAGCAACAATCTCAAGCTTTATCTCAAGAAGTCCAAAAAACAGAAGCAGTGGGAGGGGCTAGGCTGAAGAGTAAGACGGAGGAGGATATTCAGCGGATGCTCTTGAAGCTTCGAGGGGCCAAAGATGGCAACTAAATATCTATCTTGGAATGTCAATGGCTTAAATTCACCACAAAAAAGAAAGAAAATATTTCATTTTTTGAAACAATTTAAGAATGATGTTATTTGTCTGCAAGAAACACATATTAGACTATCAGATCAAAAATAGTTGATAAACTCAAGATTAGGCACACATTTTGTGCCATCAATATCAGAGAAGAAAAACGGTTTGGTAAAGAAGGGCTTACCAGCTAATTTAATTGAGGCAGACACTCAAGGTAGATATTGCAATTGTATTATTAACACAGAATGGAACACAGAATTTTAATTGGAATATATGCACCTAATCAACAACATGATAAATTTTATAAATTCTTACATACCAAAATAATACAATGGGACTATAAATCCTTTATATTAATGGGTGATTGGAACGGAGTAATAGACACACAGAAGGACAAAAAAAGTCTCGGCCTTTGACAGTCCGCGATCACAGGCACGCCCAAGAAACACGCTCGAGACGCTCAGCCGAGGAGAATCCTGGTTTATTCTGTGACAACAGCTCTTTTCCCAAGCCGGAATGCAAAGCAATTCAAAGACGCGGCTGGTGGGAGGTCAGCCCATCGGGCTTTTATGGGCTAGCAACACGGGCGGGGCTTTCCATGCCTCTTTAAATCCCCCGCCAGTCGTTTCCCGGTCGCATAGTGTCAACGTCATCATCCCGCCTCCCGTTTCCCTCCGGTGTTGCCGTCTTCATGGAGTGCTGGGCAGTTTCTACAGCTGGCGCGACCCCAGTAAACCCCGTGCTCAAAAACTCCTAGTCGCAAGAATCTCTCACCATCACCAGCACCCGTGAGCCCTATAATCCCCCCCCTTTTTTGAAGCGTGGTTTGCACTGGCGTTTTCAGGTCTCTGATGTCGAGTGCTGCTTGACGCTCGACAAAAAGTTTGTCAAAGACTTCAACACGTGCGAACTACCTAAATCTTTTTTTGATATGGTGGAAGATATGAATCTGAGAGACATTTGGAGAGTACGGAATGCTGACGAAAGAGATTGTACCTTTTTTTCTGATAGACATCAATCCTTTTCTAGGATTGATTTTATACTAATTACAAATGATTTTCTTTCTAGGATGAAGAAGACAAAAATATGCCCGAGAACTTTAACTGATCATAGTCCAGTTTGGGTGGAATTGGAACAGGAAAGGGGAGAAAGGAGGTCTTGGAGGCTAAATGAAAATTTATTTAGATATGAAGAAAATGTGAATGAGCTTAAAAAACAAATGAAAGAATTTTTTGTCAATAATATGTATTACCTCTATGGAAATGGTATGGGATGCAAGTAAGGCTTATATGAGGGGAACCTTAATACACATGAATACTATAGATTAAAACGACAAAAGAAGCGGAAAGAGATTGAGGAGGAGATAAAAAAGAAAGAACAAGTATTCATAATTAATCCAGGAGATAAGAAAGTAAAAGAAACAATAAAGATATTATGAGAGCAATTTAATATGATTATGGCTGACCAAGTGGCAACTAGTTTACAATGTGCTAAACACAATACATTTTGTAATGCTAATAAACCAGGTAGATGGTTGGCCTATGTGTTGAGGAAAAAACAAAAATCACGAGTTACTGATAAGATAGAATTTAGAGGTAAGGAAGTTTATCAACAGAATATGATTAAAAAAGCTTTCTTAGAATTTTATACAAAATTGTATGCTAGGGATTCAACTCAAGGTACAGATATAGATAGATATCTAAAGGAGGAAAACATTCCTGAATTAACATCAGAACAGAGGGAGGGGCTGACCCAGCCAATAATCTCTGAGGAGATTATTGCAGCAATTAACCAGTTATAAACAGGTAAAGCTCCAGGAACAAATGGATTAACAGCTGTTTATTATAAGAATTTACAGTCTGAAATGGTAGAACCACTTAGTGTCTTATTTTGCAAAATTCAATTAGGTGGAGGAGTCCCACCCTCTTGGAGAACAGCTTTTGTTTCATTGATTCCAAAGGAAGATCAAAATTGTATTAAACCAGAAAATTTTAGGCCAATATTGCTTTTGAACACTGATTCCAAAGTCTTTGCTAAGATATTAGCAAATAGATTAATGCCAGTTATGCAACCAACAATTCATAGTGATCAATCAGGGTTTATAAAAGGGAGACAAATGAAATATAATGTTAGACAAATTGTAAATTTACTGGAATATTTGGAAAAAAACAACCAAGTCCCTGCAGCATTTATATTTCTGGATGCAGAGAAGGCATTTGATCGATTGAATTGGGAATTTTTGTTTAAGATAATAGAAAAAATGCATTTTGGAGAATATTTTATACAATCAATTAGAGCAATATATCAGCAACAAACAACCCAAATAATAGTTAATGGAGGTTTAACAGATGTTTTCAAAATTGAAAAAGGAACAAGGCAGGGTTGTCCCTTATCTCCATTTGTTATTTATTTTAACTTTATAAGTTTTGTTAAATAAGTTACGAGATTTGGACAAAATAAAGGGAATTATAATTAGAAAACAAGATTACAGAGTAAGAGCATTTGCAGATGACTTGGTTGTTACTTTATCTCAACCCATAGAATCGGCTTCATGTATGTTAGATATATTAGGTCAATATGGTAAGGTATCTGGATTTAAAGTAAACCAACATAAGACAAAGGTGATAATTAAAAATATGTCTGTATCCCAAAGAGAAGATTTAGGAAGAATAACGGGATTCGAAATAGTTAATAAGGTTAAATATCTAGGAGTATATATTGCAGCCTCAAATACGAAATTATTTAAAAATAATTATGAAGTTCTTTGGCAAAAAGTGCAGAAAGAAATGGAAAACTGGAAAAAGTTACAATTATCTTTATTGGGAAGGATAGTGGTTATAAAAATGAATGTGCTACCTAGGTTTTTATTTTTGTTCCAAATGATATCAGTGCTTAAGAAAGATGAAAATTTGAGGGAGTGGCAGAAAGGGGTTAGTACTTTTATTTGGGATGGGAAAAAAACCCAGAATAAAATTGAAAATTATACAGGACATACGTGAGAGAGGAGGTCTTAAAATGCCTAATTTAAGATTGTACTATGAAGCAGTTGTCTTATCACAAATTAGTGACTGGTTTAATTTAACGGAAGAGAGAATGTTAAATATAGAAGGTTATTATTTGTTATATGGATGGCATGCTTACTTGTTATATGAAAAAAAAAGTGGATAAGGTGTTTAAAGGTCACATACTTAGAAATGCTTTGTTGAGGGTTTGGAAAAAGTATCAATATAAGTTAAATTACAAAATACCTATATGGGCAAATCCCAGACATGCAATAGAAAATACAAGTGTAGAACAAAAACAGGAGGTGATTACCTATAAAGAGCTTCTTTTTATGGAAAGGGGCAAATTGCAATTGAAATCTTTAAATGTATTGAAAGAAGAAGGGATAATTTATATTTGGTTTCAGTATGGTCAGCTCCAAGCTAGATGGAGGGAAGATCAAAAAATTGGTGTCATGCAAAATGAGGAAAAGTTCCCGGGAATGTAACTGAGCCCAGGGAACGATCGAGCTGGCCGAAATCATCTTCCCAAATAGTTGAGAAAGGATAAAGGGGGAAGCCAAAAGACACCCCTCAACCTTAGAGGCTAGGACCCGTAAACTCTTCTGTCGGTCTGGAGACAGATAGACCCTCCCTTCCACAGAGTCAATTAATGCTCCCAAATGGAGCAGACGGGTAGTGGGAATAAGGTGGCTCTTCTCAACATTAATTGAGAAACCATGCAAGGCCAGTGCCTGAAGGGTAATTGTACATCCACCAATGTCTGCTGAGGGGTAGAGGACAAAACGAGGATGTCGTCTAAGTAGCACTGCAGATGGATGGACCTAGTCCTAAGGGAAGCTGTCAAAGCCACCAAGACCTTGGTAAAGGTCCGAGGTGCGGAGGAAAGGCCAAAAGGCAGAGCCCTATACTGGAAATGAGATCTCCCGTAGAAAACCCGGAGGAATCTCCTGTGGGAAGGGAGGATGGGGATATGGAGGTATGCCTCGGTGAGGTCTATAGAAGAGAGGAGATTGCCCCTCCACACACTGTCAAGAATAGATTGAAATGACTGCATCTTGAACTTGCTGTATACAACATACCAGATCAAACGTTTAAGGTCCAGAATAGGTCTCCCAACCCCCCCAACCCCAATTACTTAGGTACAAGAAAAATATGGGAATAAAATCCCATTCCCCTTTGATCCTCAGGCACCTCTTGGATAGCCCAGATCAAAAGGAGATGCTGCACAGCTGAATCCATAAGGGATCATTTCTCGATGTTACTAGAAAGCGGGCAGCAGACAAAAGACATTGGGGGAGGGGATACAAATTCAGTGGCCAACCCAGATCGAAGAGTGGCCAGGACCCATTGGTCAGAAGTAGTTATATCCCAAAGAGCGGTGAAGAGGGCCAATCTGCTGCCGATGGGAGAATCTGGCATGCAGTTAATGACGGCAACAGAATGAACAACCTCCTCCCCTTCAAAAGGGCAGTTTGTTTAGAAAAGGCCTACCTCTGGAAGCCCTGTCCTGGGTGCCCCGCTGCCTGGAACTGAAAGACCCATACGATCTAGTTGAAAAGGATGGACTGTCCCCTTCAGAAGCTCTGAACTGGGGACGAGAAGGATACGGCAGCACCCGAGATTCCCCCCTACGATAAGTGGTGGGCAACACCCTCCTCTTATTCTTAGTCTCCACCAGAAAGTATTCCATAGGCTCTCCAAACAATTTAGGCCCGGAAAAGGGGACAGATGCTAGGCGCCATTTGTGTCTGGCATCTGCCTGCCAGTGGCGGAGCCAAACTAAACGACGTGCCATTACGGATGAAGCCATGGACTTAGCAGCAAAACAGGCATTCAGGGTAGTGTCCGCAGAGAATCGGACCGCTACCATGATCTTATTCAAGTCTTGCTTGACTCTTGCATCATCGGGGGATAATTTCTCCTGTAGTTGATGTAACCACAGTAACGTAGTTCGGTTGAAGAACGATGCTGTGATGGCAGCTCGAATCGCTCAAGCTGATATCTGAGAAGACCACTGAAGCACTTAAATCAGAACAATGCTCCTCCGGCCAGAGGCCTTTGTTGGGGTCACCAGGAACATTTGCGTTAGGTAGTAACGCGACAACCGGGGCATCAACAGACGGGACCTGAAGAAGAGTCTCCAAGTCAGCCGCAATAGTAAAATTCTTCCTGTCGTTAGAAGAAGGGGAAGGCGCTGATCCCGCAGAGACCCACTGCTTTTTGATGACATTCAAAAACAGGGGCTGAGTTGGTATAGAAGTGATGGGCTTGGCAGGTTCCGCAAACAAGGGATCCAAAGACCCCAGAGCAGGTGTTGAAGGCAGAGGGGAAGCCTCTGAAGTAAGTTGGGTGGTATTAACCGCCTTGAACAGTAAGGAGCGAAACAAGACTTGGGGAAACAACCCGGTGAATGCAGATTGATCCAGGGGAAGGTCCTCATCCTCAGATAAGCCCTGTTCACCAGAGTCCATGTCAGCCAAAGATGATGGATGACTTCTGTGAGAGTATGTAGGAGAAGCAGGTACTCCCACTGAACGATAGTCCTCAGGGTTCTCCCGCTCCTACTGGGCGGCCGGAAACCTGCCACCAATGATTGTTGAACAGCAGAATCGATAAGATACTGTAGCTGCTGAGGCGTCATCTGACAAGTAACCACGTCCTGAGGAGGCTTGATCACAGACCCCGAACCGGATTAGTCTCAAAGGTATCATGAGAAACCACAGAGCCCAGAATTGCAGATGGAGCGTCAGCTGAGTCACTTGACCCCCACAAGTCCTGAGTCGGGATGGTTATGGGGCAGTCCTGAAGTGACATCTGGTCTGGGGTCACCACAACATCAGGGTTCCTGGGAATGGCAGGACCCTGGGCAGGTGCCAGTGAAGTAGCTTTGTCACAAAGCTTTTTTAACACCTTATCTCTGTGCCATTCATCTTTACACGATGTTAAAGGCTGTTTACGAGGCTTGTGCTGTGAGCGTGATGACTGGGCAGGGATAGCCGGCTTATCTGAGGCCTCAGCAGATGACCTATGAGTGGTAGATAGGTCATCAAAATGGGCATCCCCTCAAGCCCCGGCTCTGCAACCGTGCTTGGATTTTTCCAAGGACTTAGGCATTGAGCCACAGGCAGTATGTCCTCAGCAAGGCTCCCGTGGCAAAGGACCAAAGCTGATAATGGGCCAGTAATGAGGCAAATAGAAGCCACCCCAATCACTTCACAACATCAGATGTTGGCTGGAGGCAACAAAATGGCAGCCATCAGCATAACAAGCAATCAAAATGGCGGCAGGCAATGGGCTGAGGAGAAAATGGGAGCACGAAGCTCCACCGATTCAAAATGGCGGCCGGCAAGGTGCTGAGGAGAAATGGGAGCGCGAAGCTCCACAGATGCTACCGCGCCCAGAACCGCAAAAAACAGCTGTCCAAGGGTGAAAACTAAGGGCACCACAGGAGCGCAAAGTTCCGCTCCAAATCGCCCTTGCCTGCCAAATCGGGAGTGTGAAGCCCCTCTAATATTGCTCCCAGTGGCTGCAAGATGAACAGTGTAAGGGAGAGAATGGGAGTGCGAAAGCTCCTCCGAAGACGCTCACATCAGCAGCAATGACAAAGGCGGGTAGCAAGAAAACATGCGCCACGAACCAGGGAGGAGAGCAGTTGTTAACAGCAACAAGGGTCCAAATTGACAGCTAACTGTGCTCTCCACAAGCGCAAAAGCTCCACAGTAACTCCGCCGGTCTTTGGGAGCGCTACAGCTCCACTGACAGCAAATTTGACGGTCTTAGGGAGCACCAAACTCCGCGGTACTCAGAAGGGCAGTGTTAACAAGTTTTCCGAAGCAGAGTAAGGGAGCAGTCAAACAAAGCAGCCCCCCCCCCCAAGCTACATCAAAGAAGCCTGTGGGGAAAGCACACAGGCCTTATACAGAGGAACTCACGATACGTAGTCAAAGGCAGTCCAAGTCAGAAACCAGAGAACAAAACGGTGAATACAGGAGGCAATTCGTAGTCAAATAACTACGAATTGCAGGCAGTTATTAACATCAGCTGCCTGCAATTATTGCAGGTTCGAATCTCACCAAGGCTCAAGGTTGACTCAGCCTTCCATCCTTTCTAAGGTAGGTAAATTGAGGACCCAGTTTGTGGGGGCAATAAGCTGACTTTGTATAAATATACAAAAGTATGAAGGCTATTGCTTAGCGCATTGTAAGCCGCCCTGAGTCTCCGGAGAAGGGTGGCATATAAATCAAATTAAAAAAAAAAACAATCCAAAGTCAAAGCCAGAAATCCAACCATGAGATAGGAGGAAGGTAATAATTCGACTAAAAGTCAGAGTGAGACCCACATGCCTGTCCAGACTGACGGACTGAGTCAAAAGCTGGATCTGCCCAGTAACAAGGGCAGGACTTAACAGTTATGACAGACTCAGTCCATCAATGTGAACATGCGAGTACAACCCATCCTGGCTGCTGTCTCCACCCACAATGGAGAATACACAAATACTTCCGAAGACACTATGTAAGAAATGCATTACTTTTAGTGTAGGAAAAACTTAAAAGAAAAAACTATAGGAAAATACCAGTCTGGCTTTCTACAATGGAAGCACTGATGCATCCAAATGTTATTAACTTGGAAAAAATTGTAATATACAAAGAAATCTTAAATGAAGATGGGGAACTAAAAACGATACAGGAATTGCAAAACCAAGGGATAAACTTAGCATGGTGGCCATACTTGCAAATATAATCAAGATATATGAAAGATGCAAAAACACATGGATTCTATAAAGAGCCAACAGTACTTGATCAGATATTTTTAGGGACAGATGAAAAATTAATAACGAAAATATATAATTATTTGTTGTTATTAAATGGAAGATGAACAAGTGAAAGAAACAATAATAACATGGGCAAAATAACTTTGGATATACTATAGAATTAGATAAATAGCAAAAGCTTTGGGATAGAAATTATAAACTAACAATGGGAACTACCTACAAGGAAAACTTGTATAAGATGTTTTATAGATGGCATTTGCCACCAGCAAGACTAGCAAAGATATTTAAAAATATGTCCGCAATATGTTGGAAATGCAACCAGTTACCAGGTTCCTACTATCACATGTGGTGGACTTGTCCAAAAGCAAAAAAATTCTGGACGAGAATACATACATGGTTAGAGAAAATGACAAAACAATATATATATAAAACCAGAAATATTTTTGTTAGGTATATTACCAGAAAACTATAATAAAGGGACTGCATATTTAATGATACATGTGTTAACATCAGTGAGAATTTATTTCCACAACATAGGAAAAATGAAGACACACTTACAGATGAAAGTATAATTAGAAAAATATTAGATTGTGCAGAGATGGATAGATTAACATTAATTATAAAAGATAAGGAGGAAACAGAATACTTCCGAACATGGGATATGTTTTATCAATGGTTGGATAAAAGAGGTGGAAACTAAAAGATGAAAGATTAATACTATATATAAGAATGCAAGATATTGTATTACATATAAGTAAATATCAATATTAATATTACAGTTATTATTATTATATTATTATAAACTTTTATTCATTAAACATGAAACATGAAATATTATTGACTGGCACTGATGGTTGATACGTGTTGCTGCCAGCATCCTAGGTATTGATGAAGTATCTTTTTAAAATGTATGTTGTTCCGAGTAGCGCAGTCTTTTGCAGTTCCACTGGTGTTATTGCAGGAAGTTGCAATTTCTTGATGTACTTTGTAAAATTCTTGGATATGGTACCAAGTGCCCTAATGACTCTGTCACATGTTTCATCCATAATTGTGTAGTTTCGATGGCCAGGTCACAGTATTTCGTGATTTTTCCCAGTTCTTTTTCTTCTACTCTGGCGTCTCCTGGTATAGTGATATCAATAAATTGTATGCTTCAGTTTTCAACAAGTGAGATATCTGGCATGTTGTGTTCCAAATGACCATCCTTCTGTATTTGAAAGTCCCACAAGATCTTCACCTTCTTATTTTCAACTTTTTCCACTTTTATGATCTCATGACTTTTTGGATACAGGTAAGTCGTATTTTTTACATAATAACCCGTGGATTAATTTAGCAACTCAGTCATGTCTAGCTTTGTAATCAGTTTGTGTGATTTTGCTGCATATTAAATGTGAAACAGTTTCAACTTTGTCATTGCAAAGTTGGCAGTTTGGATTGTTACTGGATTTTTGTATCTTCGCTTTCATGGCTTTAGTTTGTAGTGCTTGTTCTACAACACTTGAGAAGCAAGTATTAAACCTTCAATTTCTTTCTTAATTGTTCCTATTTTAAGCCATGCCATGTCCAGTTCTTATTTATTTATTTATTTATTTATTAAATTTATATACCGCCCTACTCCTGAAGGACTCAGGGCGGTGAACAGTTAAACGAAAAATACATGTGATACAAATTAAATTCAAAAACCAATAAAAAATACAGTTAACTAGTTTGGTTGAAAAATAGAATTAAATTAAACATCTCAAATTTATAGGGCAGATTCAAGTTTAAAAATTTAAAATAGTTTTAAACAAGGTTAGGTCAGGCCGGCCTGCTTGAATAGAAATGTTTTGAGGGCACAGAGGAAAGCACGAAGATCTGGGATTATCCGTATCTCCGAGGGGAGCTCGTTCCAGATGGTAGGTGCTCCCACAGAGAAGGCTCTCCCCCTGGGGGCCACCAGTCGACACTGTTTGACCGATGGCACCCTGAGAAGTCCCTCTCTATGGGAGCGTACTGGTCGGTGGGAGGCTATTGGTGGCAGAAGGTGGTCTCATAGATATCCCGGTCCTAAGCCATGGAGCGCTTTATAGATGGTAACTGAAAACTTGAAGCGCACCCAGAAGATCACAGGGAGCCAGTGCAGCTCGCGCAGGAGGGGAGCCACATGGGAGTGCCACATTGCTCCCATAACAACCCGCGCGGCTGCATTCTGGACTAACTGGAGCCTCCGGGTGCTCTTCAAGGGGAGCCCCATGTAGAGAGCATTGCAGTAGTCCAGGCGGGAAGAGACGAGGGCATGAGTGACTGTATTTAACGAATCCCGATCCAGAAAGGGACCCAACTGGCGTATCAGGCTGACCTGATAAAAAGCTCTCCTGGCCACAGCCATCAGGTGTTCTTCTAAAGACAACTCTGAGTCCAGGAGGACACCTAAGTTGCGAGCCCTCTCTGTGGGGGCCAATGACTCACCCTCAATAGTCAGTGATGGTGCCAACTGACTATAACGGGATGACGGAAACCACAGCCACTCGGTCTTGGATGGGTTTAGCTTGAATCTGTTTCTCCCAATCCAGATCCGTACAGCCTCCAAGCACCGGGACATCAATTCAAGGGCATCACTGGGGTGGTTTGGGGTGGAGATGTACAGCTGGGTGTCATCAGCATACTGGTGGTACTTCACCCCGAAACCACGGATGATCTCACCCAGTGGCTTCACATAAATGTTGAACAGGAGGGGCGAGAGAACCAACCCTTGTGGCACCCCACATACAAGGGGCCTCGGGGTCGATCTCTGCCCCCCTGTCAACACAGTCTGCGACCGGTCAGAGAGAAAGGAGGAGAACCATTGCAATACGGTGCCCCCCACTCCCAACTCTTCCAACCGGGGCAGCATGATACCATCGTTGATAGTATCAAAAGCCGCTGAGAGGTCTAATAGGACCAGGATGGAGGAGCAACCTCTGTCCCGAGCTCTCCAGAGATCATCAACCAAGGCCGTTTCCGTGCTGTAACCAGGCCTGAAGCCCGACTAGAACGGATCTAGATAAGCCGATTCATCAGGTACTGAGGGAGTTGTCATGCCACCACACTCTCAACAACTCTCAACAACCTTTGCAACAAAGGGAAGGTTGGAGAGTGGACGGTAATTAGCCAATACTGCCAGGGTCCAGGGAAGGCTTCTTGAGGAGAGATCTCACCACCGCCTCTTTCAAGGTAGTAGGAAAATTATCACATTTTTCTTCAATATTTTTAAAGTGCTGTCCATGCAAAGCTTTGGTTTTCCATCTATTTAATCTGTCATCTAGCTGTCTTTCCTTATATTCTTTGTTTTTGTTGTTTTAATAACATTATCCATTATTATTATTATTATTAGTAGTAGTAGTAGTAGTAGTAGTACTAGTAGTACTAGTAGTATCAGTATTATCAGTATTATAATTATTGTACATTATAACTAAATGATGTAAGAATCATATTATAAAGAAATAATTATTAGTATTTTAAGTATGGATGTTATTATCAATATTAGTCTCACTATCAGTTTATTAAGACTTTGTATGAAAAAATGGATCCAGACAATATACTGCTCATTAAGTATTTATGTAATTTAAAGAAGAAAAAATGTATAAATAAACAATTTAAAAAAATAAGTGATTTGTCACTGCCTTCTTCCTTTCATTGAGAGAATAAGTGGCTTATAGTCACCCAGTTGATTTTTATGCAAAGCCAAAACTAGAATTTATAATACTCCAGTCTTTAGTATACCACCTAGATAACCACTACACCACTGGATCTCTTTTTTATTTGTTTTATACTTTCTCTTTTTCAATTTACATTTAGAATCATGCCCAACAATTAATTATGTTTGGAAATCTTACAATATGAATAAAAATATTGGCATAAGATCAAGTTCTTAATAGCAGCCAAAGATACGCCATCATTCTACAAACCAGTAGTAAATTAATATTACATAGATTCAAGAGCGTACATATGAGGAAAACGCTTTACGCAAATCATTTTGTAAAACAACCTGTTCATGCAAAACTATCAATCTACTACAGTATATTTCTTGGTCCTGCAAGGTATAATTTCAAGCAAATTAACAATATAAACTCCCGGTACGGATGGCCTCCCAACAGAATACTATAAGGCACTTTGAGAAGTTTTAGGCCCCAACATGGCAGAACTATTTAACGGAGTAATTAGGGAGGGACTGACTCCAGACTCATGGACAGAAGCAATAATTATCCTTCTGCCAAAGGAGGGTAATGACTTGTCCCTGATCCAGAACTACAGACCGATCTCACTTCTTAATGCAGATTACAAATTATTTGCGGCGGTATTGGCAGATAGATTAAAAGGTTTTTTAAGCCAATTTATCCACGAAGACGAAAACGGTTTTTTACCTCGCAGGCAAATCAGAGATAATGTGAGAATAATTATGAACATTTTAGAACATTATGAAACCCACATTAATAAACAGTTGGCTTTGGTCTTTGTGGATGCGCAAAAACCTTTTGATCAAGTGAGCTGGCATTTTCTATTCAGTCTGATACAACATATGCAATTTGGGGAGAATTATTCGGGCAATTCGTACAATCTATTCTAAACAGTCAGCCAAAATCCTGATTAATGGAGAAGTGTCGGAAAAAAATTTGTATCAAGAAAGGAACCAGACAGGGGTGCCCGCTTTCTCCGCTTTTATTTATATTAACATTGGAACCGCTATTGAGGGAAATCAGGAGAAATTTAGGAATAAAAGGACTGCATATTAAGAATCAACAGTATAAATTACAAGCATATGCTGATGACCTTGTATTTGTATTGGAAGATCCTTTTATATCGGGCCCAAATTTGATTTGTGAACTAGAAAAATACGGAACTGTGGCGGGCCTAAAAGTAAATAAAGAAAAAACTAAGGTCTTGATTAAAAATTTGACAACAAAGCAGGGGACGGAATTAGAATTGAACCTGGGATTCCAAATTGTTAATAAATTAAGGTACTTAGGTATTATATTATCTGCTAAATGCTCAACAATCAAGGAAGATAATTATTTGGAACTTCTTCAAAGAACAGAACAGGATTTAGAGAAATGGAAGAAGCTACAAATTTCGCTGTTAGGCAGGATCGAGGCTATAAAATCTTATATTCTCTCAAAATGGACATATTTATTTTATAGAGTCCCAGCCAGATTAGATAACAAATTCTTTAAAAAGTTAAATCAAATTGTTCTAAAATTTATTTGGCAGAATAAAAAGCCCAGAATTAAACTTAAAATGCTCCAAGAGGTGAAGGATAGATGGGGATTTGGCTTGCCTAAGTGAATCTTACTTCCCCATTGATTTTGCTTGTCAGAAAGTTCCAAAGATGATCACATGACCTTGGGACACTATCATAAATATGAGCCAGTTGCCAAACATCTGAATTTTGATCACGACTATGGGAAAGCTTCAATGGTCACAACCATGAACAACAGTTATACAATTTTTTCAGGGTTGTTGTAACTTTGAATGTTCACTAAACAAAAGGCTTTAAGTCAAGGACTACCTGCCTTCTATTCTATTGCTATCCCTATTCTATTACTATAATAATTATTACTCAAATATACTATTATTCTTTAATTAGTATTATTTTACCCATTATTCAATTATTCTTCTATTACAATTCCCTATTTACTATGTTCTATAATGAGAGTCAGTTTGGTGTGGTAGTTAAGGCATCAAGCTAGAAACCAGGGGAATGTGAGTTCTAATCCTGCTTTGGCATGAAGCCAGCTGGTGATCACTTTTCTTTAGCTCTATCAATCACTTTTCTTTAGCTCTAGGAAAGAGTAATAGCTAACCACCTCTGAAAAACCTAGCCAAGAAAACTGTAGGGACTTATCTAGACAGAATCTGAGAATCAGACATGGTTGAACAGAAGAAAAAACAAGTTCTATGCAAAATGCTTCAATATTTCTTTCTTAAGCTATTGTGCCTTAAGTCATCACTCTCTGAGACTTCTTTTTCTATTCCAAAAAATAAAAACACCTTGCTTTGTTTGGCTAATGTATTCAGTTTGCTGCTGATGCTGGAGACAAGGCTCAAATGAGAAGGCTGTCTGCAATTTTGATAAGCAGCTGGCTCATCCACACTCATTCACTCGTGTGTGTGTGTGTGTGTGTGTGTGTGTGAAAGGAATTTCACGGCAGGGTACTTTTCCCTCTATTATCTGTCTTCATCCTACCATATCAAACCTTCCCTCTTATTCTCCCTTAGGCACCCAGGCAAACATATATATTTTAAAAAGCTGATGTCAGATCCATGTATTTGCCATTCTTCGGTGGAAGAAGGGGGGGATTTGGATTTGTCACATTTAGTTCTCTTTCCTATGTATCCTAAGTATCCTATTTCTTGCCTGGCCTTTTAAATATAACCTTTAACCTGATTTATAAATGTTGTCTGGCACCTAAAATGCCTGGAGAATTCTCACCTCTTGGGGAATGAGAGGGGAGTGGAACCATGTGGATTGCAATGCCGGAAGATGGCCTTGAGAAATTCTCCTTATCTCTCAGAGAGGCCAGTACAATAACATCTTCACACCTGTGGATTGGTGGGAATCCACATCGGATGGTGGGAGGAGTTCCTAATTTCCTTTTTCCTGGATTGTGTGCCCTGAGAGACCTCAGAGCCTGCTTTGAATTTTGACTTGCTTTCATCCCTTTTCAATAAAAGATTCCTTTTGAAATACAAAGTTTTTAAGAGTCTATACTTTCTTGAAGTGGGGGAAGAGGCTGGTCCTTACATAAAGCAGGCTGTGCAATAGTGGTCAACCCGGAAAGGAAATTTGTTTTCTCTTAATTTCTACTCTACTGAGGGGACCCTGCAACAATGGCCAAACGAAGCAGCAAGCAAGGGGAAGCCGAGTCCTGGGGAGAAACTTCAACAACTACCCAGCCAGACACCGGCTCCATATGTCCCATGAAGGATATAGAAGCTGTCCTCGAAAGTTCCAGGAAGCCCCAATGGTCGATCGGCATAGGAAAGAGAGACAGTTGGGATGGAAGAGCCGGGGGGTGAACCTCACCTACAGTAGCCATAAACCCGGGTGGAAAATGGAGCTGGAAACTCTCTCCAATCAGAAAGAACTGATTGAGGAACCACTAGCAGATGATCCATTGAAGCAGCACATCAACCATCTCGTGATGGAAGCCCTGGAAAATTTCAATGTTTGAGGTGAACTGGGTCGCCAACGAAGGACAGTGGCTGGACCAGCAGCCAAGGAAGCTCAAGCCATCACCCCTGACCCAGCTGCGACTGACCAAGCAGCTGAACAAGCCGGCAGAGCAGCAACCACGCCAGGTGTCCAACCTCCTGCCATTTCAGCCCAGGCAATTGTCCATGGCCAACTCAGGGGGCCACAAGTAGAGAGGAAGGCACCCCTTGGTGGTAAAATTTGACGGAGACCCCCAAAAGTTGGGGATTTTCCTGGCTAAGTCCTCACCTACATGCAAGAGTACAGGCGGAATTTCCCAACCCAGGGGGCAGGAGTGCAACCCTATCCCTAGAAGGGGCAGCTGCCAGGTGGATGGTGAGCCTCCACAATGCCAACACTCCAGAGCTACGAAACTTTGATCAATTCATGACAGCCCTGCGCCACCACTTCAAAGAGCCACTCGCCCATCACAAAGCCCGTGACTGCATTAGAGTCATAAAGCAAGGCCGCTGTCCTGTAGTTGAATACACCAAGGAATTCCATGACCTAGTCAGCTGAGTCGACTTGCCAAAGATATCCTAGTCCGCTGGTTCAAAGGTGGACTCAACCATGACCTGTACACTGCCTGCCTGGCCCACAATATCCCTAACTGCCTGCATGAATGATGCCTCGTGGCAGAGGAGGCAGAGATCAACATGACCTGAAACCAGTACTGCATCAGCAGAGTGCAGATCCCCTGCCCAGGGGAAGCGAGAGCCATTCAAACCCCAAACCACCATGGCACTGTGGCCATCAGGTTGCTTTAAGTGTGGGAAGGAGGGGCGTCGTGCAGCAGAGTGCCGTTCAAAAATCCTTGCCAGAAAGCCTGACCACCCATCGGGGGGAAGCCTGTAAAAACCACCCTCCGAGAAAAGAAACCATGCTGAGAAGTCGAGAGGCCATGGAGTTCCATTTCCCTCCAAAATCAGAGGAAGGAACTCCAGCACCCCGAGAGGACCTGAGCTAGTCTGAAAGCAATCTGGAAGAGGATCTGCTGGTAAGCGACCCAATCAAACCGCTCACCCTTCCCTAAGACTTTTTATCTCCAGCTGAGGGAAAGGGGAGGAAGTAGCAGCATTGCTGGATTCAGGGTGCACCCGATGCCTAATCAGCCCAACTCTGGTAGGAAGATTGGGAATTCATCTAAGGAAAATGAAAACCCCCATCACTTTCTGCCAGCTAGACATGTTTGTAGCGGGGGGGAGAGCCACCATTTTTGCCACAGACCATTGCAAATGAAGCTGGGGGATCATAGTGAAACCTTCATGTTCATAGTAGCCTCAGGAATGGAATGGCCACTAGTTATAGGGCTCACGTGGCTACAGAAGTGGAACCCTAAAATAAACTGGAAGAGAGAAACTGTAAAATTCCATGTAAACTTCACAAACATCCCAGAGGGAAAAGAGGAAGGAAAGGAAAACAGGGAAATGGCAATGACTGGCCACCCTGCTGAGCCCACTAGCATCCCCAAAGAATACCAGGATTTGGTCGAGGTATTTAGCAAGAAGGTGTCCAATGAACTTCCACTCCATCAAGCCACAGATTGTGCCATTAAGATCCTAACAGGGGCTAAACTTCCAAAATTGAAAATGTACTGTGTGTCCCCCAGAGAATTAGACAAACTCAAAGTGTTTATCAACAAAAACCTAAAATGGACTTTGGTCTTACCTGATACGTCCTTTCTCTGTTGAGGGGAAATGGCCGTCAAGCTGGGGGGGGGAGACGCTCCGTCTAGTGGATGGGACTGAGTCTGCTATTCAAATTGGCTCCGCCCTCCTGGCCTTCTCCAGTTGTTCGGTGAGGGCGAAATGCAGACTACTGGGGCGTGTCTTCCTGGAATGATAAAGAATTAGCGTACCACCCGCTCCCGTGAATCTCCGGATCCGGAGTAAAAAGGGTGGGACTGACTGTCATTTCCTCTCAACAGAGAAAGGATGTATCAGGTAAAACCAACGTCCATTCTCCTGAGAGGAGGGAAATGGCAGTCAGCCTGGGGACATACCAAAGCACCATGTCATCCAGGGAGGGAAACTCTGGAGCCGGCCAACACTAAGAACGGTGCACCGCCTGAATAACCTGTTGACCGAAGGATGCCTCAGCCGAGGTGAAGGAATCCACCTTATAGTGGTGAATGAAAGGACTGATGCTGGTCCATATGGCAGCCCTGCAGACCTCCTCCAGGGATGCCTGGGTCGACCAAGCCATGGAGGTGGTGGCACTCCTGATTGAGTGAGCGGTAATGTGTCCTGGCACAGGGATGCCCAAATGGAAGTAGGCCATGGCGATAGTGGCTCTCAGCCACCGGCTCAAGGAGGGAGCCGAAACCCGGGAACCGATATTTGCAGGCTGGAAAACCACGAAGAGAGTTTCTGTCTTGCGAATTGAAGCTGTCCGGTAGATGTAGACCTTCAAAGCCTGGAGGACATCCAAGGTATGCCATGAACGTTCGAGTCGATATGAAGGATCTGGGCAGAAATTTGGAAGGACAAGCTCCTGGGAGCGGTGAAAGGTACAGTTTACCTTTGGGAGGAAGGTGGAGTCGAGGCGGAGAATGACCCTGTCTTTGTGAAAAATACACAGATCCCCCCCGATGGAAAGGGCCGCCAGCTCAGAAATACATCGAGCCGACGTGATCGCCACCAGAAACAGGACCTTGAAGGAAAGGAGACGAAGAGAAACCTCGCGAAGAGGCTCAAATGGGGGAGCCGTCAAGGCATTGAGGACCTTGTTGAGGTTCCAGGTAGGAAAATGATGGACAACTGTAGGGCGCAGATTGGCCGCCCCCCAAAGGAAATGCCAGATAACAGGATGCTGAGATAGCGATTCGGTGGAATGTGGGCCTTGGCGGTGGTGTTGTCTGTGAGGACTAATACGTCCTTGCCCACTAGTTGGCAGCGAAAATGACTGAGGGCGAGACGGATGGCCTTCAACTCAAGCAAGTTGATATTGAGTAGGCTCTCTCTCGAGGACCACTGACCTTGCGCCATGAGTTGAAGGAAGTGGGCACCCCAGCCCATAAGGCTGGCATCAGTGGTAAGCTGAATGCGATGTGGATCCCTATAACAAGTGCCCCAAGATATGGCGTTGGAGGTCCACCACTGTAAGGATCGGAGAACTGGATCCGGCAGCTGCAATCGTGAGAGCGAAGTGTCGCATTGGGCCTTCTGGTACGGAAGCAGGAGCCACTGAAGTTCCCTGCTGTGTAAGTGAGACCATGAGGTGATTCCAAACGTAGACACCATTTTGCCCAATAGGCAAGGGAGCTCCAGTACTGTGACTGAACTGGAGGACATGCATTTGTGTGCCAAGGCCCTAAGACTGTCTTGCCGGTCAGGGGATAGAGAGACCCGAGACAATTTGGTGTCGATGACTGCCCCTAGGTGACGTATGGAGGCAGAAGGGGTGAGGTGGCTTTTGGCCCAATTAATAGAAAACCCGTGCTTTTGTAAGGTGGAGAAGACCATTGAAAGGTCACTTCAAGCCTTCAGGAGGGACGAGGAAAGAATGAGAATATCGTCCAAATAGAATTGGACGCGGATAGAGTGGGAATGAATGTGGCCAATGAGAGTGGCCATAATCTTCATAAATACCCTAGGGGCAGAGGAGAGGCCAAAGGGAAGGGCTTTATACTGGTAGTGGTGTCCAAGAAAACAAAAACAGAGAAATTGGTAGTGGGTGGGTAGAATGGGTACGTGAAGGTAGGCCTCCGTCAAGTCTATGGAGGCCAGAAAATCTGCAGGGCGGACAGACTCAAGGATTGAAAAGAGGGATTGCATATCGAACCGGTGATAAATTATATACCGGTTCAAGGATTTGAGATCTAATATGGCTCTCCACTCACCTGAGGACTTCTTAACAAGGAAAAGGTGGGAGTAGAATCCCTGACCACGTTGGGACTCTGGAACCTCCTGGACGGCCTCTATGAGAATCAGGTGGGAAATGGCAGCAGAAAGCAAGTCCCGCTTGGATCTATCCGGTGAACCTGGACAGGGAAGGAACCGGGAAGGAGGGGGGGAAATAAATTCTAAGGAGAGTCCCAAGGAAACGGTGCAGAGCACCCAGGAATCAGAAGTGGAGGACTCCCATTGTTCAGAAAATAGAGCCAGCCAGCCCCAAATGGGAGGGGAGGGAGTTCCATTATCTGGACCTTCGGGTAAAATGGCCCTGCCCCCCATGGAACGGACACTTGGGCGGAAACCTTGCCCCCTGTCTGACCTGGGGTTCCTGCTGAGATCTGGATGTAAAGGAGCACTGAAAATGAGGCTGGAAGGATGATGAATCAGAGAAACAAAAGGACTGGTAGTGGGCTGAAGCTGAATAATGGGAGTCACCATGCCGGGAGGCTGGAGGCAGGATTTTGCGTCTATCCCTCGTCTCGAGGGGCTCCAAACACGGATCAGAAAGGGTGCCCGCGGTGTATGGTGCAGAAGTGAGTTGCCATTAGCTCCACATATCAGCCTGCCAGTTACGGAGCCACAAGAGGCGATGGGAAGTGATGGTGGAACTGAGAGACTTGGCCGAAAACCTGGTCACGTTGAGTTTGGCATCGGCTGAATACTCCAGGGCTGCTGAAATCTTATTTACGTCCTGATGAGACCTGGAGTCAGATAAGGGAATGCAGCTTTGAAGTTGCTTCAGCCACAGAAGAGCCGCCCTGTTGAAGAACGAAGCCGAGGTGGATGCTTTGATGGACCAGGCCGTGGCCAAATGCCCCTTAAGGTTTTCTCGGCTCACTTGCCCTCTGGTCATAGCGAATCCTCAATAAGCTCCATAGATGCGAGACATTGGTGAGAGCCACAATAGGAGAATCCACTGCAGGAGGCTGGAGATCTGACAAGGTAGAGGAGGCATTGTAGAGGCGGCATTGCTTGTCCAAGCTGTTGGGACTAGGTCCTGCCCCAAGGAGGGACCATTGGCGCTGGATCATGTCCATGAACAGCTTAGGAGCTGGGATAGTCTCTGGATCGATGGTGGGTTCTGCAAACATGGCCGCCCCTGGATCAGTAGATGTAGAAATTGAGGCTGTATCTCCGAAGTGGATAATGGCAATGGCTATGAAAAGGAGAGCGGAAAACCTGAGGACGGAAGAGACCAATGAAGGAAGGCTGGTCCGGCCCGAGGCCTTCATCATCACACAAGGCCTGGTCTTAGAGGTCCTCTACATCAGACACTGAAGCCTGCACCTACCTGAAGCCTTCTCCCCCGCTAAATTAGTCAAGCACATGGCGGCCGCCATTTTGAATCGTGAGAAAGCTCCATGCAGCGATCGAGAAGGAAAGTAATAAAACACTGTGGCTCCCTGGAATGATGCCGGACCCAATCCGCACTGGTGAAGTGGGGCACAGGTCCAGAGAGTCGCTAGCCATCCAGCTATTAACATGACTTATGGCGCTCGGTGAGGCTCCGCTTGAGCCGACGTAGGCTGCTAGGCAAAGGCCATTAAAGCACAGCAATAAACTCCCCTGATCTTCTGGGGAGCCGAAAATAACAGGTGAGCCTATTAAATGTATCTGCCACCCAGCAGATACGAGTGATTGAAGGCAGCTGTCGAGCAGAATCCTAATGAGGAGAGGAAATTTGGAGAGGCTGGAAGACACAACCGTCCAGCATAGTCGAACAACTGGAAAAGGCCAGGAGGGCGGAGCCAATTTGAATAGCAGACTCGGTCCCATGCACTAGACAGAGCGTCTCCCCCCCCCCCACAGCATGACTGCCATTTCCCTCCTCTCAGGAGAAAGGGGTTTCATCGAACCCACCCAACCAAAAATAGCAGCCCCAGTGTTATTCCATAAAAAAAAAGATGGTACCTTTCGCCTGTGCTTGGCACTGGACTACCGGAACCTGAACATAGTCAACGTGGAAAATAGGTACCCATTCCCCCTATGAAGGACATGCTGGCATACCTCTCAAAAGGAAAAATCTTTTCAAAACTAGATTTACGAGAGGCATACTACCGCATAGAATTAGAAAAGGGGATGAGTGGAAGACTGCTTTTAACACCCTGCTGGGGTGCTACCTCCCTTTCGGATTACAGGGAGCCCCTGCTGTGTTTATGCAACTAATTAATGAAGTGTTCCATGAATAATTATACAAAGGGGTCCTAGTTTACCTTGATGACATTTTAATTTACACTGAAACAAAAGCAGATCACATAAAACTAGTCTGAGCAGTCCTCATGAAACTCCAAGCCACCAAACTCTATGCAAAGTTCTCTTAATGTGAGTTCCACCAACAAAAAATTGTCTACCTGGGCTATAGAATATCCCACAAGGGAGTAGGAATAGATCCAGAAAAGGTAAAAGCACTCATAGATTGGAAGCAGCCCCAAAACCTCAAACAACTACAAAGCTTCCTGGGTTTCGCAAACTTCTACCATCAGTTCATTCCAGCTTTTGCGAAAATCACCCTCCCCATTACTATCTTGTTAAAAACAAAGTGGGGGGGGGGAGAACCTAAACCAAGGCAACCCCTTAACTGGACTATGCCAAGCGTCATTCGAAAAACTTAAACATTCTCAGCCGAACCAGTGCTAAAACACCAGACCCAGAACAACCATTTGTCATCCAAGCAGATGCCAGAGACGTGGCAGTAGTAGTCCTACTCCAAAAGAATAAACATGAACAATTGCAACCATGTGCATACACTTCCAAGAAATTAACAGAAACCGAGCCAAGGTGGGCTATATGCTGTACAATGGGCCCTCCTCACATGGAGACATTCCCTAGACAGGAAGAAAATCCACTTTGAAGTCTGGACTGATCATAAAAATCTAGAGGCTTTGAGACCCCACCAAAACTCTCCTCTAAACAAGTATGCTAGGCGCAATATTTTAAACGTTTTAATTTTACTCTCAAGTATCTCCCGGCGGCAAAAACTTCCTAGCTGATGTCCTATCCAGAAAACCCCAATACAACAGCAAAAAGAATGAAATTGTTAAACCTATGCTCCAAGCACCCCAGCTAGCTGCCAAAGTAATCACCTGAGCCCAAGCCAAAAAAGAACCACTTGCTGACAACGAATCAGCTGCCAATTTTAATGAGGCACTAATTAAGGATGACTAGTTTCAAGCTCACAAAAATATTTACTTAATTAAAGACAGCTCAGGCTGGGTCGAGAACAAACTTTACATACTGGGAAGCTGAAGCCTGGACTTCATGAAATGATGCCATGACTCCAAGATAGCTGGACATTTTGAATTTGTAAAAACCCTACATCACATTAAAAGACAATTCTGGTGGCCATTCCTTAAAAAAGACATTGCGAGCTAAGTTGCTAGCTGCCCCACCTGCGCAGCTACAAAACAATGACAAGGAAAATCCCCAGGACTTTTACAAACTGTAGCAGACCCTTCAGCATCCTGGAGAGAGATTTCTATAGATTTTATAGTGGGGCTACCTGAAAGCATGGGAAACACAGTTAGTTGCGTTGTAACAGACCTTTTTTTCAAAATAGGTCCATTTTATACCCTGCCAGAAGATCCCAACAGCCAAGGCATTAGCAAAACTGTTTCTAGTCCACATTTACCGGCTCCATGGAGCTCCCCAAGGGATTATCTCAGACAGGGGTGTTCAGTTCACTTCCAAATTTTGGCAGATTTTTTTTAAACCTGTTAGGCTCCGCCCAGGGGTTGTCCTCTTCACATCACCCCCAGACAAATGGGGGTGGGGGTGCAGAGGACCAATGGCACGTTAGAACAATATTTAAGATGTTTTATTAACTACCAACAGGACAACTGGACTGACCTTCTGCCATTTGCTAAAGTAGCTTACAATAATAAAGTAGGTTATTTGTTGCTAAGTGGAGGGTAATACTTCATTTGCTGAAGTGTCTTCAGACAGCTGGCCAGAGGGGGGTGGGGCAGTAATTTACAAACTCTCCATTGCAGTTGCTTAAAAAAAAAAAACCACCTGCCACTTAGCTTAACAGTCTCCAGCCAGGCAACGGGAAATGGGGGGGGGGGGGAGGATTTATAGAACTCTTGGGTTGCAATAGTAACAGAGATTGAAGAGACCTTGAGGTCATCTAGTCCAATCCACTGCTCTTACAAGAGAATTTCTGATAAATACCTTATTCAGTCTCTTCTTAAAAGTGATGGGGCACCCACAACTTCTGGAGGCAATTTAGATTTAAAACCTCTTTTTAAAAGAAATACACTGTCCCGATCAGTACAAGCCTCTCCAGGCAAAATAAAAAAACTCATATAAATAGCTTGCAAATTTGAAAATTGGCAGTTTAGAAACTAGATCAGTGATGGCTAACCTTTTTGCCATCACGTGCCAAAAGTGGGGGGAGGGCAGGGGGGTTGCACACGCACGTGCCCACACCCATAATTCAATGTCTTATACACAATCTTATACTCATTCATATACCCTCATTCACGATCTTATACAAGAAGGAGGAGCGGACCTGGCAGGTATTACGGAGACCTGGTTGGGCCCGGAGGGTGGTGTCCCTCTGGTTGAAATGTGCCCACCAGGCTTCAGAGCATTCCATCAGCTGAGGGCGCAGGGGAGGGGTGGGGGTGGCGGTTATTATTAACGAGGATCTGGATCCGAGGGAGACCACTGTGCCACAGATAGCCGGATGTGAGTCCCTCCTTGTGAGATGGGGCCATGGGGTTCAGATGGGCTTGTTGCTTACGTACCTGGCTCCTTGCCACGTGGCAACATCCCTACCTGAGCTACTCGACGTGATAGCCACGGTGGCAGTAGATACACCCAGGCTTTTAGTCATGGGTGATTTCAACTTGCCATCCGTTGGCGAACATCTGAGGTGGCTCGGGAGTTCATGGCTTCCAAGACGGCCATGGACCTGACCCAGTTAGTTCATGGCCCTACTCACAGGAGAGGTCACACTCTGGACTTGATTTTTGTCTCTGGCCAGTGGTTGAGTGGTCTTGTTATAGGGGATATAGACATGGAACCCTTGTCATGGACTGACCAGTCACTCCTTCGCCTGGATCTTCGAACCGCTGCATCCCACCGCAGGGAGGCAGACCCAATTAGATAGATCCGACCCAGATGCCTGATGGATGCTGATAGGTTCCAGATGGAGCTTGGGCCATTTCCTGAGGATCTGGCACATGACTCGGCCGAGGACCTGGTAGCCGCCTGGGATCGGGCGCCTGGTGGGGCCCTGGACCGAGTCGTGCCTTTGCGGCCTCTGACCTGGTGCCGATCCCGTGCGGCTCTTTGGCTTACGGAGGAGCTGAGGGAAATGAAGCGCCGGAAAAGACGCCTGGAGAGTGGTTGGAGGGCTGAATCTGAATCTGACCGAACACTGGTAAGGTCGCACATTAAGGCCTACTTAGTGGCGATAAAGGCGGCAAAGTTTAATTACTTTTCCGCCTCTATTGCATCATCAGGGAATCATCCAGCTGCCCTGTTTAGGGTGACCCGCTCCCTGCTCCATCCGGGAGTGCGGGAGGATCCCTTGGAAGGCAGGGCGGAGGATTCTAGACAATACCTGTATGACAAAATCGCTCAGATCCAGGGGGATTTGGATTCTGGGTAGATCAGGGCAGGGTGACAAGGAATAGTCTTGAGAATGTTACCTGGGAGGAGTTTGACTCTGTGACTCCCGATGATGTGGACAGGATTTTGGGGAGACTTAGTGCGGCCACATGTTTACTGGACACATGTCCCTCCTGGTTGGTACTGGCTTCCCGGAAGGTTACACGAGGCTGGCTCCAGGGTGTTATCAATGCTTCGTTGAGTGAGGGTCACTTCCCCGCTGCCTTGAAAGAGGCAGTGGTGAGGCCTCTCCTCAAGAAGCCATCCATGGATCTGTCAATATTGGCCAACTATCGCCCTGTCTCCAACCTTCGCTTTATGGCGAAGGTTGTTGAGAGTGTGGTTGCACGACAGTTTCCACAATTCCTGGAGGAAACATCTTATCTAGATCTGTTCCAGTCAGGTTTCTAGTCTGGGCACAGCACGGAAATGGCATTGGTCGCGTCGGTTGATGATCTCTGGAGGGCTCAGGACAGGGGTTGCTCCCCTGTTCTGGTCCTATTAGATCTCTCAGCGGCTTTTGATATCATCAACCGGCTGCACCAGCTGGAAGAGTTGGGGATGGGAGGCACCGTGTTGCGGTGGTTCTCCTCCTTTCTCTCCGACCGGTCGCAGTTTGTGTTGGCAGGGGGGCAGAGGTCGACCTCGAGGCCTCTCATTTGTGGAGTGCCACAGGGATCGGTCCTCTCGCCCCTTCTGTTCAACATTTATGTGAAGCCGGTGGGCGAGATCATCCATGGCTTCGGGGTGAGATACCACCAGTACGCTGATGACACCCAGCTATACATCTCCACTCCTGGCCACCCCAACGATGCCCTTGAAGTGATGTCCCAGTGCCTGGAGGCTGTGCGGATCTGGATGGGGAGGAACAGGCTCAAGCTCAACCCTTCCAAGACTGAGTGGCTGTGGCTCCTGGCATCCCGATATAGTCAGTTGACTTGTCACTGACTATTGGCGAGTCTTTGGCCCCCACGGAAAGGGCTCGCAATCTGGGAGTCCTCCTGGATATGCAGCTGTCCTTGGAGGAACATCTGACGGCTGTAACCAGGGGGACCTTTTGTCAGGTCCGCCTGATCCACCAGTTGCAGCCCTTTCTTGATCGGGATTCCCTGTGCACAGTCACTCACGCCCTCATCACCTCTCGCCTTGACTACTGTAACACTCTCTACATAGGGCTCCCGTTGAAGAGCACCTGGAGGTTCCAACTGGTCCAGAACGCAGTCGCGTGGGTAGTGACGGGAGCAGCATGGTGCTCCCATGTAACACCGCTCCTGCGCAAGCTGCACTGGCTTCCAGTAGTCTTCTGGGTGCGCTTCAAGGTGTTGGTTATCACCTTTAAAGCGCTCCATGGCATAGCACCTAGTTATCTTCGAGACCGCCTGCTGCTACCGACAACCTCCCATCGACCTGTGCGCTCCCACAGAGAGAGCCTGCTCAGGGTGCCATCAGCCAAACAATGTAGGCTGGTGACCCCCAGGGGTACAGCCTTCTCTGTGGGAGCACCTACCCTCTGGAATCAGTTGCCCCCAGAGATAAGGAGAATTCAAGACCTCAGTGCTTTCCGCCATGCCCTTAAAACCCATTTTTTCCAGCAAGCCAGGCTGGCTTAAGAAGGAATTTTAAATGTTTTAATTGGTTTGTGATTTTTTAAATTTTTGGGGGCCAAATTTATATATATATTGTTTTTAATATTTGTATTTCATGTTCTTAATTCTGGCTGTACATCGCCCTGAGACCTCAGGGAGAAGGGCGGTATATAAATTGGAAATTAAATTAAAATTAAATTAAATGTGCCCCGCCCCCCGTGTATGTACGTGCGACTCCCCCATGCTCCCCCCGCTATTGGTACGTGATGGCACGGTGATACCGGAAGGCCTGTTTTTTGCCCTCTCCAGGCTCCAGAGCCTTTCTAGGAGCCTGGGGAGGGCAAAAACAGCCTTCCCCGCCTACCTGGAGGCCCTCTGGAGGCCAGAAACAGCCCATTTCCCGATGTCCAGTGGCCCCAGAAGGCCGGAAAATCAGGTGGCCGGCACACGCATGCGCGCTGGAGCTGAGCTAGGGCAACGCTCGCGTGCCCACAGATATGGCTCTGCGTGCCACCTGTGGCACGCATGCCATAGGTTTGCCATCACGGGACTAGATACATTACACAACATTATAGAATGCTTTATGCAGATGCTGGCTAGCATTTCTACAAGGTTTCAAAGCAAATGCAAACCAACTTTATGTTTGCAAAGAACTATACTTACAAACACAATACTGCAGTTTGCGAAGTATAGTATAGTACTTAAAAAGAAACAGAACAGTTCCCAAAGTGCTTACAAACAGTACAGTATTATAGAGTTAACAAAAAAGAATATTTTAAAATACTTAGAAAAGCAATTTCAGCACCCCAGTTCTCAAGCCCAGGCAGAAGCAGTTCCTACAAGCACCAAAAAAAAAAAAAAAAAAAAAAAAATCACAGGATCTTATTTGGCTATGTGACTAGGGACCAAAAAAGAAATCCTGCCAGCTTCAGGAAATTGCCTTGTAAGCCCAAACGGCCCAGGCAAGACACAGAGTTAAAAATGGCAGCCGCTGCAGCAGTGACTGAATCCAAGTCACATGGCTACAGAGCACTGGTGGGGTTCAAATAATTTAACAATGGGTTATCTGCCCTAATGACCAGATGGGTAGGTGTGCCTGGGTGGGCATGTGATTGGGTGGGCATGGCCAACTTGACATCACTCACATTGAGGGACGCTTTGCCTCACCAGGCCTCTCGTGACCGTGGGGATGCTGCAATGGTCATAAGTGTGAAAAATGGTCAAAAGTAGCTTTTTCAGTGCTATTATCATTTTGAATGGTCACTAAATGAACTGTTGTAAGTCAAGGATTACCTGTACAAAAATACAAAATGCTTCTTTGCTTGCAAAAAGCTGTCCTAAATACCAAGAAGAAATGGGGGAATACACATTGAAGATCAATGATATTCACAGCAATCATGGAAACTAAACCAATTCTGTCTGAATACCTTTCTTTTCATCAGTAATACCTGCAACCCGGAGTTACAAATCAGGCAGAGTACCAGAGTAGCTTGAGAAATTAAAATAATTATAATGCAATAATAATTTTCAACAGTCAACTCTTGTTCATAAAGTGAAACCATTTAGCAGACAGGTAATTTAACATCTCCAGAAACTGGGTAGGCACACTTGGGCTACAAAATGCCAAGCTAAACAGACAAATTAACGAAGTATATAGGGGACCAAAGTTCAAGTCACTGCCCACCCAAGCTTGTCAATATCACAATAAAATTAGTACATGCCACAGATATCTAAATAAACTTCAAGCCTGGTGCCATGTTACTAAACCTTATTATCATAAGAGAAAACTAAAATGAATTGAAGGATCCACACTATCTCTCTTTTTTAAAAAAAAAATCTTACTATCAGTGAGCAATCATGTGCCTTCACTCCAAAGCAATGAAAGAGACTCCTGTCCCAAAGGTGCTGTTTCAAGAGGCAATTGGACTTACTGGAAACCAAGAAAATCCAGTTGCCTCTTGAAAATGGATGTTGGCTTACATGAACATCCTTTTTCATTACGATGCGTGGCAATTCTAGCATGGGTTTTCTCTTGTCTGCTTGTGAGGGACTGAGTGTAGTATTTCTTTAAATCTGTTGTGACCACGCCTCCTCTGCTCTGCTGAGCCTGTTGTTTCGCGAAGGTGTCGTCCACCAAGCAAACAAAAAACAACCCTCCCTGGGCCAGAGCAGACCAGACAGCCTGACGGGTGAGTTGAATTTTTTTTAATTTGATTTATATGCTGCCCTTCTCCTGAGACTCAGGGCGGCTTACAATGCATTAAGCAATAGGCTTCATACTTTTGTATATTTATACAAAGTCAGCTTATTGCCCCCACAATCTGGGTCCTCATTTTACCTACCTTAGAAAGGATGGAAGGCTGAGTCAGCCTTGAGCCTGGTGAAATTTGAACTTGCAGTAATTGCAGGCAGCTGATGTTAATAACAGTGCTTTAGTCTGCTGTGCCACGCATTGCAACAAAAAGGGATGTTCAGGTAAGCCAACGTCCATTTTCCATTGCGCTGCTTAGGCAATTCAACCATCGGTATTGGACAAAGTTGTTGAGGGATTTGAGGTTCAAAATCCCTCTCCAGTCCCCTGAAGACTTGGGCACCAGGAAAAGAATTGAGTACACCCCAGTTCTTTCCTGCCCTGGAGGAACAGGCTCTATGGCCTGTATGTCCAACGAATGTTGGATTTCTGCATCCATAAATTGACTTTTCCCCTGCTGATGGGAAATTGGACATTGGATATAACGGTCTGGAGGACTGGACTGAAATTATAGGGTGAGTCCCTGTCCCACCATCCGAAGAACCCAAGCGTCAGACGATGTGACTTCCCATTGGCCTAGGAAATGACCTAAATGACCGTCAATGGGAAGATGTGACAGAGAGTCATTTACCCCTTTTAGCGGGCCTCTGCCCAGCTCCTCTATATGGTCTCTTGGCGGAAGGGTTGTATCTGCCCCTGTCTCTGAAGGACTGTTTATCTGAAGATTAATTAAACCCCTGAATAAGGCCTGTTCGAGTAGGTTCCACTGGGTCCAGTCTCCTGCCGAAAGGGCTGCTGTTGGAAATATGGAGAGAATCTACGGTTCTATAAGAAGTAGGCAGCACCTTCCTCTTGTCCTTTCCTTCTACTAAAATTGGGTCAAGGGCTGGCCCAAAAAGATCAGATCCCTTACAAGGGGCTGAAGCCAACTTCCATTTAAATTTTAAATCCGCCCTCCAAGGGCACAGCCAAAGAAGCCTACGGGAAGTTACAGTAGAAGCCAAAGCACAAGATGCAAATTTGGCCACATCTAAACAGGCGTCAGCTGAATACTCGGTGGCCACCACCATCTTATTAATATCCTGCTGGATCCTGGCGTCCTCCAGAGGAAGACGTTCCCTCAACTGTTGCAGCCAAATCAGAGTGGCTCGTTTGAAAAAGGAGGCTGCTGTTGGGGTTTTTACAGACCAAGCTGCCGCCTGGTGAGTTTTCCGATAGGAACTCTCTACTCGCCTATCCTCTGACTTTAAAACTTCATGATATCTTGAGACAAAACTGTGGGCATACCCATTGGGCTGTTACTGCCCTGGAATTTGCTGGTGGTTGAGCTGGTTACTCGGTCCGCTGGCATAACTGCCTCCACCATTGCACCCACGTTGTCGGGTGGCTCCACAGTCTCTGCTTGGTATGCCGAAGCAGGCTCAGGAATACTGGCCTTGCGGCGCCTTTTCGGAGTGGTTTTCTTCGCTCTGGCGCACTGGAAGACAGCCTTTGGTGGACGGCAAGAAGAAGAGTCGCTGGAAGGTCCAGATTGCTGCGGAGGCACATCGGAGGCTTGGTGATCGGCCTCACACCAAGTTTGTAAGGTTTGCAAGCAGGCTGGGGGTGCGGAGATTTGAATTTCCCACCCATTCATTTCTGGCAGGCTGTTCAGTGAGACGGCTATTTGGAAGGTAAAAACCTCTTCCAAAGCTCATTTTACTTGGCAGAGAGCGGGGGCGTTGGGAGGAAACTGGTCCTTGCACCTTTTTGGAGAGTGGAGGAGCTGCCGGATATTGTATTTTTGCACCATTTTGCAATGACTGGAGAAGTCTTTGGATTGTTTCTGTAGATCTGCAACCTGTGTGGTGATATAACTGCTTGTTCTGTGACCAATTCAGCTAGTTTAAAATCACTATGGGGGATCAGGAATTCTCTTCGGATATAGAGCAAGCTATTGCACCACTTAAAAATATCAGCTGGTCTCATTCACCTCACAAGATATCCTAAGGAAATCATCCAGATTTAAGGAAAGATCACATGTCCTCAGAAAGACAGTAAAAAATCAGACCAAGTGCCAAGCTTGCATCCTGCCTCTTGGAAGTACACCCCAAAACCAGCCAGGAACCAGTAAAGCAGTGTAAAACAATCATTCCCCTTTAAGAAAGTCAAGCCCCTAATAAAGAAAAGAAAAGTACCAGCAAAGAAAAAAAATTCCGGAGCTCAGGCTACAGAAAGTCTGGGCATACTGCCAATAACCATTAGCTGTTACAAAGTAACAAGGTGTCAGAGTTCCAGAAAAACCCAACTCCAGTTAAAAACTCCAAGACAAGCATTTTCTCAAAGTTCCATTTATCAGAGTAGGTATACTGGCACATCTGGGAAAACCCGAATCTGAGAGTTCTGGGTGCTCCCTCAGTAAATCAAAACACCCAAGCCATCCCCTCACTCATCAGTCCATCACATGGTCCAATCACCATCCGTCCCATCTTGAGACATCACTCCAACCACTCCTTCTCCAGATGCAAGATTGTCCTGACCTTGACTGAAAATAATGCTATTTTGTCTAACTACATTCCCTCTACTAAAGCCCCCCTCCTACTTTTCCACACACAAGAAGGTGGCAGTGTGGAAGCTTCTGGTACCAATATGGCTTCCAAAGCTAACAGACATCTCCCCCCAGAAGAAAAAGCCACATTCTGGAAAATAAAACAGACAAAACACAAAAGAAAGGGTTAACGCATTGTACATCAAACCGCTTAACCCTCTCTCCCCCCTCCAGGAGATCCTTTGGCTTCTCAGGAAATTTATCATGAAATTGTTCTACTAGTCTATCAGTTTTCACAGCCCAACTTTTCACCCAAGTAGCTTCAGACCCTTTCTAGTGTACCAAATACTGTAACCAACCCCTGTATAATCTAGAGCAGTGATGGCTAACCTTTTTGCTGTCGCGTGCCAAAGTGGGGGGAAGTGTGGGGAGGTCGCGCATGAGTGTGCCCACACCCACAATTCAATGCGCTCTGGCCCCGCACGTGCTCCCCTGCTTTTGGCATGCGATGGCAGAGTGGGCTCAGTAGGGCCATTTTTCGGCCTCCCCAGGCTCCAGTGGCTTTCTTGGAGCCTGGGGAGGGCAAAAAACAGCTTTCCCCACTTCCCCAGGGCCCACCAGAGGCTGGAAATAGCCTGTCTGCTGACTTCTGGACCCACTGGAAAGCATGTTTTTTGCTCTCCCCAGGCTCCAGAGACTTTCTAGGAGCCTGGAGAGGGTGAAAACTGCCTTCCCCATCCCTCCGGAGACCAGAAATGGCCGGTTTGCTAACTTCCAGGGATCGGAAGGCCTGTTTTTTGCTCTCCCCAGGCTCCAGAGCCTTTCTAGGAGCTGAGCTAGGGCAATGCTCGCATGCCCACCGATATGGCTCTGCATGCAACCTGTGGCACACATGCCATAGGTTTGTCATCACGGATCTAGAGTCAAGGATCTTCTTAACTTCATAATGAATCTCCCTTTGTACTATCAAAGGTGGGGGGGGGACAGCTGGTAAGGGTCTTGAATTAGAACCTATTGCTGGTTTCAATAAGCTACTGTGAAACACTGGATGCACTTTCCCTAATATGCAAGGGAGGTTAAGTTGAACAGTCACTGGGTTAATCACTTTCACTATAGGGAAGGGGCCTATGAATTTGGATCTAAATTTCTTGCTAGGTAACCTCAATCTTAAGTATTTGGTTGACAAATACACCTTATCTCCTATTCGGAAAGGTGGTTGGAGAGCCTGGTGTTAGTCGGCCTGGGCCTTATATTTTTCCGCTGATTCAGCTAAAGCTTTCTTAGTATTTTCCCAACCCTTTTTTAATGAGGCTATCCATTCTGTTAGGGACATGGAAGTGAGTGGCTCTCTAGGCAACTCAGGCATCAGCACAAAATCCATGCCAATAGTTATTTGAACAGGAGTCAACCCTATACTACTATGTACTGCATTATTTATAAGCCATCTCGGCAAGCGGTAACAATTCCACCCAGCTCTCTTGTTGATAGTTTACATATGATATATTGTTCCACCATGGCATTGGATTGTTCTGCGGATCCGTTGGTAGCTGGATGGAAGTCCCTGGAATGACCCAATGGACCTCAGGAACTCTTTCCAGAATTTAGCAGTAAATTGGACCCCACGATCTGATATTATTTGCCACGGGACGCCATGAAGCCTGTAGATGTGTTTCACGAAAAATTTTGCCAACTTTTTGGCAGAAGGCAATCTGTTGCAGCAGTAAAGTGTACTTGCTTGGAGAATAAATCCCCGAGTTTGACAACAAAGTCCATTGCAATCTCTTCCCAGGGTTTTGTGGGTTCGGCCATGGGCTGGAAAAACCCAGGAGGTTTCCCTGGACTGGATTTCATTGTGGCACAGATTGCACAGCTTTTTATGTAGTCCTTTACATTGGCTTTCATCCTTGACCACCATAATTTTCTTCTAGCCAAATGGAGAGTTTTTAAAAATACAAATTGGCCCCCTAGTCAAGAATCATGACTCCTCTTTAGTACCAGTAGTCTCATGCAACTGGGCATATAAATCTTACTCTTTTTCCAAGCCAATCCCTCCCTCAAAGTTAAGTCCATCTGGTTTTCTTTAAACCGTGTATTGTTTGAGAGCGCCGCTTTTAGCTCTGCTGTCAGGTTGTCTTCGCAGAGGTTGGAACTGCACCGTGTTTGTGCTCTAGTGCGTACTTGGGCTGCTGTTTGGGTTTCAGAAATCATGGCATGTACTACCTCTTCTCGCTGGCTGTCAAACTGAAGCTTTCTGGACAAAGCATCCACCAATAAGTTTCCCCACCCCCACCCCGAGATGTATTTTAGGTTGAAATTAAAGCATTTAAAATACTGAGCCCAGGGAACTTGTTTGGGGAAAAGCTTCCGAGGGGTCTTCAGCGCCTTGAGGTCAGTCCACACTTCGAACGGCTCCTTTACCCTCTGTAGGAAGTGTCTCCAGGATAAGAGAGCCCATCACACCACAAAAGCCTCTTTCTCTCATACCGCCCATCTGTGTTCAGTGTCTGTTAACTTTTTTGATACATAAGCACAAGGGATTAGTTCATTTGGAGCATTCCTTTGTAGTAGAACAACCGCTACCACTACGTCACTAGCGTCGGCTTGGACTATAAAGGGTTTATTTGGGTCAGGGTGCTGGAGGATCAGCTCCACCATGAATAGGCATTTTAAATGCTCAAAGGATTCCTGACAGTCAATTGTCCAAGCAAGGGGTTGGCTAGGTTTTGGCTTGGTTGGAGATGGACCAGTTTTTAAAAGATCAGTTAACAGGAGCGTGACTTCTGCAAAGGGAGGGATGAATTGTCTATAAAAATTTGAAAAACCCAGGAAGCTTTGAAGTTGCCTCCGGGTTTGTGGAGGCTGCCAATCTAACACTGCCTTCACCTTTTCCAGGTCCATTTTGATCCCTTGGTTACACACTCGGTATCCTAAGTAGTCCAAAGATTCCCTGTGGAATTCGCATTTGGAAAGCTTCACATAGTTTGGTTGCTAAGAATTTTTTCACCACTTGTCTTACTACCCTGACATGCTCATCCATATTTTTGCTGAATATAAGAATGTCATCCAGGTAAACCAGATGTTCATGTAGCACATTGATCAGTTGCATAAAGACTGCGTGGGGCCCTTGAAGCCCAAAGGCATGACCTGGAATTGGAAACTGCCCAGCGGCTGTTTTCCATTCATCTCCCTCCTTTATGCAGACTCTATAATAGGCTTCCCTTAGATCTAGCTTGGTGAAAATCTTGTCTTTTGACTAGTGGTTCAGCAAGTCTTCAAATTACAACCAATTGCAACTGAAAAATTTGTAAGTAAGTTAACAAATGGTAGAAATACATTTTAAAATAATATTCTGTAATAAAAATAAAAGAGTAACATTTCATCTAATAAAATTCATTATCCCCAGAATTACAATCTGGAAGAATTCAATATAAGCAAGTCTTATTTATGATTGCTTCTTTGTTGCCAAATGCAAGCCCTGTCAGTAGGCACATTAATGCTGGCAGCTTTTGGTATTATTGGCTGAATGCCTCCAATAACTAGAAGTATACCAAGTATCTGCTTACTTGGTATACTTCTATACCAAGAAGGGGTGGGGGGGTCACACTTTTTTTTAAAAAAACTGCCTAAAATGCAGATGTTGATTTCTAAGGATCCTCCAGGGATATTGTAGTTTCATTTTGTAAAAGTCTTTATGAAGTAGTTGACTATCTCAGCTCTGAGAGACTGATCCTCTATCCATAAATCATACACAAACAATTTAACAAGCTCCAATATTTTATCAAAGTAAACTTTTTTTTACATGATAATCTCAGCAAAAGGGAAGAAAACTGTGTTAGTGTTTTATGCTTGCTTTCTATGTATCATTCATATGATTAAATCACTGAATGTGAATAACCATAATTATTAATTCTATCTCCTTTCAGATTGCTATAGTGAGATGTGGCAGGACATTCACTACATGTGTTTCCAGAGCTGGTTTACTGGGTTTTCTGTATTGATCCTTAGCAATTAGATATAGTTGTCTAGATATGGCTATTATAGCACAGCTATTATTTTGCTACATATAATCTACTAGCGAAAGGAGGTGAAAGCCTTCTTTTGACTAGTTACAGTCTGGGGATCCTGGAAAAAAATGGAGCAGAAGGAGTGTTGATCCTACCTGAGATGCACCTTTTCATTGGGTGAGGACAAGCAGACCCAGCTGGCATGGGGATTGCTACCCCCTCCAGCTGCCCCCCCCCTTACCAACCAGCCTTCATGCTAGCCCTATGGAATATATTCCCCTAGGCTGGGGATTCTATCCCAGCCAGGGGTGGGTCCAGTGCCAGTGGGCACTAGCACCTTCTCCATTGTGGATGGAGACAGCAGCCAGGCATGGGGAGTAACTCGTCTGTTCAGATTGGTGGACTGAGTCTGTCAAGAAACTAAATCCCGCCCCTGTTGGTAGAGGCCTTCCAGCTTTTGGCAAAGACAGAAAACAGACTCGACATGTAGGAGAAAGAAGAAAGTTAGTAAAATGGACCAGACTGACAAAGGGTGGGGCTGGCTGCTGTCTCCACCCAACGAGAAGGTGCGTCTCAGGTAGGACCAACGGCCCTTCTCCATTGTGGGTGGAGACAGCAGCCAGGCATGGGACATACAAAAGTTCACTGTCCCTAGGTATAGGCGGGCCCAGTCTGGTCCAAAGTGTCTCCTTTGTGGGAAGGGAGGATAGGAATATGCAAATAGGCCTCAGTGAGGTCAATAGAAGAGAGGAGGTCGCCCTTCCACATGCCGTCAAGAACTGACGATATACCACCTAACGGTTCAAACGTTTAAGGTCCAGAATAGGTCTCCACCACCACCACCACCACCCCCCAATGACTTTGGGACCAGGAACATGCAAGAATAAAATCCCAGCCCCACCTGCTCCTCTGGCACTCTTTGAATAGCCTTGATAGACAGGAGATGCTGAACCGCTGCATCCATAAGGACTCTCTTCTTGCTGTTATGAGAAAGCAGACAGCGCCAAAGAACATCAGAGGAGGGGAAAGAAATTCTATGGCCAAACCAGGTCTTATGGTGGCCCAGACCCATTTATCAGAAGTGATATTTTCTCAAAGATTGGCAAACAGGGCCAATCTGCCACCAATGGGAGGCTAAGAAATGCAGTTAGCGACGGTGGTGGATTGAACGACCTTCTCCCCCACGAAAGGGCCACTTACTCAAAAAGGGTCTACCCCTTGAAGGTCTATCCTGAGGACCTCGCTGTCTGGGGAAAATATTACCAGAAATTCGAGAAGAACCAACACCCCCATCCGATCCCCGAAACTGAGTGCAATTAGGGTACGGCTGAAAACGTGTCTCCCCCTTATGGTATGTGGCAGGTAACATCTTCCGCTTATCCTTAGTCTCGACGAGGAAGGACTCCAACGGTTCCCCAAACAACTTAGACCCCGCAAATGGTACAGACGCCAGATGCCACTTGTGCCTGGCATCCGCCTGCCAATGACAGAGCCAGACCAAGCGACGGGCAGCCACCAAGGCGAGGGACTTGGCAGCAAAATGGGCCGCATTGAGGGTAGCATCTGCTGAGAATTGTACCGCTGCGATGATTTTATTTAAGTCCTAGTGGAGTCTAACATCTTCAGGGGACAGCTTATCTTGAAGTTGGCGTAGCCATAATAACGTTGACCTATTGAAAAAGGAAGCGGTGGTAGCTGAGCAAATAGCCCCTGCCGCTCCTTGAAGGGCCTGCTGAAGCACCTGATCTGACTGGCGTTCCTCAGGCTGCAATCCTTCATCCAGATCCCCGGGAATGTTAGCATTGGGCAGCAAGGCCACCATTGGAGCTTCTACCGTAGGAACTTGTAGAAGGGAAGCCAGGTCGGAGGCCATATTGAAATTTTTTCGATCCACTGATGATGGAACCGGGGTTGACCCAGGTGTCAAGCACTGCTTCTTGAGAACATCTAGAAATAGCGGCGGAGTTGGAATAAATTCCACAGGCTTCAAAGGTTTCACAAATAGAGGATCTAATGTTCCTTTAGAAGAAGAAGGAGCCGGCTCTGCGACGGTGGAACCCAGCTGCGCCATATTAACAGCCTTAAATAATAAGGATTTAAACAAAGCCTGAGGAAAAAACCCCGTAAAAGCAGGCTGGTCAGGGAGGAGACCCTCATCCTCCGACAAATCTGGTTCCTGCTACTCAACCTCTGTCAGAGAAAAGGTGTGGCTATCATGAGAAGGAGCTGGGGAATCCAGGGCCTCGATAGACAGGGAGTCTTCATCATAAACCCTCTCTGGGGATGGAGATGCCACCGACCTCACCAAAACATCCCTGCTGGGAGGTGGAAACCGAGTCGACAGTGATTGTTGGATCACTGCCTCAATCATGCGTTGGAGTTGATCTAGAGACAAAATATTAGCAGGAGGTTCTTGAACACATACAGCTGCCTCTGGAGCCTGAATAGTGGAACTAGAAGGAGCTGGAGGCAGACCTAGCTCAGGTGTTGGAGCCCACTCCGGGACCAGTGTTAGAGCTGGGGCTGTGTGTGCCCCCACAGGCTGGCAGGTTGGATGACCAGTGGGCAGTCCTGAAGGGACAACTGATCAGATGGTACAGCTGGAAGCTCAACAGAGCTAACCCTCGCAGTGGAAGAGGGACACCCATCATTGGGAGCTGCAGACAAAGACAGATGACAGCTAGTTTTGTCACAAATTTTCTTAAGCATCGTATTTCGGCGTTTTTCAGCCTTGAGGGAAGCCGAAGAGTGTTTACTGGATTTATGGGGAGGGCGAGACCCCCTGTCAACAGAGTCCTTTCATGCAGGACCGTAGTACTGTCTGCCTTCAGAATGAGGTTCCAGTGAGCCAGGCCTCATGTGCCCTTCATGGCCTGCCTTACATCCTTTCTTGGACTTAGAAAGAGCCTTAGGCATGGCTGAAAATCCAATAAACACACCTACCAAAGGTGAAGGCACAATAAGTAGGCCAAATCAACAAAAGAGTGACAGTCAGAGTGAGAACTGGCTAACTCACAAATATTCAGATACAAAATGGCCACCAGAGGATGAACAAATGGCCACCAGGCAACTGGATTCAAAAAACCGCTCGTGACAGGCAGGCTGTTTATGAGAGGATTGTTAATACAGACCAAGTGTTAAGTTTCTCTGGCAGTGTGATGGCTTGTGGCAATAACAAGGCACAGACCGAAGTCTGGAGGCCAGTTGAAGGGAGAGTGTAATCACAGCACTCTGCAGCATAGTTTTGGCAGGAACAAAATGGTGGCCAGCAGCCAGGAAGAAAGAGAAAGGGAGTGCAAAGCTCCACACAATGGCACCCCTGGCAAGCGCTAGGTGTTCCGAGGAGAAAATGCCAAATAGTCACCCAAACTCAAGATAGAAATGCTGGCTGAAGCAGCTTCAGGGCTACAAGGAAGGCACAAACAGGGCGCAAAGCTCCTTTCCTATGCCAGAAATAACAACAGCACTGTAAAACTGTGATGGCAAGCTGCCCACAGTAAAGGGAGAGTGGAGTTCCACCCGTCAATCAGAAGCCTCCCAAGCGGTCGACCAGTCGAAAGAGACAGAGCACGAAGCTCCGCTTGATCAAAACGAGCCAACAGACACATTAGAGCCTTCCTAGGGGAGTGCGAAACTCCACTTGTGCAAATTATTGGGAGTGCGAAGCTCCACTGAAGGAGAGACAACCGAAGCGCCCCCCCTCCCTTTTGGGAGCACGAAGCTCTTTGGAGCGACTGTCAGCTCGATGAAGGAATCAGGGAAGGCAGGGCAATCTACAAACAATCCTTCAAAACTCACTCTTAGAAGAACAAGAAATTCCGAAGGTAAGAATCCAATTCACAAAGTAGCAATCTGCAAAAAGGAGAAAACCTGAAGCAGAGACACAGTCACACACGCATGTCCAGATTGACGGACTGAGTCAAAAGCTGGAAGGCCCCTAGCAACAGGGGCGGGATTTAGTTTCTTGACAGACTCAGTCCACCAATCTGAACAGACAAGTTACTCCCCATGCCTGGCTGCTGTCTCCATCCACGATGGAGAAGGTGCTAGTGCCCACTGGTACTGGACCCACCCCTGGCTGGGATAGAATCCCCAGCCTAGGGGAATATATTCCACAGGGCTAGCATGAAGGCTGGTTGGTAAGGGGGGGCAGCAATCCCTATGCCAGCTGCGTCTGCTGTCTTCCCCCTGCTCCTTGGGCTGGTTATGCCACTCCGATCACCCCGTCATCTCCGACGGCATGGAAAGTTGCTGGTGCCACCCTAGTTCCACTGCCAGGTCCTGAATCAGGAAAAGTGAATGTGGGTTGTATTAAGCTCAATCTCACTTGAGGAGGTTGGGACCACGGAACATAAATTCCCACTTCAACCCGCTCAAAATGCTCCAGGAGACCGGTCAACGATTGGCTTCAAGACGGAGGCAACAGGTTCCAGTCTCGGGAATTTCCAGACCCCAAAACTGGCACATCCCTCCATTCGGGCTCGTGGGGCAACTTCACGATGACTGGAACGGCATGCAGAGGGGACGACCACAGCCGGGGACAGTGAGGCCCAGGGCCGAAAGTGGCACCCAGGGTCTCAGCAGCTGGATCAGAGTGCATCAGCAGCCGTTGCCTCACGCCAGGCAGATCAGGGCCTTGTGTGGGCCCCAGGGTATTGGCCCCAGCAGGTTGCATGGGGTCTGCCCCGATTACAGGCAATGTTCGAAGGGAATCCTGACTGAATGGCCTGAGCCAAGCCATCAGCCATTTGGACCAATATGCTCAGTTGTACCCTTCGCAGTAGGCATTGGTGCTAGCTGTCACAACAGTGCTGGAAAGTGAGGCTGCTGAGTGGGTGACAGACTTGCACAGCGAACACACCAGGGAGTTGGCAAATATGGGTCTTTTCCTGGAAGTACATCGGCTTCAGTTTGAGGATGGGTCCTGTGCACAGCAGGTGGAAGGAGACCGCCTAGCATGAGCCAGCCAGTAATGGAGTATGTGCGGGAATTCCACCAGGTTGCTTGCAGGTTGCTGGCCAAAAAGGTTGTTGGTCCATCAGTTCAAGCTGGGCTTCGACCGTGATTTCCAGCAGGCCTGTGTTTACCAGGGTCTTCCGCTTCAACCACAACAATGGTTTCAAGCAGTTATCGAATAGGATACGGGGTTACGGGAGTTCTGTCCCAAGGGGTACGTAGGCCCTGGGCCCCAGAAAGACCGGCCAGCAGAACGTATCTCATCTCCAGTACCGTGGGGGTCTTGGTGAGGCCTGTTCGGCCTCCACTGCAGTGTTTCCAGTGTAACTAACTGGGACACTGTGCCACTGAATGCACAGCACCATTACCGCAGTTATCACCATTGCCGGCTGGTGGCTCTGGCAAGACCACAATGCCACCACAACAGACCCCCCCTAAAGATCCTGGGAAGCACAGCAGGTGGATTCCTCGGTGACAACCTCGGAGGAGAGAGAAGCGATAGCAGTGGGGAAATTCCCAGCAGTGCCTTTATGACAGTGAGGATGGTGACTTGGAGAAACCAATGGTAAGCAACCCCATCTGTCCTTTCATCATTCCCATCACCATAGTGGGGTCCCAGTCTGCATGGCATGGTGAGTACTGGATGCTGATAGACAAAGGTGTACCCGATGCCTCATCAACCAAGCAATGGTTGCTGCATTGGGGATCTGGAGATGGCCAGGCCAGTTAGGTTTGAGCAGGTGGACAGTTCCTTGCTGTGGGGGGATCCTGCTAACTACCCCACAGAGCTGGGGTTGGAGATGGGGGAGCATAGGGAGGTACTGAATTCATTGTAGTCACAAAGATGACAGAGTTTTATATTGGGCTTGTCCTGGCTAAATATGTGGGGCCCCATGATATGGTGGGAAGGGCAGTACAGGAAATTGAGGATAGGAATATGCCCTAGTCCTCCCTCCAGCTCCGTCTCAGAGAGAGATTAAGAGCGGGATGGGGGAGAGGTCTGGGGAGGCCCCAGAGGAGGCTTGTGGCCCCTTCCCTCAGGACTACACCGACCTCGTAAAGGTGTTTAGAGAGAAGGAATGTGAAACCCTACCCCCACACCATCAGACGGACTGTGGAATTGAATTGATACCCAGAGCCAAACTGCCAAAGCTCAACATGTACTCAATGACGCTGAAGGAGATGGGGGAACTCTGACGGTACATTGACAAGAACCTGGCTAAGGGATTTATCCAACAAGCCCAATCTAGAGTATCCGTTCCGGTACTGTTCAGAGAAAAGAAAGATAGGACCCTGCGCTTGTGTGTCGATTTCCACGGCATCAACAGTGTGTGTTGCCTCTCATGAAGGACATGCTCGCCCCTACCTGAAACTTACAACCTTGCTGGGGAAGGTGCACAGCCGTCATGGAAGGCTGGTCAGTGGCTGTGGCCCCAGATTATAAAACACGCTGGGAGGCGAGAGCTCCCAGTGCTGGCTTTGCATGGAACTATGTGTTACACTCCATGTGTACCAAGGCTCCAACCTATGAATGGGGAGTAAAACCTGGATTATTGAGTTGCTTAGTTTCCTGTGTTTGTTTGCTTGACTCCTCCCTAGTCCAGGTCTGGACCAAGAGGTAGAAGATCAGAACAGTGACACCTTCATTCTTAATTCAGGATTGCAAGATTCTGTCTTCTCTGGGTTCCTTCACAAATCTAAAATCAATCTTGCCAGTCTGCAAGTAAGATTCCTTGCTCTACTTTTATTCTCCTGAAAATTAAAGAGATGCTTCTGAGATTCTTTTGGCCTCCTCCTCCTTTAGACTCAAAATGACTTACAACAGTTCATTTAGTAACTGTTTGAAAATACAATGGAACTGAAAAAGTGATTTATGACCATTTTTCACACTTACAACCATTGCATCCACATGGTCACATGATCAAAATTTGGATGCTCACCAACTGACTCATATCTATGATTGCAGTGTTCCAGGGAAGATCACCTTTTGTGATCTTCTCATAAGCCAAGTTAATGGAGAACCCAGATTCACTTAATAACTGTGTTACTAACTTAAAAACTGTGTCAAGAAAGATTGTAAAATGGGGCAAAACTCACTTAACAACCATCTTGTTTAGCAAAAGAAAATTTGGGCTCATTTATGGTCTACCTTAGGACTACCTTGATCTAATCTGGGATCTAATTAGATTAGATTAGATTAGATTAATCTAATCCTTTTATCTAATCTAATGTAATCTAATCCAATCCTCTTGTCTCTTAAAGCCATTCCCACATATTACTACATATTTGGAGAAAGTACTGAGATGAAAAGAGATGGATAGTACCGGAGGTACATAGTTGTCTTACAAATCAATTTTAATTTGGGGGGGGGGGGGAGATCTGGATAAATATGGATATTTCTATCATGAAAATTTACTTGAGCAAAATATATAAGATATCACTGATAAGCTTCCACAGCTGAAAACTCTTCATATATATTGTCAGAGTTCTTTTATTTTTTATTTTGTTTAAAAGATCTGCATGGTCACCCGTCTTAAAATACAATTCTGGGCAGCTCAGAACATCAATAATTATATGTAATCATAAAAATATAAAACTATAAAAGCAAAGCAAAGTCCATTGGAGTATCTCAATGCTCAATGCTCCAAAGTCAATTCCAGATATTCTCATTCTACCCCAGTGCGTAAGTAAAAACCAGGTCTTAATGAAAAGTGAGAAGAATGGAGTAATTTATATTGCCTTATTAAGTACATATTTACCAACATAGCATCTGTAATTTTTTGATACAATACTGGAAAACTCTTGTAATGTATATAAATATAATGATAAATATAAAATAAATTTTTGTCTAAACGTTTTTTCAAGAGATTGAGCAACTTCATTTTTTGTTTATTAAAATTATCAAAGAGTGGCTATAGGGACATTAGTGATTACATTAACATGCTATTTCTAGAAATAACTAAGTGAGTCATATTAGGTTCACTACCCTTGGGTTATTCTTCAGTAAATCACATTTTTTGCCTGTTAATGTTTCATAACTGTTCACTATATATAATAATTTTGATACTGTGCAAATTTATATATCTATGGGTGCAAACAAATGGGAGATGTATCACAATTTACATCAACTCATTCCATTAGAAGTTGAAGTCACATTTGTTAGTTCCATGATACCTTTGAACATTTTGATACTCTACACATTTTTAAATATTTTTTTTTATTTTTATAATCTTCAGATTTAGAATTTCATAAGAATGTTAATATTACCAAACATTCTTTCTTGTCAAGGCAATTACCTCAACCAGTGCCTGATGGCTAGATAATGTCCAGTACATAAGCATCCAATCTCCAAAAAATATCTAGTTTATGAGGGTATTTCAATACAGGCTTTCATACATACACACATACATAGATCAAGGTATACAGCTGAAGATGCTAGTTCCCGTTTTATCAGTAACCCTCAGCATTATAAAACTTTAGTTTGATGTCAGTCACCACCTCTGTTCATGAAGAGCTTGTCCATGATTTCTCCTGATATGCCAGGAACACATCTGCCACAGCAAGAGAATGTTCAAAAGTTACTTCTCCCAAAATAGTGATTTGGGTACAGATTGAGACCAACACTGAATATCATCAATAATAGAGTATTATTTTGCTGGTCTATTTTAAGGTGTTTCTTCATTTGTTATATTTATAGAACACTCACAAATAAGTTTCTCCAGGTGATGAACAACAACGATGATGATGATGATGATTGGCTGCACAAACAATTAGATGTTTAGACTGAATCTGCATTTTTATCTACTTATCTAGTTCTTTCCAAGGACCTGGAATATGCAGATGTTGTTGTTTGATAGTGTTAAAGTATTGTCACTGGTTGTAGTTTGTTCCAAGTAAAGTTCCTTTTGAAATTGACTGATGGTGATTTTGTATATTTACAATAGGTATCTTTTCTTCCAATAATACTGCATTGCTGGCCCTGGTTACTCAGCCAACAGCCCTGAGTCCTGCAGCCTATTTGTCACTAGACATCCAGAAACGCCAATACATAGCCAATCCTTGTTGATCTGAATGACAATTGATCTAGTATGGGTTTCTGTAAATTACATCTTATTTGTGGGAGGAACACTCTTCATCTGGGAGTTTTGTCCAGTAGGGTTGGAATTTCTGGCCTAGCTCTCCTCTTCCTCATAGTACACGAGCTCACATAAACCCCTCACTGTAGGATTATTGTCATTATTAATTGTAAAATTATAAAAGTCACAAAATTAAAAAATTAAATATTAAGTGAAAAGCAGGTATTAATTATATGTCAGTTTGTTGCAAAAAACAAATCCAGAAGCACCCATGTATAAACTGATGCAGCAGGATTCATTAACTTCTTTATATTCACAATAATACATGAAATAAATTTACAATACCATCATCAGATTCAGTTTCATTTCAGCTCAGATCAACAGACAAGTTCACACACACTGTGCTGGTTTCAGTTTCATTTCTCTACACAGAATCATAAACCCAAGACCCTTCAATGCAGTATCTAAACATATATTCCAATTTCTGGCTGACTGCTTCAGCCCATAAATGGCCTTGTTCAATTTGTACACCGTATTAGGCTTTTTACTTTCTACCCTGATGCTTGAACCATGTAAATTTCTTCCTGTAATTCTGCATTGAAGAATGCAGTAGTTAGTTATGTCAAAATGCCAACCGGCCATGGGCCACTGCCAACACTAGCATGAGTCTTATGCTTCCACTCTTTACAATTGGTGCAAATACATCATAGTGCACATTTTTCATCTGTGAAAACCTTGTGCCACTAACCTAGCTTTATATTGTACCTCATTATTGGGCAGTACTTTCTTCTTGTATACCCACTTGCATCCTACAGCTTTGCTACTCTGTGGCAAAGTCATAAATGTGAACATGTTATGTTCACCCATGGATTTCATTTTCTTGTCCATGTCTTCTTTCTACTTGTTCAAATTTAGGTAATGCCAACACTTCCTTATAGTTCCTTGGCTCATACCACACGTTACATACTTTACTAACAGAATACCTGTCAGGTAGAATCCCCTTGTTCCATCACTCTGACCTATGTAGCATTGACTGCTCCTGTGCTTCAAACATCTCTTTCTCCATCTTTTTCAGCTTTTCCTCCCTGCACTCTGACACCATCACTAAGTGAGTAACCATCACTAAGTGAGTTACCATCACTAAGTGAATCATTCCAAAAATTTGCACCAATTCTGTTCCAATTTTGCTCTGCAAAGCTTGCAGACCTTGAAATCACTATTCTTTTGCTCCTATCGCTAAAGTGATAGCCATTTGAACCTAGCTCATAGCCCATAAACCTGAGCTTTCTAGCCTTTAGTTGTCCCTTTCTTCTAATTGCTTTTGGAATATGCACCCATGCATTGCTTCCAAAAACTCTTAACTGTGCCAGAGATGGCTTTCTCCCATATAGCACTGCATATGGAGTATCATTAATGGAGGATCTCCACAGCCTATTAATTAAATAGTTAGCAGTCAACATGGCTTCACCCCAATATGATCTGCTCAGACCAGAATCCTCTAGCAGTGAGTCCTTCATGGTTTGTAAAACTCCATTTCACCTCTCAACATCATTCTCAGCTACTGTGTGCGGATTTGTGTGTCTGTATTTTATTCCCAACTGTCCCAACCATTGTTGAAAACTTGTTGACATGAATTCTGAACTTCTGTCCGTTTGCAACTGACATACAGTACCTGTTGTTTATATCTTCTTTCTATGAAGCTTACCCGTTGCTTAAATTTCTGTAGCACCTCTGTTTTACTCTTCAATAAATAGCAGAACTCAAACCTGCTGTAGTCATCTACAATGACCAGCTCCTCCCAAACTGGCTTGCATTGGCCCAACCAAATCTGCATGTACCAGCTCTAGAGCTCTTGTGCTACACTTGCTGACTAGGAACACTTTGGACTGAGATGATTCAAAGTCCAAGTATGCCTTACATCCCTTTAAATTTAATCCTCCTGCAAACTCTTGCATTTTTTGCAAAACTCTGAAGCTGGAATGGCCAAGCTTCCTATGCAAGAAATGAACACATTATAGGGAAACAATAATAAAGATAGAATATAAAATACTGATATACTAGATTTAGTAAAAGCTTGCTATTCTGTAACCATTAGGTTCCTGTAACATATATATTGTACCTTTGTATTTGTATCACATATATTATTCTTTTCTATTTGTATCTCCTGTTACAAACATATTGTTATTAAGCCTCTGAAATGTATCTGGTATTTGTCAAATGTATGTCCCTGCCATTTGACCTGAACTCATACCAATCTATCTAAAAGCATGATACGTATCTCAGTTGGAACTACAGCCATCAACAAAGGGATAATTTACACCTCAGCCCTAATTTATGTTTGATCTGGATAAGCTCCTGTCTTCCAGAGACAGGGGGCTAAATGGCCAATTAAGTAAACAAAGAAATGCTTAAGATAAGACTAATTGGGAAGTTTAGATTCCCTTGCAGGGCAACAAAGAATACACAAACATAAATTAGGGGACCAGAGTTGGGGATTCAACTGGTGTTATAAATGTATAAAAAGAGGTTACATCTTCTCTGAAGGTATGAGCCCTCCCATATACATATCTCTTTGTATGTGTTTGGAATGGTTTTACCCAGCCTTTTGTCTTTGATCAAAGATTAAATGTTGATTCTTATTCAAGCCTCCGTTTAAGTCCTTCTTTTTAGTTCACTGAGGGCTTAAGCATACAGCCGGACCTTACAACATGAATCATGCTGTGCCACATTTCCAAATGTTTGGGCACATTGAACCTTTTGTCCTTGCATCACATAAAGATTATCCTCTTTTATGCCCTGTGCACATACATTCCCATTTTTCTTTATGAGACACCTTCAATTTACAAATGTGGTCTCAAATCCTTGCTTGTCTAAACTAGAGACACTCAGCAAATTATGCTCCATTTCAGGCACACATAATGTATCATTAAACCTTGTTTCCAAATATGGAATTTACACACTGCCTCTTCCAATGACTTTAGCCTTTTGGCCATTTGCCAAGGCTACTGCATTTCCAGCTGCTGGATCCAACCTGTAAAACAATTTAGAATTATTAACAATTGTTTGACTTGCCCCACTGTCAATCAACCATTTGTCTCTGATATTGCAACAGCCAAATTTTGCAACAGAAATTGGTCCATCTTGCAATTTTCCTTGCAAATAATTCTTGTCTTGCAAATAACTTTTTCTTTGCAAACAGCACTTCTTTAAATGTGTTGTTTCACCACAAACGAAACACATTCGTTGTTGCTGTTCTTTCTGCTTGCAAAGTCTTTGCTGGGCTGTAATCTGATATCTTCTGCTGCTACTTATCTCTTTGCAGACATCTTGTCTGCTGGTAGGCACCCTGGAGACACCAAGACTATGGAATTTTTGATTCTTCTCTCTGCTCCTTGGACCCCCACCTCAGGAATTCCTCCTGGTGGCTCTTTCTATAATGGTACTTGTTCTCCTCAGCAATCAAACAAGCCTTTAAAGCCTCCAGATGCAACTCCTGATCTTGTTTGCATTCAGATACTGCAGAAACAATGTCCCAGGTTTCATCAAGGCTATTTAACACTAGCAGGACCTTCTGGGACTCAGGAATATTCATTCCACACTGCTCTAACTCCACAAACAAAGTTTGCATTTATATAAAATGCTGTTCCACAGATTCTCCTGGTTGCAAACTGGCTCTCTATAATTTTCTTGACAATTGTACAACATTGCATGCTGACACACTCACATGCACATTTCTTATTTCAGCCAGACCTCCTCTGCAGTCTTTAAATCAGCTACATTGATAAACTGATCATCTTCTAAACTCAAGATGATATAAGACATTGCTTTATCATGCTGCCTCTGCAGCTGCTAAGGGTGCCTGCTTTGGATTTACAACAATATCCCACAGCTCCTTTGCCTTCAGAAAACATTCCATCTTTGCAGGCCAAACAATATAGTTCTTCTGTCCCTAACAAGGTAGAGAGATCTCCTGAATTTCAACAGCAGCCATTCTGCAAAAACATTATCTGCCTGGTTTCTCACACAGGCAGTCTTTCAGCTTAAATTACAATTTAGTCTTCTGTGTGCTCTGGGCCCATAACCTGTCAGTTTGTTGCAAAAAACAAATCCAGAAGCACACACAGATAAATTGATGAAGCAGGAGTCATTAACTTCTTTATATTCACAATAATACATGAAATAAATTTACAATACCATCTACAGATTCAGTTTCATTTCAGCTCAGACAAGTTCTCACACACTGTGCTGGTTTCAATTTTGTTTCTCTGCACAGAATCAGAAGCTGCAGACTAAGACATGCCCTGGCTCCAGTCTCTCTCAACTCCCAATTGGCTGACTTGTTGCTGTGCCTATTCATTGGCTTGTTACCATGTCATGAATATTCTGACATTATACTGGAGCCATCTTAATATTGTACCAATCCCCTGAGGTCCCCATGCTTAAGGATACAATGAAAAGGGATTAAACCAGCTACATTTTGGGAGAAGCATGTTCCATACATTTGGGGCCACAGCAGAAAAAGCTCATTCCCTAAGACTCAACAAGTGAAGCCAGCCAATAAAACATGCTCCCTCTGCAGATATACAAAGTACTGCACATTTTCTAATACCATGCAAAGGAAATCCAATCAATAGGTTTTTTGTTCATCATGTCTCTGAGACTGATTTATTTTAAGTGTGGTCTGTATAGTTATTTTATTATTAATTACACTGATGCTTTCTGAAATTAATTCATGCAGGATAATAGATACAATAACTCACAATGTAAATAATTGACATAGGCTGAGACAAAGATCAAGATCATATAGTACACCAGCCGCTTGTTTCTTTTTTTTCCTGCCTGTTTCCTTAAATTTCAAAAGCACAAGAGCTACCAAACCCTGATAGGGCAAGCAGGGCCCTATCAGGGTTTGTCCCAATAAGATGAATAAGCATTCAACTTATTGGGACAGAAGTTGTGTAGCAGATCCTTGCAAGTAGATTGGGAGATATGTTGTTCGTATCACAATCATAGTATTTTAAATAATATTAATATTAATCAGAGAACCCTAATTATCATAACAAAACATGAACCTATCTGCACATCAGTCTGCATGCTAAAACTTTCACACAAAATGTATAGATCTTTTGTGTGCATTGTCCTCGTATATTTTTATGTATTTCTTCTAACATGTTCATTTTTCTAAGCAAATTTCCCCAATGTAATGAGAAAACAAACTGAAATACACATAGCTACGCTGCAGAAATGTTTATCATTCATAGTGAGAAACAGCCCATGATTCCAAATATCCTTCTTCCAATAGACTTTTTTCTTTATATGAAGTCAATTTACTACCTGGCATTCCTTATTATTAATTATCCATTTCTACTGAAATAGATTATGTGTATATTAATTTATATGCTATAAGGATATTTATATAAATCTTTGTAGGTTTAAGGAGTGTCTTAAAAATTATGGAGATGTTTTGCATACTCATTAAATAGTATCTGAACACAATATCTCTATAAATTGTAAAAAAAATCAAATAATATTTATGTCCAAAATATTTTAAACAATGTCACAACTGACAACATTTCTAAAGTAGTTTTAAAAATACAGTATAAGCAGAGTACCAAAAAAGGAGATGGGGTTAAACTATAAAAAGCTATTAAACAGATTTCTAGAATGCTAATAGATTTTTCATCATGATTAAGTTTAAATATGCATCATTCTTATAAAGGTGCTATGAAAACCAACAGTTTACTAAAGTAGAGTTATTTATCACATTTGCGAAAGGAACAAGATTTATCTATATCTGAAACAATGCAGGTATTCTATACCAGAGTTGTTCCAAGCACTGTTGCTATTGTAATAATTACACCAAAATTGACATACAAAAAGACATTTCACAAATTAATAATAATAATTATAATAATAACAACAATATATTGCAATACCTGGTGCACTTCCGGTGGCACCGCGATGGCGAATGGCAGTTCATTAGGACCGCTAGCCCCGTGATTTCATAAAAGCTGCTAGAACAGCGACGATCGGCTGTCCAGAAGCTTGTAAATCTTCCTCTCGGGAGAAGAGGGGGAGGAGAGCAGCCAGGCTTTGGTAAAGTTCCCCTAGAGCCCCAGGAAAAGGCTTGGGGCTTGAAGGGTGAGAACTCCCTGAAAAGCCTGACAGAAACTCCGGACACAGGACACTTCTGCCATAAGCAGAACGAGACGCCGCGACCACTCCTGCAACATTTTTTGAAACAATTGGATACAAAAAGCAGGCAGAGCAAAGACAAGAGGGATTCTAATTACAAGTATCAATCGTTAACTCCTGGGTATTGAATACTTCCTTCTTCATTGCAAAGGGAAGAAAGTGGAAGGAAACTATGAGACCTTGCTGCGCATGAAAATGAAACCTAATTTAGTGTTGGTAGTTTTCACTGACCATTACTGAAACTTGCTACAAAAGAAAAGAAAAGTTTTAATTTGGACTGCTGATAAGTTTTAAAATTAGTTGAAGATTGGAAACTAACTGGACTTTTATTAAAAAGTTTTACAAACAAAATTTCCAAACATTTTCTCCCCCCCCCCCCCCCCATCCCCCCTTCCAACCCCCCTCCCTCTTCATATTTTTAGTAAACACATTTACATCATTTTTACTTTTCACTTTTTTTGATTTTTTGATTTTTGGGGGGCTGCTCTTTTACCCCTCCCTTTTATTCCAACCTTTCTTCCACTACTCCCCCTCCCTTCCTTCCTTCCTTCCTGCTTCCCTCCTCCTCTCTTTCCTACTTCCCGTTCTCTGCCCCCACACCTCTCCTCTTCCCACCTTCTAACCTTCTCCTCCACTCCTCTTTCCGCTCCCTCTTCCTCCTCTTCTTTTCCTTTCCTACTCTCCTTTCCACCCTCTCTGGTCCTTCCCCTCTCTCCAGTTGTTTCCCTTTTCGATACGATCTGAAGTGGTATTCGAGCAGCCCCGATTTCCCAATTATATTTACATTTATATAACTTATTCTCCCCCAACCCATCCAACCCCCCCTCGCCACCCTAGACCTCCCAAAGCATTTCAACAGTATTGAAATGACAAACATATGCTAAAATATGCTAACATACTGTAAGATTCAAAATTTCCCATAGATCCTTTAACTCCCTCTATTTAAATTCATCAACCTCCCTAAAAATATTACAAACATTAAAGAGAAAAGAAAAAAAATTCAAAAACAAAAGAAAACAGAAACCTAAATGAATATCCTTCCCAAATTCTCCAACACCTTTTTTTCAACATCTGTAATAAAACCATAGTTATTATTCATCCTTTTTACTTATTAAGATTATACATTTTACAAAGACAAAACCCTGAACTTTTTATCTCATGAAACTTTTAAAATCCTCAATAAAACTTCCAAGATCATTTCTACTGATATAAATTCAACACAAACACTGTTCATTTTCAACATTTCTATGATAAGACTTAAATTATTATCCATCCTTTTTACTTATTAAACATTTTGAAAACCTTAGACATTTTATCTCATATACCTTTTAAAATCATCAGTAAGGCTTCTTAAACCATTTCTACAAATATAAATTAAAAACTTTCAGGAGAATATCCTTCAAGTTTTTATTTAATCATTATAGTACCATCATGACATTTGAAAAGTTATCATTTTTGTGTATAAAATATCCTTGCTTTAAAATAACCTTTAAAATCTGTCAATTTAAATAAACTTTCTTCTTTTTCTTGTATTTTTTCCAATCTTTCCTTTTCCATAATTTTTTCAGCATTCCTCCTGCCCCTCCTTTCATTTTTAAAAATTTCTTAGCCTTGATTTGAGGTTGATGTTTCATGAAAACTCGATTTCTTTTGATAGTCTTTTTCTTTGGCTTGGGCTTAAAACCCCCATTTCGTCCTTTCTTGCTTGTATAGTCCAGCAATTTACCCCCTTGTTTGTAAAACCACAATTTTTTGCCAAATGGTTTATCCGCTTGTAGCGATAGATCCAATTCTAACTCTTCTGTAGACTGAGTGGAAATGTCTGTCAAAACCTCTGTTATTGTTCCTTCCTGCAGTTCAGTCCCAACAACCTGTTTTTCTTCCAAACTGTTCTGTTTAATTTCATCTTGTTTCTCCAATTCCTCCAACAAATGATTATTATTCCTCCAATTATTTTTTGAGAAGTTCTTTCAATAAGACCAAAATATTAGAAGTAAGAGAATCTGAAAGTTCTTGAAAAATTTCTGCAGTCACGCCTTGGAAATTTGCTGATTCACCAAGCTGTAATCCAGCAGGTCTAGTATCAGCCATATTTCAACTTGTACTTATTCAACTGTCAGGCAAAATCCATGTATTAACCACACAATCTAGGCATCTAACTTGTTTAAAGTCAATATCCAATTCTTTTCCATTCCTCTTCCACTTTACAGTGTAATCCAGTAGCTCTGTCTCTGTTGCAAGTGTTAACAAGCGCTAACAAGTGCTAACAATCACTTTCACTAGTAAATTTCCTCCACGCCCTCAGGCGCCATTTTATCCCATTTCAAACGGAGTTAAAGATTTTTCCTGTCTTCATTACTCTTCTCCTGCTCTGCTCAGCCAGCTCCTGAGATTTTCTTTAAAAAATACTTAAAATTATATTACCATAAAATGCTTTGGAATTGAGTTGCTGGGGTGGTCGCGGCTTCTTGCTCTGCTTCAGCAGAGTCGTTCCGGGTCCAGAGCTGCTTGGCTGGTTTCTGGGGAGTTCCCACACTTCGCACCCCAGAGTTTTCTCTGGGGGGCTTTGGGGAACTCTACCCCCACCAGCCTGCTCTTCACTCTCCCCTTTGCACGGGGAGAGTCTTTCAAGCCTCCCGACAGCGTTGACCAGCTGTTCGGGGGCTTTTACGTAACCACGGAGCGGGCGCTCATGTCGGAGCGTCCTCGAAGCTTTCGCGGTGCCACCGGAAGTCTAAATTAACTGGACTTTTAATTGGACTTATTGGATTTATTGTTCTGGCTGCAGCAGATAATAATAATAATAATAATAATAATAATAATAATAATAATAATAATAAAAATTTAAAAACCCTCTTTGTTTAAAGTGAAGCCCAAAATTGAAAAATGGCTGCCAGGCAAATAAGACCTGCTATGTCAAAAAGTGGAGGGTCTACCCCTACTCAAGGGTCTTCCCCTGCCCAAACTTCTAAATTGCAATCTTTGTTAGCTCCGGCTGATCCACAGATTTTAACATTGGAAGCTTTGCAGCAAGCTCTTAAATTGCAATCCCTTGCTTTAGAGGGGAAATTTATTATGGTTCTTGAAGAAAAAATGAAAGGCATGTCTGAAAAACTGAGTGAAGTGTCTGATGAAATGGCAGAAATTAAAGATGTGATTCAAACTCAAAATAATGAGATCAGAGAAGATATACTTTTTGCGTTTCAGGGTCTGGCACGTCATGTTGAAGAGTTAGATGAAAGATTGGAGGAGATCAATCAATCAAATATAAATTTGGAGACTAAAGTGGGGGAGGTGCAAACACAGACGGAAAGGGCAGAGCTGGATGTGATGATGATACAATACAGATCAATGGAATTTGCGATAAGAATAAGAGGCTTGAAAGAAAATAACCAAGAGGATCTGAGAGAGTTGTTTGCAGAAGCTTTTGGACAAGTAATTGGGGCAAGAAAGGATATACAATGGCAGTTGGACAAAATTTTTCACGTAAATTCATGGATGGCCAGACAGAGAAACCTGCCAAGAGATATCATAATTTACTTCACAACAAGACAATTAAGAAATGAAATTTTACAGGCTTCTTATAAGAATAAACTCCAAGTGGCAGGGAAGGAGGTTTTAACATTGAACGAAATTCCCCCCAAAATGTTGAGATCAAGGAAGGATTATGCTTTTTTGGTAGAAGAACTCAGAAAGCGTCAAATACAATTTAGATAGGAGGTTCCAGCTGGACTGGTGGTGAATTATTCTGGACGGAGATATCGTCTTACTACAGTATGGAAAGCGAGAGATTTCTACTCTAATGTATTAAAGGCTGGTAGCTCATCATCTCCAGAAAAAGAAAAGAAGCCAGGGGTGCAAGCAAGGGAGACAAAGAATCTATGCAGATTCAGATACAGGCCCAAGGGAGGACCTTGATCGCTGAGGAGGAGTTAATAGAACTCGAGAGCACTGCCCAAGACATGGAAGCCCTCGGGATAATAGCGGAACCCAAGGATCAAAGACAAACTCGAGCTGCAAAGAAACGCATAGAGGAGCTAAAACAGCAGATCCAGATAAAAACACAAGAAGTGGCAAAAGCAGAAGCTGTGGGAGGGCCAAGGCCTAAGATCAAAGTTAAAGATGATCTTCAGTTAATGCTTCAGAGGCTTCAATCTGCCAAAGATGGCAAATAAATTCTTAACTTGGAATGTTAATGGTTTAAATTCACCGCAAAAGAGAAGGAAAATATTTCATTATTTGAAGCAGTACAAAAATGACATTATATGCTTACAAGAGACACATATTAGAATGCAAGATCAAAAATATTTAATAAATACAAGGTTAGGGACACACTTTGTGGCATTGGCACCAGAGAAGAAGAATGGTATAGTCATATATCTTTAAAAAGGCTTAATAGCCAATTTAATTGAGGCTGATGTTCAAGGAAGATATATTGCAATTGAAATTTTAATAAATGGAAAAAAAGTGCTTCTGTTAGGAATATATGCCCCAAACCAACAGCAAGAGAAATTTTACAAGTTTTTACATTCTAAATTAATACAATGGAATTACAAATTGCATATATTGATGGGAGATTGGAATGGAGTTTTGGACACTAAAGTGGACAAAAAAGGATCTTTGCAAAATATTCAAACATGTGCTAGATTGCCTAAATCCTTTTTTGACATGATGGAGGATATGGAGCTGAGAGACATTTGGAGAGAACGGAATGCTAAAGATTTTACCTTTTTTTCTGATAGACATTAGTCATTTTCTAGGATTGATTTTATACTAATTTCCAATGATTTTTTTTCTAGGGTGAAGAAAACAAAGATTTGTCCAAGAACATTATCAGACCACAGTCCAGTTTGGATTGAATTAGAGTATGAAATGGGACCCAAGAGGTCCTGGAGACTGAACGAAAATTTGTTTAGATATGAGGAAAATGTGAAAGAATGTAAAAAATTTATGAAGGAATTTTTTGTTATAAATATGCATAAAGGTACATCTATGGAAATGGTTTGGGATGCAGGTAAAGCATACATGAGAGGTATTTTAATATATTTGAATAATAAACATCGACGCAGTCAGGAAAGAAAACAGAAGGAACTAGAGGAGGAAATAAAGAATAAAGAGCAAGTATTAATATCAAATCCAACAGATAAGAAAACAAAAGAAGCAATTAATCTATTGTGAGGGCAATTTAATATGTTGATGGCTGATCAGGTGGCGACTAACTTGCAATATGCCAAACATAATACTTTTTGTAATGCTAATAAACCAGACAGATGGTTGGCATATGTACTTAGGAAAAAACAAAAGTC
>WNWU01013349.1:402063-423533 GCA_012654045.1 Ptyas mucosa | reverse complement strand
CATGTTGTCGGTTAGAACTAAGACATGTTGGTTTGTCAACCTGTCCCGGAAGTGGGCAAGAGCCAGTCTGACCGCCCGAAGTTCGAGCAAGTTTATACTGGTCGCGGCCTCTGCCACCGTCCACCGACCCTGAACCACGAGTTGATCTAAGTGAGCGCCCCATCCTACCAGGCTCGCGTCCGACGTTACCACAATCCTGTCCATTTCCTGAAACCAGCAACCCTTGTCGATGGCCGGAGTCCTCCACCATCGCAGGGATCTCCTCACCTGGACAGGTAGCAATGTTTTGGCGCTGGACGCACTGCGGCCGGACCTCTGAGCCGGTAGGAGGAACCACTGTAACTCCCGTGCGTGCCTGCGTGCCCACGGGATTACTGCAATACAAGATATAAATTTGCCTAGCAATTGCGATAGAGCGGCAAAGGTTACCTGTCGTTGTAGCAGGATCTTGCGTGTCAATTGTCGGATGTCTTGCTTCCTTTCGGGCGACAGGAATACCTGACCTCTCACCGAGTCGATTAGAACGCCGAGATGAGCGATGCAGGTGGTCGGCTGAAGATGACTCTTCGCCCGATTGACGGAAAAGCCATGGAGAGCCAGGATGTTGCTCACCCTTTGGAGGTCGCGAAGAGCCTGTTGTTGTGACAGGGAAAGAAGCAAGACATCGTCCAAATAACAAAGAATGCGAACCGGAATTCGCCTGACCGAGGCGGCCACTACAGCCAAAAGTTTTGTAAATGTGCGTGGGGCCGACGACAGGCCAAACGGCATCGCCCGATATTGGTAGTGTCTGCCCGCATATGCAAATCTGAGGAACCTGCGGTGGTATGGATGCACAGGTACATGTAAGTACGCCTCCTGCAGGTCTAAAGACGTCATCCAGTCGCCTTTCCTGATGCATTGTAAGATAGTCTTGAGGGACTGCATCTTGAACTTCCGAAAGAGAAGAAATCTGTTGACAAATCTGAGGTTCAAGATGCCCCTCCAGCCCCCCGATGATTTTGGCACAAGAAAGAGGATTGAATAAACCCCCGTCTTTTCTTGTCCTGCAGGAACCGGCTCTATTGCCCCAATGTCCAGTAGATGTTGAATTTCTTTTGACATATGGAGACGTTTGTCCCGCTGAGAGGGAACGGGGCAAGAAACAAACCGGTTGGGGGGTCTGGCCCTGAACTCTAGGGAAAGACCCTCCCGCACAGTTTGAATGATCCAGTTCTCGTCCGTTGAGATCTCCCATTGATGCGCAAAGTGGTTGAGGCGGCCGCCAATGGGAGGATGAGATATCGAGTCATTTGCCTCGCTTGATCTGTCTGGGACCTGCTCCTCGGAAAGGTCTCCTAGGGGGGGTTTGGTATCTGCCCCTGTCCCTGAATGACTGTCGATCAGAATACCTGTCTGAGGCCTGGTATTGAAACCTGTTGAAATATGACCCACTGGGTCCATTGTCAGCCCGAAAGGGCTGCCTTTGAGAATATGGAGAGAACCTACGGTCTGGCCTACGAAAGGACACCGGCAGCACCTTCCTTTTATCGCGGCCCTCCACTAAGATGGGGTCCAAGGCTGCCCCAAATAAGTCCTTGCCCTGATAAGGAGCCGTGGACAGCTTCCACTTGGATTTTAAATCGGCTCGCCACGACTTGAGCCACAGCAGGCGCCGGGATGAAATTGACGAACCCATGGCCCTAGCAGCAAATCGGGCGGCATCTAAGGACGCATCCGCCGAGAACTCGGCCGCCGCGATCATCTTGTTGAGGTCCTGTTGGAGCCTCAAGTCCTCTGGGGGAATCCGCTCCCTAAGCTGCTTTAACCAAATTAAATTGGCTCTATCAAAAAAGGATGCTGAAGTGGCTGCCCTGACTGCCCAAGCTGCTGCCTGATGTGTCCTGCGGAAAGCCACCTCAGCTTTCCTGTCGTCCTGCTTAAGGACCTCTACTACATCACTGGACAAGACCGCTGAGGAAGTTAAGTTAACTACCGGGGGATCCACTGTGGGTAGGACCAAGAGCCCCTCTAGCTTTGGGTCTACAGGGTAAGTCTTTTTGTCATGGCTAGAAGGGGCAGATGAAGCTGCTGGACGCTCCCACTGCTTCTTGACCAGCTCGGAAAATAACTCCGGACATGGAATAAAGTCATTATCTGGGGCTGGGACATCAAACAACTCATTGTGCGGAGCTTTAGAAGGTTGGTCCTGGGGAGGGGGGGCGGAACACATGTTCGTAGCCAACTTAGCTTTGCGTAGTAGCGTCTTGAAGACCGCAGGTCTGAAGAGTCTGGCAAAGGCTGGTTTCTCAGGTGGCAGCTCCTCATCATCCGAAAATTCTGGCTCCTCCAGGTCCCCCTCAGGCTGCCAGGACTCCTCACTTCCGACAGGTTCCTGATGCAGGATTGGAGCATGTCGGGAAGAATGTTGGCTAGGATGCATCTGACAGGAAGGTGCAGCAGGAGGAGGCTGGATCTGTTGGGAGAAACCTGAGGCCAAGACCTGAGCTAAGGCATTAGTTAAAATCATTTGGAAGTTAACATTTTGAGCCATTTCCTGCCCCTCTCCCCCTCTGAGACCAGCAGCAGTCGGGGTGAATGTGGCTTCTGGCATAGATCTACCCTTGGACTGGGCAGAGTGCACCACCCTCACAGAATCCAGGTGAGGTAAGGCAGAGTTGGCCTGATCCGGATCCTGGTCTTGATGAGCCAAAACCTCCTCCTCTTCCGAGGTAGGAGAAGCAGGTGGTACAGCAGCTAGCATCTTCTTGGCCGCCCTGTCACATTGCTTTTCCAAAGCGAGATGCCTCCTCTGAGCATCTTTGTCAAGTGGCCCAGATTTGAGGCTTGCCACCCCCTGATCTTTGTGTGCTGCCTTAGATTTAGACTTTGAGCCTTTTTTGTATCTGGGAGGAGTCTGAGGTTGCTCAGGATCAGAAGAAAATTCCTGATCAGCCATAACAATTAGCCAGTCCTGGTCCAAGTATATTATAATAACAGGCAGATTAGCACCAATAACAGTATTTACAGTCAATCAGAAAATGAGAGAACTGGGAGAAGGCAATGGAAACAGTCACAGATAGATAAGAAAAAAGGGGAAAAAACCCCTTTGTCAGTTCCACTGATCAATGTCAGAAAAGGAAACAGTAAAGGCTTGTGAATTTAGCCACACAACAAAAGGGAGAATCAAATTAACCTCCCAATAGTCCTCCAACCTTTGGTTGTCCAGGCAGCAAGTCCAGAAGGCACAGGAGGGAAAGCGGCCAGGATAGAATTTCCCCTCACACCGCCACAGGCCGTTGGAACCGTTGCAGAAAAGGCGGGAAAAAATGGCGCCAAACTCTTCGCGCTCCCTCGCTCACTGTAGGCGAGATCGCAGCGCTGCCAGAAGCCCCCAAACACCAATTTGGCTGGGAAAGCTTTCTAAATGCTGGAATATGCCAGCCAGCAAGACAAACCTTCGAAGTTTGACTCCTGAATGGAGCAGGCACTCCGGAGCCGCCCTGACTAAATGGAGCCTCAAAATGGCGCCCGGAGCTCTCTCGGCAATTCGGAGGCCCTTGGTGCGCCGGCGGCTAAGTTTTGGCCCCCCCCTTGGGGTTGGGAGAGCTGCCCAGCCGGGTCAGCTCAGAATTAAAGACAGGTGAGTCTGGAGCCCCAGAGCACTCACCTATCCCAAACGGCAGGAAGCAGCTGCAGCCGCAACTGCTCCTCCAAGTTCTTCAGCTCCCCTAATGACTCACACACACACAGAGCTAAGAAAATAAGAAAACCTATGAACTAACTACCAAACACCTAACTAACCACTAAAAGGCTAGCTAAAGCAAGTAACTGCAGCGCAGAGGGAATCAGTCCTCACAGCAAGACTGAGCGAAATAAACTGGGAGCCTGAAGGACAAGGGAGGCGTGGCCTAAACTCTTAAAGGAACACTACGCTCAGTCAAGCACGAGCAGACAGCGAAAGCCCAGGAGATGAATTGACTGGGCAGCGCTATGGAAAATGGCTAAAATATCTGCATATTTGAAAGACTGTTCGAAAGAAAGATATATATCGGGATGGAGAAGATGGATTGACTATATCCAGAATAAATATGGGACTAAAAAGTTGTAAATAGCTTATGAATGAAATACTTAGGTAGATTTTTTATACTTATATATTTTGGTATGTAAGGGGGAGTTAAAGTGCTGAGGGGTGTTCAGAGCTTATAGTTAGGTTGCTTATGTTTGATAATGTTTGCTTAATATTTTACCCTGTATTTTGCTCTGGGAAGTCAGGGGGGAGGGGGGAGGGATAGGGAGGGCGGAGGAGGCGGGAAACAGGTTTGTGTAAAACTGTAAAACTCTTTAATAAAAACAAAACAAAACAATATATTGCAATACCTGCACAAAATGCACAAATTGAAGAAAACAACTAGAAAAAATAACGAAGTACCACGATCTGCAAATTAAAGTTGAGTGATTGTGGAGGAAGAAATCAATTGTTGTACCAATAGTAATAGGAGCACTTGCCTAAATACATAGAAATTTTCAAGTTATCAGACCTGAATATTCTTACTTTGCAAAAAACCACCCTACTCAGAACTCCCTATATACTCAGACATTATCTTAACAGGTTGATCCTTGGTTAACACTTGAACCAGTCCCAGACTATGAATTGAACTGAAGACTAAATAATAACAACAATAATAATAATTGTACATTTTTGAAAGCAAATATGCAAAAATGAAAAACAGTTCTAACAGCAAATGGGGAGAACATTGGTGAAGTCAAAATCGGATGAGGAATCTTCCAGGGGGACTCACTTTCATCACTACTGTTCAACATCACATTAATTCCACTGACAATAATCCTACGAAACACAAAACTGGGATGCCAAATCTCAAGCCAACATGGCAAGATAAACCATCTACTATACATGGATGACTTTAAAATGTATGCAAAAAGCCCCACTGAACTTAAATCAATATTCAACACAGTTCAACTGTTCAGCAGCGACATCAAAATGAACTTTGGACTTGAAAAATGTGCTATATTATCCATGAAGCAAGGAAAAATGGGGAAAAAAGAAGGAATAGAACTGGGAAATGGAAACATAGTAAAAGCATTAGCAAAGGATGATGGTTACAAATACCTAGGCATATTGGAAGCAGATAACATCTTGAATGGAAAAGTCAATGAGTCAACACAAAAGGAATATATCAGGATGATCCGCAAAATATTAAAATCAAAGCTGAATACTGGAAACATAATTAAAGCCATTAATACATGGACAGTTCCAGTGATACGCTACTCAGCTGGAGTCATCAAATGCACTTTGGCTGTGCTGGAAAATGTGGACCAGAAAACGCGCAAACTTTTGAATATGTACCACACTTTACATCCACGAAGTGATATCGACAGGTTGTACCTGCCAAGAAAAATAGGGGGCAGAGGACTATGGCAAATCCATCAAACTGTAGAAGAAGAAAAACAAAGTTTGAATGATTATGTGAACCAAAGTACAGAAAAATTGCTGCAGGCTGTGAAAATGGAGAACATTATAAAAACAACAGAAACAAAGGCAGAATATAAGGAAAAACAGCTGGATGACAGATTAAATAGACGGAAAACCAAAGCTTTGCATGGACAGCATTTGAAAAACATTGAAGGAAAATGTGATAACAACTTTACATGGGCATGGCTTAAGGTGGGAACCATCAAGAAAGAAACAGAAGGTTTAATACTTGCTGCTCAAGAACAAGCACTACAAACTAATGCCATAAAAGCAAAGATACAAAAATCCACTGATAATCCAAATTGCTGACTTTGCAACAACAAAGTCGAAACTGTTTCACATTTAATATGTCAATGCAGCAAAATCGCAGAAACTGATTACAAAGCTAGACACAACCGAGTTGCTGAATTAATCCACTGGTCATTATGTAAAAAATATGACTTTCCTATACCCAAAAAGTCATGGGAACATAAAGTGGAAAAAGTTATAGAAAATGAGAAGGTGAAGGTGTTGTGGTACTTTCGAATACAGATGGATCATCACTTAGAACACAACACGCCAGATATCACAGTTGTCGAAAACCGAAACGTACAATTTATTGACATCGCGGTACCAGGAGATGCCAGAGTCAAAGAAAAAGAACTGGGAAAAATCACGAAATACTGTGACCTGGCCATCAAAACTACACAATTATGGATGAAACATGTGACAGCGTCACTGGGGCACTTGGTACAATGTCCAAGAATTTTACAAAGTACATCAAGAAATTGCAGCTTCCTGCAGTAACACCAGCGGAACTGCAAAATACTGTGCTACTTGGAACATTGTACATCTTAAGAAGGTACTTGGTTGATACCTAGCATGCTGGCAGCAACCCGTATCAACCATTAGCACCAGTAAATGGTAGTTGTGATGCATTTTTGAATGTTCAGTTGACTGAGTTTCATGTTTAATGAATAAAGTAAATAATAATAATAATAATAATAATAATAATAATGCTGTCAAAAATGAGAATGGGTGTTAGTCCTACCTGAACGCCATTTCTAGTAGAGCTGGTAGAGAGCATCCAGGAATGGGTAGTAGTTCTATATCTTCTGCATGTAGACTGAGCACGTGATCTTTATTTGCATATGTGGTCATTCCCCAGTTCGGCGAAGACAGTGATGAATAGAGTTGTAACCTGTAAAATAGTAGCCCCTCCTGGACTGTGGACCAGATGTAAGGGTGGGACTGGATGATCTCTACCAGTTCTACTAGAAATGGCATTCAGGTAGGAGCATCCAGGAATGGGACATACCAAAGCCGGCATGTCCCGTTTGGGTGGGAGCAGTATGATCCTAAGTCCCCCCCCCCCAAACACTACAAACCCACTGGAAGACTCGCCTCACAATTGCCACCTCTACTGAGGCAAAGGAGTCCAACTTATAGTGCCTAATAGATGGAGATGGAGAGGACCAGGTAGCCAATCGACACACTTCCTCAATAGAGGCCTGTGTCGCCCATGCCGCAGTCATGGCTGCACTCCTGGTGGAATGTGGTTATGTGCCTAGGTGTTGGTAGGTTCTGAATCTTGTATGCCTTGGCAATGCAAGCCCTACTCCAATGACTAACCGTAGGAGTGACCCTGTGTCCTAGAGTAGATGGTTGAAATGAGATAAACAAGGATTCCGTCTACGTGAAGGAAGACGTGCGTTTGATGTAGATACGTAGGGCCATTCTAACATCCAACTTATGCCATCTCTGCTCTATAGCATGTCTCGGCCTTGGGTAGAACTTGGGCAAGATCAATTCCTGGGCCTTATGGAACCATGAATTGACTTTAGGAATTAAAGAAGGGTCCAAACAGAGGACAAATGTGAGTACCTTCCTGATGACTTCCAGAATCAAGGCGGGGGGGGGGAATGCATATAAAAAGCCGAGAGGCCATTGACAGTGTAGGGCATCCATCCCTTCCACCCCCGTGATCTGAACCTGCTGAAAAACCTCGGCAGGTGAGTATTTTCTGGAGAGGCAAACAGATCTATAACTGGCCTCCCGTAACGAAGTGTCAGGAGCTGTGACAGGAGTGCGAGTGGTACTGTGCCCATGTCCATGATGACCCATGCTAACTGTTGCAGGCTCTCTGGGGAGAGACCATGCATACGGATGTATCTATTATGGCTCCCTGGAGCAATCTGGTGGCCAGAGAAAATTAACTTTTCCTGTTGTTTATTGAAAAGCCATGTGTTTGTAAGACTTGGATCATGATCCTGAGGTCTGCCTCTTCCTGAACTGCTGATGAGGACAGTCCATGTAACATTGGACCCTGATTGGTATGGATCGAAGGTGGGCTGCCAGAGCTGCCAAGATCTTTGTAAAGGCTCTTGGTGCTGAGGACAGGCCGAACGGCATGGCCTTGTATTGATAGTGCCTTTCGGCTTAGGTGAAGTGGAGGAACTGTCTGTGAGCAGGTCTGATGGGTATATGGAGATATGCCTCTGTGAGGTCTATGGAGGTGAGGAAGTCGCCGTGTCATATACCTCCCAGAATTGATTGGAGTGACTGCATTTTGAAGCATTTGTACTCCAGAAATTTGTTCAGATGTTTGAGGTCTGGAATAGCTCTGCACACCCCGGAGCTCTTTTGAACCCAAAACAGTATTGATGGTCATTCCATGTCAAGTGGTTTGGAGCTCCCAAGTCGACTATCACAGATTTTGATGAAATTTGGTGTGAACATGGACACACGTCCCCAATGAACATTGGTAAAGTGTTATGTTTGCCGATGCAATACTTGCAGAGATATAGTCATTTATATGACCCCATACCGCAGCATTCGACAGTATGACTGTGAGATTTCAGCAACTTTGAGACATATCTCCAGCAATATTTTGTTGAGAGAAACAAAACTTGGCCATCTTGTACAACTTGTGCTCTATTAAACAAAATAATAAAACCATTCTCATGAGCGATCTCCATCTAGATAATTGGGAGCAAAGTTGGCCAAAAATAACTGCAGTGCGAAAAAAGGGTAAAGTTTGGCTTCTTATATCTCTGGAAGGAAAGGTATGAGAAACGTGAAACTTTGTGCGTAATAATTTAGCAACACAAGGTTATCAAATATAAAATTTCATTCTCCAACAGCTTTCCAATAGTTCACAAATTGAGTGTAAAGTTGACAGTTTTTGTAAAAATGCCAAAAATGGGACCCATCTCATAACAACTCACCTGATAAAATACTGGGAAACACCAATTTTTTCATGTACAATTGCTGTTATAAGATGTAATGCCTTTGAATATAGCTAAATTTTGTTATACTGCCTGCAAAATTTGATTGCAGTGACAATCCACATCGATTGTTTCAAAAACCTTGCCTTTTATTTTATTTTATTTCATTTTGTTTTTAATGCTTCTTATTTGTAATGCTGGTCTGTGACCATAATAAAAATTACTATTTTGTCATAATCAAACACTCCCTGAATGCACAAAATACACATATATACAGCTACACCAGGTGAAGTAGGCATTTTTAAAATACCAGCTTCAGCCCATCTCTAAGTGGTTCAAATCTAAATCAAATAGTATAATAATTGAAATGCAATAATAAAGCATTAGTAAAACAGTAATGTAAGTGAAAGGGCTTTTAAAACTAGGGAAAATTAATAATTCTTCCTGATTCTTGACACTGAAAAGGTCATCAGAATAATTCCAGGTGAGCTCAAATGGATGTTTCTCTTGGTAGTCTCTTATGACTTAAAAGAAAGGACTGTCCAATGAAAAGTGTTCAATTTGCATATGAGTCACTAAGCAGATTTACAGGTGAATTCAATGAAGGTATTATGAGTTAAAATATAAAATTCCAACTCATCCCAATAAAATCAGTCTGGTAAAGCTGCCCAAAGTCAACTTGTAAAGGAGATGGGTGGCATAGAAAAACAATAAATAAATAAAATAAATAAATTCACTTTTTATCACTTTTATAATAATAAAGACATAAAAAAAGTGCGGACCTAGGATCAGCCCTACACTAGGGAGGGATTGGATGCTGCCTACAATCAATGAGAAGGATCGTATCAGGTAGGACCAACGCTCCTTCTCCATCGTATTGTAGGTAGCATCCAGGAGTGGGACATACCAAAGCAGTTGTGTCAAGGGTGGGCTCAGGCTTGGCCCAAGGTCCACTCACCGGCATGCACCTTCTGCAGCACCCTTCTGCCAAAGGCTGCTTCAGTCGAGGCATAGGTGTCTAATTTGTAGTTCCTAATAAATGGTGACGGGGATGACCAGGTGGCAGCCCTACAAACTTCCTCCAGAGATGCATGAGTGGCCCATGCCGCACTTGTGGCTGCACTCCTGGTGGAGTATGCTGTAATATTCTTGGGCAATGGAAAGGCCTGCACATGGTATGCCTTGGCGATACACGCCCGGATCCATTGGCCCAGGGTCAAGGGAGATACCTTAGCCCCTAAGGTAGCCGGCTGAAAGGAGATGAAGAGCGACTCCGTCCTCCGAAACGAGGAGGTACGCTTAATGTAAATCCGGAGAGCTCATCTCACATCTAGTGCATGCCACCTTCTCTCCAGGGGATGCCCTGGCCTGGGACAGAAATCTGGAAGGATGAGTTCTTGGGCCCTGTGAAACCACGTATTCACTTTCGGGACAAAGGTAGGATCCAAGTGTAAGACCACCCGGTTAGGGTGAAACACGTAGAGGTCCGGCCTGATGGAAAGCACTGCCATCTCGGAAATCCGCCTGGCCAAGGTGATGGTCACCAGAAATGCCACCTTGAAAGTCAAGAAGCGCAGACTTGTCTCCCACAGTGGTTCGAATGGATTGCCGGTCAAGGCCTGCAGGACCGTGTTGAGGTCCCAAGTCAGGAAACGATGAACCACCGGGGGTCTCAGGTTCGTAGTGCCCCAGATGAACGGTGCTGTGCTAGCGACTCCAATTTCCCACAAGACAGCACCGAAGACAATGCTGCCACCTGTCGCCTGATGGTATTGGGCGACAGACTCTTGTGAAGCCCAACCTGTAAAAAACTTAGAATCTGGGGCGCAGTCACCTCAGTTGGAATCAGGCCAGATTGAGAACATCAGGAACAAAAGGCCCTCCAGGTGGCATCATAAATCCTGTTTGTAGACAGCCGCCTGGCAGCCTGCATGGTATCAATTACCTCAGAGGGGTAGTTGTCCCGGATCAGAGCACTCCGTTCAAGCGCCAGGCGGTTAACTGGAGCCACCGATGGTCCGGGTGGACCAGTGCCCCTTGGTTGAGGGAGACTCTGTTTGATGGAATCCTCCAAGGGTCTACCACTGACTATGCCACCATGTTGGCAAACCAAGGGCAGCGAGGCCAATGTGGGGCCAAGAGAAGGACCTCTGCCCGTTCCTCTAGAATTTTCCGAACAACCCTGGGAATAAGGGGCAACGGAGGAAACGCATACAGGAACTCTCGTGGCCAGGCGCTCCGTAGCGCATTGACCCCATCCGTCCCTGGAACTACAAACCTGGCAAAATATTGAGGCAGCTGGGTGTTGTCCGGAGTAGTGAAGAGGTCCACAGTCGGGCAGCTGAAGCGCTCCACCAGTGCCTGAAACAAAGTCGGCTGCAGGCGCTACTCTGCGTGATCAATTGTGGCCCTGCTGAGCCAATCTGCCTGTACATTGTCAGACCCCACAATATGCTCCGCCCTCAGGGAAATGCACAGCTGCTATGCCCAAACACATAGGCATGCCGCTTCTTTCATCAGGAACCTGGACTGTGTGCCCCCTTGCCTATTAATATGAGCCTTGGCTGCCACATTATCCGTTCGAATCAGGACGTGCTTGCCAGCCACTGCGTCCTGGAAATGCTGGAGCGCCAGGTGAATAGCTTTAAGCTCTAGCCAACTTATATTATGTGTCAGATCATCCTGAGACCACTGACCCTGTGCGACACTACCCAGGAGATGAGCTCCCCAACCAAAGAGACTGGCATCTGTCGTAACTATCACTGACTCTGGTTCCTTGAAGAGGCAACCTCTGTAAAGTGCCTCCGACTCCCACCACAACAGGGAACTAAGGAGCTCTCGGGAAACCCTAACCTTTAGGGGTAAGGTGCTCCTGCCTTATCACTGATGTGGGAGAAGGAACCACTGAAGGGCCCTAGAATGGAAACGTGCCCAAGGCACAATGGAGATACACGATACCATCTTTCCCAGGAGCTGCAAAAGAGTCGAAAGGGCAACAACCTGGCTACCCCGGACCTGACGTACCAGGGCCCTAAGGCTGGACAGTCTCTCTTGAGAAAGGTAAACCCTGCACTCTAAGGTGTCTATCTCTGCCCCCAAGCGCAACAGTCGAGTAGTCGGAATGAAATGACTCTTGCTAACATTAATAGAGAACCCATGGTTCTGTAGCACCTGAATAGTTATGGTTAGATCCCTGAAAGCCTGGGGCTCCGAGGTTGAAAGAATCAATATATCACCAATATATCATTGGAGGTGCACAGGAATAGCCCGGATGTGAACAGCCAATGCAGCAAGCAATTTGGTAAAGGCCCGAAGCTCAGAAGACAGGCCAAAGGACAGGGCCCTATACTGATAATGACAGGACCTATAACAAAAACGGAGATATTGTCTATGATCTAGAGAGATGGGGACAAGAATGTAGGCCTCAGTGAGGTCAACAGAAGTGAGGAAGTCGCCCTACCTGACGCCGTTCAGGATGGACTGCAGCGAATGCATCTTAAAGTGCTTATAAACGATACAGCAATTAAGTCTCTTAAGGTCCAATATAGCCCTACACCTCCCCCCCCATGCCTTGGGAATTACAAAAAGTATAGAATAAAACCCCAAGCTGCACTGGGCCTCTGGCATTGGCTCGATCGCTTGGATATCCAACAGGTGTTGGACAGCCGTGTCCATGAGGCTTCGCTTAATGCTGTTCCCTGAGACAGGGCAGCTAATGAAAAACCTTGGGGGTGTGGAAAGGAACTCTAAGGAGAGGCCTGAACGGACCGTCTCCAGGACCCATGCATCCGTGGTAATGCTCTCCCATTGCCCAGCAAAGAGTGCCAGGCGTCGCCCAATGAGAGAGCTGGAAAGGGAATTAGCACTGGCGTAATAAGGATGGCTCCCTCCCCTTCGAAAGGGCTGTTTGCTCGGAAAAGATCTAAAAGCCTCTGCCCTGTCTGACAAAGGGTCCTGCCTCTGAAGGAAAGGGCACTGAGGCCTAGACATCCCAAACCCGCCCCCAGAACTAGGGAAAACCTGTCTGCAGAAATAAGGTGACGGGCGGGCCTCTGCCCGGAGCGAAATGGATGGAAGCACTTTATGTTTGTCCCGTTTCTCTATAAGCAGCGGGTCCAGTGCCTCCCCGAACAGCCGTTCTCCAGAGAAGGGAGCGGAAGCCAGCCGCCACTTGTGCTTGACATCCGCCTGCCAGTGGCGGAGACATAAGAGACATCTGCACGTCACATTGGAGGCAATGGCCTTAGAAGCAAACCTTGCGGAGTTCATTGTCGCGTCAGCTGAATACTCCAGGGCTGCCTGCAGTTTGTTCACGTCCTGGTGAGCCCTGATGTCGCCCAATGGGATCCTGTCCTGCAGCTGCTTCAGCCATACGAGGGAAGCCCTATTAAAATAAGAAGCAGATGTGGCCGCCTTAACGGGCCCAAGCAGCTGACTGGTGCGTTCTCTTGATCATCTGCTCCGATCTCTTATCCTCAGGCCAGAGCCCTTCCTCAGGGGCCTCAGGAATGACAGCGTGCGAGGTCAGAGCTGCCACTGGAGTATCTATCAATGGTAATGAGAGAATTTGAGAAAAGTCATTTTCTACATTATAACGCCTCTTATCCAGTGAGCCCAGGTTAGGTCCAATGGCAGGAGCGGACCACTGGCATTTAACAACGTCCAGAAACAGTCGGGGCGAGGGAACCACTTCTGTGACATTGACTGGCTCACAAAACAAGGAGCCGGAGGCAGAAGAAGGTCCCAGTACAGGCTCCTGAGAGGCTGGAACAAAGGGCATGTTAGTAGCCTTCCTCGCCTTATACAACAAGGATTTAAACAGAGCAGGTTTAAAAAGGCCAGAACGTGCAGGCTGTTCAGGCTGAGGTTCCTGATCCTCAGAGAAATCCAATTCTCTGCCCGTCTCCTCCCCAGAAACAGAAGAATGGTGAGACCTGTAGGGAGAAACATAGTCCTGCAATACTCCAGAGCCCCCTGCCTCAAAGGAATCCACATGAGTAGTGTGCTGGCATCTGCCAGAAGAGTGCAAATAAACGGGCTGTGGCGCTTGCTGTCTGCTAGTAGCTAAGGCTCTGGTAACAGCTGCACAAACCATGTCCTCCACATTAGGAGGAAACTGTTCTATTCTCCTATCAGGGGCAAATTGCCTAGAGGGAGTCTCTGAATCGGCCACTCTTAACCTGACAGGCTGTTGCCGGGCAGAACTAGCCTGAACGGATTCCATAAGAGGCTCAGTGTGGCTGGGCAGATCTGGCTCCATCTGCTCACTGGCGCCATCTGGCGACCATTGTAACACAGGCTGGCTATCAAATTCCTCTTGCGGGTCTACCGAGTGAGAGGAAGAAAGGCGGGAAGAAGTTTCCCTCTCCAAAGACTGCTGAGGAGCCAAGTGTGGGGGGGGTCAGCTTTCCTTAGGGCTTTGGCGATCTCCCGATCAATCGCTTTAGTTCTCCTTGCAGCTGCTAACTCTGACGCCTTAGAGGGCCGTTTGGAGCTGCTCTGGTGTCTATCCGTCTTTGCCAGGGCTTTCCTGCCTGGCGGTTGTTGCCCCGATGGCCCAGCCGATCCGGTCTCCTCAGGGGCCAAAGGAGTCAGAGGCATGACAGCCATGACGCTCTCAGAGCAATTAGCAGCAGGCGTCGTTTCGTCGGCCATTTTAAAATGCAGCCCAGCCACAAGGTGCTCTGCTGCGATCAGCGCGGCAAATAAAACAGTCTTCACGCTTACGAGTCAAGTATGTTCGAAAACGAGCAGGGACTCCGAAGCCTTTTCGCCCTATACAAAGGGGAAGGCAGGGCTGTTAGGGCAGCTCCCCAGTGATGGTTTACAATACCTCGCTCCATCGGCTGTCAGATCTGTCAAAACCTCCAAGCTAGAAAAAACACAGAGTGAGGCAGCAGCGCAGCCCAAGGGAGAGGCGGCCACGGAGAGACCAAGTATGCTCCCTAGACAGGAATCACTCTTCTGGCTAGCCGGTGACCAAATTACGGCCCTTGGCAGGGTCAGGCAGAAGCCCTTCATGCCGGCAAGCCGGCTCAACCAGCCGGAGCCGGGAGCAGGCAAAGTGAGCTTGAAACTTTCAGTTCCACAATAAACAACCAATATACAAACTTAAAAAGGGAAATCAACAGGAACAAAAAAGGGCAGAAACAATAGCTATCCAAGAACAAGCCAGATAGCCAAAAACCATGTCTGTCTTAGACCAAGACCGAGTCAAAGCTGGAGACCATTGGCAGAGGGTGTGTCTTTCAGCTTTGACAGACTTGGTCTTATTGGCTAACAGACAAGCACCACCCACTCCTGGATGCTGCCTACAATACGATGGAGAAAAGAGTCTTCATATTCTATCATACAACATCAATATAATTAGATGAATTAACACTTCCTTTTCCTATTACTCTTTGGTTTCTTAATCCCAAAATGTTTTTCTGGCTAAAGAGAGGGGTCTCTACTGCTTTAATCCTACTTTTCTTGCCTAAGGGTATTCAGATGTTGCTTTGAATCAATTGCTGTCACTTCTGCTTAATAAAAGGTTCCTTTTGAAATACTATGTTTCAAGAGTTTTTACTTTCTTAAGTTAGAAAGAGAGGCGATCCTTACAATAGCATTTCTGTGTATGTGAAAGAGTGATGGGGGAAGAGAATAAGAAAATAATAAAGCTTCTAGCTGTTACATTACCCTGGAAAATTTACTGAAGGAGTTGACCTGAAGAATATAACACAGCTAGATATCCAAGTGGACTGAAATGTCTTAGTTAATACCCAGAAGCTTTCATCAATCCAACATTTTTTTAAAAAAAAATCCTATTTATCCTGAATCTAACTTTTACAATAATTAAGTGTATTTCTACACCATACTTCTAGACCTTAGAAACAGAGTTGACCCATTATTGATTTCTTCTGACAACTTGCAATGTTGTCAAGCTCTTGTAGTTCCTGCAGCAATAAATTCCGCCTTATATTAAGAGAAGGGGGGAAAATACTGCCAGTGGCCTGATACTACATTAAAAAAATAAATCAATCTGCTCAGAGCGGACGTTGCATACCTGAACGTCCCTTCTGGGCGCGCTCCTGGAGAATCCAAAGCATGAGTAAACTGTGGGGAGTTTGCCAGAGACTGAGTGTATGTCACGTTAAAAGTTTTGCCTTGGATCCATCTCCTTCGCTCGGCTAGAGTCAGTTTCGTTCACGAAGATGAAAGGAGAATTCAACAAAAAAAGACAAATGGAGGCACCCGGACCACTAGACAGGGTGGGTTGGATTCTCCAGCAGCGCACCGAGAAGGGACATTCAGGTAAGCAACGTCCGTTCTCCAGCGCGCTGCTTGGAGAATCCAAAGCATGGGATATACTCAAGCAAGTTAGATCAGGGAGGGACCGCAGCGTGGTCCGTGGTGGCCGCCGGAGAAACAGCTGATTGCAGGACACGGCAACCGAAGGATGCCTCAGCCGATGCGAAAGAGTCGAGCTTGTAATATTTGATGAACGGTGACAGTGATGTCCAGGTGGCTGCTCTGCAAATTTCTGGGATTGAGGCCTGAGTAGCCCAAGCAGCGGTGGTGGCAGCACTCCTCGTTGAGTGAGGGAGAATCCTCCCAGGCGGTGGTTTGCCCTGCAGAGTGTAAGATTTAGTGATGCACACCTTCAGCCAACATCCTATGGTCGAAGGGGACACCTTCTTGCCCAAGGTGGGCAAGCTGGGAGAAAGGAAACAAACAGGGCTTTGGAACGGCGAAAAGGAGCCTTGCAACAGATGTAGCGACGGAGGGCCCTCCGCACATCCAGGGTATGCCACAGATCTTCGGATGGATGGCGAGGGGTGGGACAAAAGTCCGGGAGGACCAGTTCCTGAGCCTGGTGAAAAAGTGAGTTGATTTTGGGCACGAATGAAGGGTCCATCCGCAGGACGACTCAGTCGGCGTGGAAAACGCAGAGGTCATCTCTCACCGACAGGGCAGCCAGCTCCGAGATCCGACGCGCAGATGTTATCGTGACCAAGAAGGCAACCTTGAGGGTCAGGAGGCGTAAACTGATAGATCCCAGCAGCTCGAAGGGCGGCAACATCAGTGCCCAAAGCACCAGTGGGAGGTCCCACGTAGGGTACCGGTGGACCGCCGGAGGGCGCAGGTTGGAGGCGCTGTGAAGAAATCCCCGAATTCGAGGGTCACGAGAAATAGGCAGGTCGTTGCGAGAGTTAAGGACAGTGTCCAATGCCGAGGAGTGTCCAACGCCGAGGAGTGGTGGCAGCATTCCTCGTTGAGTGAGGGAGAATCCTCCCAGGCGGTGGTTTGCCCCGCAAGGTGTAAGATTTAGTGATGCACGCCTTCAGCCAACGTCCTATGGTCAAAGGGGACACCTTCTTGCCCAACGAAGCCGGGAGAAAGGAAACAAACAGGGCTTTGGAACGGCGAAAAGGAGCCGTGCGATGGATGTAGCGACGGAGGGCCCTCCGCACATCCAGGGTATGCCACAGATCTTCGGATGGATGGCGATGGGTGGGACAAAAGTCCGGGAGGACCAGTTCCTGAGCCTGGTGAAAAAGTGAGTTGATTTTGGGCACGAATGAAGGGTCCATCCGCAGGACGACTCGGTCGGCGTGGAAAACGCAGAGGTCATCTCTCACCGACAGGGCAGCCAGCTCCGAGATCCGACACACAGATGTTATCGTGACCAAGAAGGCAACCTTGAGCATCAGGAGGCGTAAACTGATAGATCCCAGCGGCTCGAAGGGCGGCAACATCAGTGCCCAAAGCACCAGCGGGAGGTCCCACGTGGAGTACCGGTGGACCACTGGAGGGCGCAGGTTGGAGGCGCTGTGAAGAAATCCCCGAATTCGAGGGTCACGAGAAAGAGGCAGGTCGTTGCGAGAGTTAAGGACAGTGTCCAACGCCGCGACATGTCGACGTAAGGTGCCAGGGGCCAGGCCCTTGAGGAAATCGGTGTGAAGGAAGCCCAGGACCTCCGGAACGGAGGCACTAGTGGGGTCACAATGAGCGGAGGCACACCAAGCGCAAAAGGAATGCCAGGTGGCGTTGTATAGTCTAGTTGTGGAAGGGCGCCTGGAAGCCTGGATGACAGAGATGACACCCCCCAGGAGGTTATCCTTGGTCAAGAGGATTCGCTCAAGTGCCAGATGGTCAACTGCAACCACTCTGGCTCTGGATGCAGTATGACCCCTGGCTCAGAGAGACCCTCTCTCCCGGAATCCTCCAGGGAGGGGCGACCGATAGGCTCATCAGGTCCGTGAACCATGGTCTGCGTGGCCAGTACAGGGTGACGAGGAGGACATCCGCCTACTCTGCTACGATCCGCCGAATCATCCTCGGAAGGAGGGGGGTTGGGGGAAAGGCGTAGAGTAGCCCCCGAGGCCACGGACAGTGAAGAGCATCGACATTCTCTGCCTTGTGGTCGTGGAAGCGGGAGAAGTAGCGCGGGAGTTGGGCATTCGTGGCATGGGCGAACGGGTGTGAGTGACCAAACCTGGCTGACAACTCGCGGAAGAGCGATGGGTGTAGTCTCCATTCCACTTGGTCGATGCGTTGACGACTGAGCCAGTCGGCTTGGAGATTTTCGGTGCCGGAGATGTGTTCCGCTAGTAATGATTCCGTGTGGATCTCTGCCCACGAAAACAGCAACGTCACCTCCTGCATCAGGGGCATGGACCGCGTCCCCCCTTCGCGATTGATATGCGCCTTCGCGGTCACGTTGTCCGTGAGAATCCAGATATGGCGACCTTCTAGGAGAGGCTGGAAATGGAGGAGGGCCAGCCGGATCGCCCGGAGCTCGAGCCAGTTGGCTGACTCCGCCAGCGACCAGAATCCCTGTGCGACGTGGGAGAGGAGATGGGCCCCCCAACCCCGGAGACTCGCGTCCATGGTGACTGTCACGCATGGAGCATCCTGAAACAGGCAGCCGCGGTGTAAGGCAGTTGATAACCACCAGCGGAGGAAATGGCGCACCGTCGATGGAAGATGGACCCGTGAGTTGGAATTGCTGCGGTGAGTCCTCTGGAAGGGGAGGAGGAACCACTGAAGGCTTCTGGAATAATACCTTGCCCAGGGGATGATGGAAATGCAAGATATCATTTTCCCGAGCAATGTTGACAACAGGAGCAGGGGTACTGTGTGGAGCGCTAGCACCTGGGATACTAAGGAGCGAATGCTCCAGCGACGATCCTCCGATAGGAACACCATGCCCTTCTGTGAATCCACAATCGCGCCAAGATGAAGGATTTCTGTAGTTGGGATCCGGTGACTTTTGCCCAGGTTCAGCGTGAACCCGTGGGCCTCCAGCGCGCGGGATACCATCGTGAGGTCTCGCTTCGCCTGGTCCATGGACGACGACAGAATGAGAATGTCGTCCAGGTAGCAATGGAGCCGAATCGGGACTTGTTGTAAGGAGGCAGCTACCGCCGCGAGCAGTTTTGTAAATGTCCGGGGGGGGGGCGAAGAGAGGCCGAATGGCATAGCGCGGTATTGGTAGTGCTGGTTTGCATAGGCGAACCGTAGGAAGCGATGGTGGGACGTACGGATTGGAACGTGTAAGTAGGCTTCTTTCAGGTCGATGGATGTCATCACATCCCCCAGCCGGATGCATGCTAGGATAGAGCGGAGGGATTCCATACGGAACTGATGGTAAGCCATGAACTTGTTGAGTTTTTTTTAAGTCCAGGATGCCACGCCAACCCCCGGAGTGTTTGGCCACAAGGAAAAAGACGCTGTAGAAGCCGGTCCCTTGGAGACCCACTGGAACCGGCTCTATGGCCTTGATGTCGAGAAGGTGGCTGATCTCCACCGTCATCAGCCGCCTCTTCTCCGGGTTGCGTGAAAGCAGGCATTGGATGAATCTGAATGGGGGGGCCGACCTGAGGTCCAACGTAAGGCCCAGGCGGATAGTTTGCAGGACCCAGGCGTCTGATGTTGTGAGCTCCCATTGGTCCCGGAAGAAAAGGAGGCGGCCACCAATGGGATGCATAGGAGGATAGTCACTTTCCCCTGCGGGGAAAACAGGATCCCGCTCCCCGGAAGGGCTTCTTGTAGACCGGCTGTCTGCGATCTCTGTCCTGGAAACCAAATCTATCGGGCGGGCGGGCGGTAGAATCCCTGGTTTGAAGATCGGTATGGATAGGACCCGCTGGGTCCGGGGTCGGCCCGAAAGGGCGGCCGTTGATGATAAGGAGCGTAGCATCAGTCGTTGCGGTGATAAGATGACGGCATCACCTTCCGCTTGTCCTTATCTTCAATAAGGATAGGGGAAAGGGCATCCCCAAACAACTGGGCTCCCTTGAACGGCACGGATGTCAGTTGCCACTTTGATTTAGAGTCGGCCCTCCAGTGGCGGAGCCAGAGGAGGCGTCGTGAGGCCACGGTGGCTGCAAGGGAACATGAGGCAAACTTGGCGGCGTCCAAGCAGGCGTCGGCCGAGAACTCAGCGGCCGCCACCAACTTATTAATATCCTGGTGGAGGCATTTGTCATCTGGGCAAGGCGGTCTTGAAGCTGGCGGAGCTAGAGGAGAGAGGCCCGGTTAAAAAATGATGCCGAGGTGGCGGCTCTAATCGCCCACGCGGCCGCCTGGTGATTTTTGCGTAACAGGAATTCTGCCCTTTTGTCCTCAGACTTCAGACCGTCAGCAACGTCATTAGTAAGCAGAGACGACGATGTAAGCTGAACTACGGGGGCATCCACGGCCGCAAAGCCAGCATGTCCTGCAGATTAGGAGCGCAACAATACAGGCACTTATCAAGACCGTTCGGAGCGGGCAGAGAACCCAGAACACTCCATGACCGCTGAATGACTTCAGAAAACAATTGGGGACAGGGTATAAAGTCCTGCGAGGCGGCCTGCACATTGAAAAGGCCATCAGCCGGAAGCGCTGAAGTAGAAGCAGCCGGTTGGTCTGTTGGAGTGCCTAAGTTGGTAGAGACCTTCGCTTTATGTAGTAAAGACTTGAACAACGACGGTCGGAAAAGTCTGGTATGGGTCGGTCGGTCCGGTTGAAGCCCTCATCCTCTGAGAACTCCGAGAGTCTATGGTCCTCATCCTCCCAAGTGGAATCTTCGGTGTGGTCCGAATCTCGATAGTAATCATAGTCCTGATAGTAGGTGGAACTAGCAACGGGCTGAGAGTGGGCCAGAGGTTGTGGAGGCGCTGGGTGGTGTGCAGGCAGGGCGCCGGAAGCGAGGAGCCTCGACACTGTCTCAGCCATAATAGACTGCACCTCTAGAGGCATATTGGAATTCCAAGCCTCCTGCGTGCGGAGGCCCGCGGCAGTTGGAGTAAATGTGGCTGCAGCAGGAGGGCAGGAAGTTGACCAGCTGTACGGAGGGGTAGGCCCCTGGGAGGCTAGCTGTGTATTAGAAGGATTGGTAGCAATAGCAGCAGACTGACCGGTCGGGCCCGCTAAGGCAGCAGAGGTAGATGGCTGCGCAAGGTGGGAGCCATGAGGTGCGGGTTGTCCCGGAGAGGAAGAAGTCTCAGGCGGGGCTGACTGGGCGGAGCTCACTTTTGCCTGTGCCAAATGGAATTGGCGCTCCAGGGCGCGATGCCTGCGCTGCTCTATTTTAGTTTGAGAGGTCCCTTTTTTGTGGACCTTGGAGGCGGCCGAGGAAGGTGGAGCCGAGGAAGCCCTTGAGGGCCAAGATCGTGATGATGCCACCTTCTTAGGCGGAGGAGGCAGAGATACTGATTGGTCATCGGACATGTCAATATACGAAGAAAGATCCATGTCTGCCATCGCCGGGAACGTCAAAGCCAACTTCAGGTAAGTGAATAAACAATTTAACTGAGGGTATG
>WNWU01013349.1:319660-401663 GCA_012654045.1 Ptyas mucosa | reverse complement strand
AAAAAAATACAGTCACAGGCAAACGGACCCCCGAGGAAGAAAGGTCAGTGGCCACTCAGAAGTCAACAGTGAGAAGAAGAGGCTATAACCATCTCGGCGCCTCTGCAAGTGGGAACAGCGCCTGCACGCCACTAACAGGCTGGCAGAGCGCCAGGAGGCCAGAAACAATCAACTGCTATAACAAGAGGACAATAAGCAGTGTGGCTCCTCTGTAAGACGAAATTCGCGCCTGCGCGCCACTCGTGTGCAGAGCGTCAGGCGGGAAAACCCTGTTAAGGGAGGCCCGCCGCGTTGCAACTGACAGGCAAAATGGTGGCAGCTGCATGAAAGGCAATTAGCAGAAAACGGCTGCAGTTGAGGCAATTTGAAGACCTGCTAAGCCCAGGGCTGCGTGATCCTCGGGGAGCCGAAATATACGTTCTGTCCCTGAAGGGAAGGCTCCTAGGGCTGGCGGCTCGTAATAGCGCTGCAAGCCGCCCTCACTGCGGCGCCCGTGCAGATAAAATGGCGGCGGTGGCGGGAGGTGAGTCAGCGCCGCCAGGGAGAAAGGCCGTCGGGCAGGGAGAAAAGGCAGTCCGTGGGAGTGAGTCGCAGCAGTCTCAGTGGCAGAGGAGAATGCGGCACTTCGAAATCAGGCTCCGAAAATTAGAAGCGGCCGGCGAGCGAAGCTTGTTGCAAACGGCGTCAAATTCAAATGACGGCAAGTTCCGAGCCTCAGCAGCCAGAAGGTCGCATCAGGCAGGCACAAGGCTTCAGGCTGAACGGACTCACCGCACGGAGAGTTTGCTCCTATTGGTAGCAAGAACTCTCTAGCCGCCAAATTGGGAGCGACGTAATTATGGTGGTGGTGGTCGTGTCGGCAAGCCGGGAAACCAACCAATCCACCGGCGGCAGATTTAGGAGATTTGTCCCAGCCGGGACGGAGCTCTGAGGGAGAGAGAGTCGGCCAAAGCCTGAGGAGACTCACCACCCTCTGTCAGAAGTCAGTCAGACCAGATAAATGAGAGAAAGTCCAGAGAATCCTTAAAAATCCAGGAGAACAATAGCAAGCCAATGAACAAAATAAAATAGGAGAATCCAAGGCAAGGGAAAAACTATGGAGAACTAGCCAGAGCAAGCCAAATTCCAGTCTCTTTAACTCCACTGAGTGAATGAAACTGACTCTAGCCAAGCGAAGGAGGCGGATCCAAGGCAAAACTTTTAAAGTGACATACACTCAGTCTCTGGCAAACTCCCCACAGTTTACCCATGCTTTGGATTCTCCAAGCAGCGCGCTGGAGAATACGTAGGCCCAAGAGCTCAATACCCAGGAAGAGGGCTGAAACAGAAGTTGTTTTCAAAGGGAAAAAAGAGTCATCGACTTTTTTTTTAATCTTTTGAAATAGTTTCAATTCCACCCACAGTTGAACCACTGCTCTCCAATGCTTTGCTCTCCACTGCTTCTAAAACAGGGATGTAGGTACACCTACTCAAACAAGGGTAGAAGACAACTAATTCCTTAATTTTACTTTCCCACTATGAAAGAAGGTTAGAGTAGTATTTAAGCAATATTATTGTCTACAATGGCACTTACTTCTGTTTCTTGTCATTAAAAAGGTTTAAGGGCAATCTAGGAATAGCAAATCTCTATTCTTTCTTTTAACTCTCCAGGACAAAGACATTTTTCTCTTTCTTTCTACGCAATGGTGATGTAATTCCAGAATCACAGAACTCTAATAATCTCTGTTTAAAATTTGGAAATTGACCTTAATCTTCGGCACCAATTCCTTGCATTTTATTACATTTGAAGAATGTATATTTAAACTGGGTTTCACTTAACTTCCAAGATGCCAAATATAATCTCGTTTGCTCTGGTGCCAATTCTCATTTGTCAAGCTAAACTCCTCTGTTTAGATATCACATTTATCTCCTACTCTTCAGTCTGAATCTACATTGGATATAGTTTTAGCTATTGGGTTCATTTGAGCTGATAGAACCACATCTTTCATACAAGTTGTAAATATCAGACAAATGTGTCTGAAACTAAGAATTATGATTTAATCATTTTAGCATTGTTTATGTAAAATTTAATCTGAGATCTCTAAGGATAGTTAAATCTTGTATCACTTATCTATTTATATAAGTAATTCATTAGCTAACCATTCCTTTGCAAAATTTAATAGCAAAATCGTGTTATGGATATCTTAAATGGATATACTGTTTAGATCAGGGGTCACCGACTTTTTGGACATCAGGGACCACTAAATTCATAATTTTAAATCTTGTGGACCACTAACATGATCTAATGACTGGCTGGGTGGGTGTGGCTAGGTGGTCATGTGACTGGGTGGGCATATCCAACTCCTCACCTCCCTGCCCGGGCTCCTTAGGGCCCCAACAGGAAGTAGTTGTTGGAGCTAAGCAGCCACCATGAGAAAGAGTTGGCAAAACAGTTCAGTTCAAATTGGATCTGAGAAGGAGGCTCAGCAGAAGCACCTCACTGAGGATTAAGAGCATTGGCTTTCCAAGCAGAAGGAAGACCTGCGGGGCTGCAAGGCCAGGTACTGGTGCCTGGATGCTCAGTAGGCTGAGATGGTCAGCCAATTCCAGGCCATGATGCAGTCCCACTGGAATAAGGCCCTCCGGCTCTTCGCCACCAACGGCACTTCCTTCCAGCCTTTGCCCAAAGCTCCACACCAGGAGGCTAAAGCAGATCCCAAGTTGGAATTTCTGCCCCCTTCCAACTCACACAAAAAGACCCCAAAGGGGGAGACTCTCTGCAGCAACACAAATGTTCATTGCACATATCCATCCCAGGGGATGTAGTTTGAAGACCCCTGATTTAGTGCAATATTAAAAATGCAAATAATTTTTCTGTGGACCACCAAAATTTTCTCACGGACCACCAGTGGTCCACGGACCACCGGTTGGTGACCGCTGGTTTAGATCATAAATGGCTACAGATCAGTGAAATTAATATCTGATAGGGATTAATGGCTATTTTCTGAATTTAAAATGATGTGTCTTATTACCAGAGATGAGTAAAAGTGGAAAATAAATATTCTTCTTCCATCCTGCTTGAGGTTCCTACATACTGTTCAACTGGATGCCTACGGTGCAATACCTTTGGCCTGATCCAGCAAGATTATCTTCTATTTATAAAAATATAGTCTTGAAAATAAAAAGTTTGACATCTTTTACCTAATTAAATCTAATTTTAAAAATATAATATAGTTGGAGTATAGAATATTTATTCAATACCTTGAATCAACCTAGTACAGTTGATTATTCTTGTTTTCTGCCTAAAAATATTCAATGTACTTTTGCCACCCATCATTTTTAAGCAACATTTTGATTTTGATTTTTTATATTATAAAACCAAGGAAACATGAAAAACCCAGTAAAGAGAAAATATTACTAAATATTATGACCATATCTTAAATTTAAACCAAAGGAGATCGTTTGTCAAACATCAAACTGGAGTTTGAAACAAATGCATCTGGATTTATATATTGTGCCTTGATAATCATAGTCTCCTTTTAAAAGTTCTACATTTTTAAAAAATTATTTTGTTATTCTGCTTTTACTATTTTAATCTTTTTTCTATAACAAGCCAGCATATGTCTGTTAAACGCTAGATCAGTTTAGTCTAGTGGTTAAGGCATCAGCCTAGAAAGCAGAAGACCATGAATTCAAGTTCCACCTTAACCATAAAAGCCAGCTGGATGACTTTGGACCAGTCATTCTATTTCAGCCCAACTCACCTCACAGGGTTGCTATTGTACGGAAAATAAGAGGAGGAAGGTATGTTGCATATGTTCACTGCCTTGAGTTATTTGTAAAAATAATTAAGACAAGATACAAACAAATAAATAAAAATCCCACTGAAGTAGCATATAAATCTACCATAGACAAATAGATCAGAGAGAGATTGAAATTTAATCTGAGTATAACTTTGTTTATCATTGCAACCAACCAACCTGTTTTAAATTGTACAGCACTGTACCATGAAAAAAAAGCATTTGTTTTCCCTGTAACATCTACCAATAAAAATGCAACTGTTCAATTTCATTAGCTGTTCTGAAGAATCAGGGAAATATTTTCCTTCACAAATTTCTTTACGGTAGGTATTAGTCAGAGAGATTAGAAAAAATGGGGCAGTTTCTTTTTGAAGCAGTCATGCATGCTGTCTATTTTTTCCCCTTAAAACCTGGCTTATTCTGCAGGATCCAATTGCCAGATTACAAGATATATTCTCAGAGTTCCAGATTTATACAAAATCACAAAAGCATAATATTGCTCCAGTCTCAGTGTACATTTACTAAACAAATCCATTACTTTAGTGGAAATTTATTTCCCAAAAGTGTACTACACTACAGTTCAAAATTATAAAAGGTATATAGTCTGATGTTCTGTTTATTAAAAATTCAAGCAAACAACTTTTCTCAAATATCAATAATTTTAAACTCCCATTTTTAAGACAAAGATGTGGGGAAAAAACAGTATTGCTACATAAGCAGATAATCTAAACATTGGCATACTACTAATGTTCCACAATTACTAATTTAAAAAACTATATGTATTTGTTACAATATTTTATCAAGAAAACATTATTGATAATAATTTACCACAGTCATGGTGAAATAATTTTATTTTATCATATTTATGGTATTTTGTTTTATAGCACAGCTAAGCATGCTATGCTTATGGAACAAATAAATATATGTACCTTCTTGCCTTTGTTCCAAAATGGAAGTGTGGAAATGGAAGTAACATTATTAAAACTTTGTTACTATTTTGGATTTCTTGAATAAAAGTTGTCTCCTCAGAAATGTTTTGTGTAATTTATGTTTTTTCCACAATGTAATAAGCCAAAATCTGGGGAAATTATCATTTGTATATCTGAGTTTGTCTTCTGTTACAAAAATGTTTGCATTAGAGAGAAAAAAAATTGAAATTTCTTTTTGAAAATTTCTTTTTTCAAAAATGATATCCGTAATTCATTTGTTCTGCAATTGGAGTGCTTTAGTTAGTGGAGTGCTAAATTCACGTTTGCCTAGGTATGTATTAAAGATAAAATGTTGCTGCCAAATAATTTAGCTGTAACAGAATTTTCAGCTATTTTCAGAAGCAGTATGAATTTTAGAAATGATACAATATGTGTATCTTTCTTTTCTAAGAAAGATATGTGTTGTTCAGATTTTTCTTAATTTGAATTATTTTTTTCTTTTTCTTTTGAACTCTATAACAGGATATCTAGACTGCCCCTTAAGTCAGATCTCCGCATTCCCAACTCTTAGAGAAACACATGTTCTTTGAAGCATTAAGGAGCTACAAGATAATGAGAAAGCTATCTCTCTTCTTCCAAAAATTCAGAGCTAACCTCTTCGGAAATACTATATATTTTTTCTTTAATATATGGTCCATCTTCCTTTAAGTAAAAAAAAAAATTAAGGTCATCATTATTTCTCCAACAAACTCAAGCAAAAAACTTTGACCATCCCCAAATATAAATTGTGGCTGCAAACTGCAGAATATTCTAGAATATTCTATGCACCTAGAATATTCTAAATCATACAAGACAGGAAACAGCTTCATAAATAATGGTTCATGCAGAGAGCTATCATATTTTATTTAAGAGCAAACAAATGGTTTGTAAGGCACAAAAGTATGTAAGCCTTAGCAGAAACTAACAGATTCAGTAAATTAACAAGGAATGCAGCACTGAATACTTGTTAACACCATAATATCAATTATGTGATCAGTCTCTTTCTTTCATGTTTACTGAGTATATGAGTTAATTTTTTTTTAAAATCTGCTTCAAATTGATTTTGGCTTATTAAGTAGCATAATTGCCAACTTTTTCTCTCAAAATTAATTTATGCTCTGCTTTTTCTACCAAATTACACATGTGTTTGGATGCATCATTAGCTTCTTCCTGGAGTAAAGATAAAGGTTCTCCTCGCACATATGTGCAAGTTGTTTCCGACTCTAGGGGGCAGTGCTCATCTTCGTTTCAAAGCGAAGAGCCAGCGCTGTCCGAAGACATCTCCATGGTCATGTGGCCGGCATGACTAAACACCATAGACGCACGGAACACTGTTATCTTTCCACCAAAGGTGGTCCCTATTTTTCTACTTGCATTTTTATGTGCTTTTGAACTGCTAAGTTGGCAGAAGCTGGGACAAGTAACAGGAGCTCACCCCATTACGCAGCACTAAGGATTTGAACTGTTGAACTGCCAACCTTTCAATTGACAAGCTCAGCATCTTAGCCACTGAGCCACCGCATCCCTCACCTTCCTGGAATAAATAAGTAGAAATCCAATCATACTCAGTGATTACTGTTTCCATGCTAATTAGGAATGATGGCAATTGTAATCTAAAATTTCTAGGGCAGGGGTGTCAAACACAAGGCCCAGGGGCTGAATCCAGCCCAGAGGATGCTTAAATCTGGCCCGTGCAGCCACCCTGGAAACAGTGAAGGACTGGCCCCCAGTGCCTCTGCCAGCAAAAATGGAGCTCGGGAGGGCCACATGCAGCCCTCCCTAGCTCTTCTTTCACTAGCAGAGGGTTGCAGAAGGCCATCACAACTGAAAATGGAGCTCGTGCAACCCTCCCAAGCTCAGTTTTCGCTGGCAGGGGATTGCAGGAAGCTGTTGCAACCAAAAATGAAGCTCAGGAGCTTGTTTTCGCTGGCAGAGAACTCGGGCCACCACAGGTGCCCCCAACATGAGTGACATCAAGTTGACTATGCCCACCCTGGACATGCCCACCCTGGCCCCCCAAGGTCAAACACAACCCTGATGCAGCCCTCAATGAAATCGAGTTTGACACCCCTGACCTTGGACATGCGAAGATGGAAAAATGTTGCAACCTCACTGAAACAGAAAGCATGATGCCCAAGAGTTTTTCACACTAGCAATCAGACTTTTTTTCATCCAATTGTCCTTTTATGTAAATATGATTAAAGTCCAACATTAAAGCATTGGAATAAACTAGATTTGGATAGACAAAAAATAAATTTATTTGATGACTTGTTTCTGAAATCCTATAACATTCTATTCTGTGAAATTCCAAAGTTAATTAAACTATGGAATTTCACAAAATTTCTCTATATCACTTTTGTATAAGTACTGAATCAATAGCTAACAATAATTTGGATTCCATATGGATATTATTCAGAAAAGCAGGAAGATATTTCAAACTTGAAAATATTTACAGTATAATTAAATGAATATGATGTGGCAAGAAATAAAGGGTAGAAAATATTATTATATGCCAGTTTATGTCAGAAATTTTAAAAAGTCCATTAGCCTTCATGATGACTTCTAGAAGTATGGCAAAAGGCTATAGATGTGGCCTTTATTTAGATGTAAAAATACTACTTAGATGTATAATACTATTATGCCTGTTTAGGATTTCTAGCGTTTTGCGTTTATCCTTCTCTCTATCTCTAAATCATTTCTTATGTATTGTTCTTCCCAAGAGGACCAGAAGAAAGGATCCCAGAACAAAAATATAAATTAAAAAGCCATCCAAATTCTATAAATAATAACACTGGGGGTTTTTTTTGTTTTTTTAAATTTGATTTATATGCCGCCCTTCTCCAGAGACTCAGGGCGGCTTACAATGCGTTAAGCAATAGCCTTCATACTTTTGTATATTTTATACAAAGTCAGTTTATTGCCCCCACAATCTGGGCCCTCATTTTACCTACCTTAGAAAGGATGGAAGGCTGAGTCAAACTTGAGCACGGTGGGATTTGAACTTGCAGTAATTGCAGGCAGCTCGTTTTAATAACAGTTAATGACACTGCCACCAGAGCTCAGGTTTTAAAGAAATTTCATTTTCAAAAGAAATTGTTCAAGGTCCAAGCAATTGTTTACAATTCTGGAGAAGCGGAAATGTCTTTTAGTTGTTTTAAAAAAGACATGAAGATGTCAGCTTCATTTTCACTGGCTAAGAGCCATAATTGTAAGAAATCTCTCATCCTTGCCATATTACTATGAACTGAACCTACAGACTGTATTATGAGAACAAGAACCCATCTTAATATGTGGGTTGGGTGGCACTGGCAGGTAATATTTTAAATAACAGAGCTCTAAGCCATCAGAACTTTAGTTCTAAACCTTGGAGAGTAGTATCAGCATGTAAAATTAAACACAATGCCAGCTCAACTACCTTGGGATCGTCATTTTCCCTCAGCTCTAGAAAGGAGGTAACAGCAAATTATTTCTCAAAAACCTTGCAAAGAAAAGCTCAGGGGGTATCCAAGAATCAGACCAGATTGAATAGAAGAAAAAATCAGCACATACTACTAGACCAGTAACTCACAGCTAAGCGAAGTAGCATTTTTAGGACCAATATTACATAGTTTTGTGTACTTGTTTATTTAATAACTTACAAGTAGTCCTTGACTTATGATCACAATTGTGCCTGGAATTTTGGTTCTAAGACATGGTAGTTGTAAATTGAGTTGCCACATGATTGGCCTTAATTTTGCAACCACTTTTATGATGGTCATTAACTGAGTCACCATGGTTGTTAAGTAAATTGCACAATTGTTAAGTGAATTACATGGTTGTAAATCTGGATACAGGTTATCCAATGGGCATTTTTTTGCCAGAAAAGGGCAAAAAATGTTGCAAAATGTGATCAACTAACTGTGGGGCTGATGCAGCAACTGTAACTTTAACGATGGGTTGTAAGTAAATTTTTGAATCCATTGTAACTTTGAATGATAAAGTGACTGGTCATAAATCAAAGATTATGTGTACTCACCTGCCTTTTATAGGCTGTCTTGAAAAATAATTTCCCATATTTATACATTGCAGTTATGCAATCATCACTATTGTCATAAGTCACACTAAGTGGAGCTGACTAGATTCAGATACAGATATAACTCACCAGTCAGTTGAAGCCACATGTAAACTTTCTTACTACAGAGTAGATCTGCACTTCTAGAGACAAATTTGAGTAATATCCCCAATTTATGCATCTGTGCTGCCTTACACAAACTAGAACACTCTGGAATTCCTGAACCTTGGAATTGCTTACTCATAGTGCCTCCAGTCAACTATAGGAGTGTGCTATGGAGGACATGGTACAAATAATGTCACATTGTAAAGTATACATACTTGCATCCAAATTCGGTGGTAGGATTTGCATTGTAATGCCATAGAAGATGTATTTTATTTTTTATCAATGAGTTATCTGCTGATGACTATGTATGTTTGCTTTGTGTGTAGGGGGATAAATATGACACTAAATTGCTGCAGTGCTTAACTACTTATCTTTTAAATTAGCTTTTCTTCAATTTGGGAGGTACTAAACTGTATGTTCATCTGTTTCTTTAAAAATTCTATTATTTTGCATCAAAAATATTTTTAGCATGTTTTTCAATTTGCTGCTATTAAATTCCATGCCTGTTCTGGAACTTTTCTTTCCTAACTACTGAAATCTCTGTCAGTATAAATTACAATAAAAATGCTAGTTTTAAAAAATTGCTGTGTATTTCTCAGGCTTCCAGGCCTGAAAGGGCTGTTGATTTTAATAGATTTATGTCTGCCCTTCAAAAACATACTCTGATATTAAAATCTTGTAAAAGTTTGATAATTCACTGTGTATGCCACAACCATGTATTATTTTTGTTTGCTCATTTATTTCAATGGAAATATTAACAGTGACTTCCTTCTTTGTATTATAAAACAGAATGCCTATTTTCAAAGAGATTATTAGTTGAATTGATGGCCAATATGATAGGCCTGACCAATAGCCAGTCAGACTGATAGGCACTTTAATCAGCTCTGTAAAGAAAATGTTCCAATTCCAGAAACCTAGAAACCCTGAGGGAAACTGTTGCTGTTCCAAAGTGCATATAAACCTGTTACAACATAACATTCTCTTTGTGCTATAATTTACATGTGACAGTATTCCTCTGCTACAGGACACAATCAATCTCTAACACACATTCTGTTAGAAAGAAGTTTCCTGAGGATGGGCTCCAGCACAAATCACAAACCCTGAAATAAGCGCTTGGCCTTATTGCCATGTGCTCAAAAGCCCAATTGGGCTTATTATCAGGGGATGTTTTATTATGGGGGAAACAGGATATATACGGTATACACACACACACACACACACGTCAGGATAATATGAAAATGCTTTGTTTCTTGAACATATTTTATTAATAGTTTATATTTTTATTTTTAACTGAATTAAGGATATATTGCAGTAGTGGGTTTCAAATCCCGGCACTAATGGTTCACTATTGGGAGCATACAGGTGCACATGCTCGCTTTGCGAGCGCACAGCACTTCTGTACATAATGTTTTTGATGAAGTCTGGGTGGGTGGGTGGGCGGAGCCTCCTGACACCACCATTACTAGTTCGCCCGAACCAGGGCGAACTGGGAGCAACCCACCACTGATATATTGCCAGCATATCTTTCACTGATGAAGAGGAAATGGAACAATTTGTATGTGCATGTATGTGAATATATCAGGGGTGAAATCCAGCAGGTTCTGACAGGTTCTGGAGATGTACAAGTTATATCATCTGATTTATGTTAATAATTCGTATTCTTTTAGTTTCCAAATTCTTCAGCCAACAGAATTCAACATCACATTTTACTACTTAATATATCAGAAAAAATGAACATTTTGATTCAATAAATTTGCATGCAATTTGAATGACTTAACTATAAGCACTTGAAAAAATGACTGATTTTCAGGCAATTTTGTTAAGAATTCTATGAACATAGGAAGTTGAAATATATTTAAGATCTCCATATAATATTTAACTGAAGCTAAAAAGTCAAACACATGTGGAATTTCAATTGAGTTACTGTATTTTTTGGAGTATAAGACACTCCGGAGTAGGGGATTGAGCAGGAGTGGTGATTTGGACGGAGTACTGGTACTAGGTGAGTGATTGGTCAGCTCACAGGTAAAAAAGAAATATTTTTAAATTGTTAAAAGAAGCCCCAGCGAAGAAACAGCAGCTAATGGGCGGTGGGAAATGTTTGGAGAGAGAAGAACAAAGCGGAAGTTTAAAGTGTCAAAGTCCGAATCGGAAATTGAGTTTTGGTTTACAATCTGTCTGGACATATCTAAATTATTACAAGAAGAAACTCAAAATAGTGGCGATAATTTTAAAACTTTTAAACATTGAAGGAAGAACAAAGAAAAGTTTAAAATTAAAGCGCTGCCACAGAGGTTTTTTTTTTAACTGGATTTGGATTTTAAAATTGGAACTTTGGGGACATTAAAATAATAATAAGATTGAAATTGGCAAATATTGGCAATGTGGATTTAATAAATAAATTGGATTTCTTTTTAATGTGTTGACTGGAAGTGTGGATTGGAGAAGACATCTACAGGCAGAAAGATATATTACAACTGTTAACTTGTATTTTAGGGAAAAAAATCTTTTTTTTAACTGAAAAAGTTTTACAGATACAAATTTTCCCCCCTTTTTCCCCCCACCATCCCCCAACATATCATAGTACATAAATCAAGTTAACCTAAAAAATACAATACCCTCCCTTTTCCACCCTATCCCTCCCCAACCACCACCACCCCCCCGGAATTCCCAGAGCAAATACCGGATATAAAATACAACAAGCTTAATAAAAACGCATAAAATAACTATCTATAAATTTAACTCCCTCACATTTCACACAAACATAAAACAATTAATGAAAGGAAAGCAAATCTTCTTTCTTCTTCATCCTTCCAGTTTTACACAATTAAAATCCATTTACAATGGAAGCACTTAGTAAAACCCTCCAGTATTACATAATCAAACCTAGTATTATTCATTTTAACCAATTTATACTTAACAATTTATTAAATCTAAGCAATTTAGCAAAATATTTTATAGCTTCTTTCCTAAAAACCTAAATCCATAAATCTAAAACAAAGTATTCCCAGTTCACACAATCATAAAACAATTTAGTAAAAGGAAAGCAGATCTAGTAAAACCTCAGTATTACATAATCAAACCTATTATTACTCATTTTAACCAATTTATACTTAACAATTTATTAAATCTAAACAATTTAGCAAAATATTTTATATCTTCTTTCCTGAAAACCTCATTATAAATCCATAAATTTAAAACAAAACATTATATAAACCCTTCTTCTATCCTCCCATTATAAACCATTAAGGTCCAATTATAATTAAAGACGTTTTTAAAAAAGACGTTTTCTAACTAAAAAACAATACTTATTATAAAAACATTATTTAGTAATTGTTTCTATCATTTAGTCCATCTTCGTACGATATCGAGCCGGTTCTTAATCTTCTTGATTATTCCCATCTTCAAACAGTATTTATAATATCTTCAATTGCCTTCTACCCCCCTACATAAAAAATACTTCTTTATATAAAAAAAAAAAACCCGAGTGACTTTATATTTGTATTCCACTTGGTATCCGCCAAATCCAACCACGATACAAACCCACCACAACGGTATTATATAGAAAAAAAGCAAAGAAAAAAAAGAGTCGAATCATTTGATACCATTACATAATTTACTATAAAGTCCTTCAACTAGATTCATCTTCGTATTAGGGTAACCACCAGAACCCTGCAATTGCCCTAGGCCTGTAGTCTTCTTGCCCTATAGCTATTACCCTCAAACAAAAAAGCTCAAATTCGCTATCATATTCAGTAAAACTTCTGCTGCTGCAATTAAATCCATCTTTGTTACAGTCTTTAATAAAAGGTTGCAATTCACTCAGGCCAAGGCTTACTTCACAACCAAAAACACCAGCATTGCAGTGATCTGTTTATTCTTCTCAAAATATTCCAAAATGTCTATAATTTGCCTTTCATCATCCTTCCTCAATTAAATAGCTGGCATAAACTGTTAGATGTTTTCTTCCAAAATTCAAAATCTAAACAAATCTTAAACAAAACAAAACATTTTATGGAATTATTCTCCTCATCTCCAGTCCTTTTTCCTGGCTTTTTTACGGACCTTTTTCTTCACTCTAATTCTTCCACCTTTTTTTTCTCTAATACACTCTTGAGTTTTCTGAGATTGATGTATACAACATAGCTTCCGCAAAACTATATCTTCCAGTAGGAGCAGCTCTTTAATTGCAATTAGGACTTTGTAGAAGAAATATAAAATTCCATTTCGTGTTTCCATGATCCCAACAGCTCCCAGAAATTCTTCCTTCTCATTCTGCAATTCCTCCATTTTATTTTCCAAAATCACTGTAGGCTGTTTTCTTTCTTCTCCCAACTCTTCATTCAACACCTCACCGTCTGCTCTCTTTCCCCCCTTCTTCCTGGGGGGGGGGGTTCCGAACCGCAAGACAGCCAATTTTCGCTGTTCTTGCGGTTCTAACGGAGTCCGGGACTGGCGCTTCGCGAAGAAGCATCTGGCGATGCCGGCAGCGCTACCGGAAGCAGGAAAAAAAATTCTTAAAGTGATAAGAGCGGCTGGGACCTTTTGAGGAGGATTTTTTGTATAAGCTGTTTAATCTCGACATTCAAAGAAAATGGAACATAACAGAACTTAAAATTGGAATAAATATAACTTAGAAACAACAAAACGATGCAGGAACTAATTGAAATGATTAAAACAATGCACATATCATTCAAAGTGGAAATAAATGAAATGCTTACAATAATCCATGGAAAACCTAAACTGGATGAATTAGAGACTGTGCTGGAACATCCCCAAGTGGAAGAAACCAAGAACAAGAAGTAAAAAAGTAGTATTAAAAATAAAGACATTGATTATGAAAAATTAAATGATTATGATGGGAGTAACAATGAAAAAAGGGAAGACTAAGGAGAAAATTAATGGGAAAAAGAAAACAAATAAAGGGAAGGAAAGATTTTAAAGATTACATTGGGATTAATAATGATAAAAATAGAGGGGTTAGAAAGAGACAAGGAGAGAAAGAAGGGGGAAGAGACAAAACATAAAAAATTTAAATGATTACACTGGGATTAACAGTGATAAAGCAAGAAAGGGGAATAGGGGAAAAAGGAGGAGAGAGCTGGAAATACAGAGCAAACTAGGAGAATAAGGGGCTTTAAAATTAGGGGGGAAAGGGAAAAAAGAAAAGAGGATGGGATAAAGGATAGTAAGATTTATAACTATAAATGAATGGTAGAAAGTTTAATAGATGTGATTATAAAATTTGGAATGTTTCTAATAGTAATAATGGAATTCAGCTAAAACATTTGAAATTATATCGTATTGAGTAAAAATGAATGACTTTAAAGTGAAATGTAGTAATATATTTGAATGCAGCATTTGGATAAATTGGGGGGGAAGAGAAATGGAAAAGAGGGAAGGAATGGGTATGAAAAAGGGTATGAATATCAAGATTTATGATAGGAATATTGGTAGTTAGGGAAAATATGTGAATATATATACATACATACACACACACACACGTGTGTGTGTGTGTATATAAAAAGGAGTGGAAAATTGGGTTTATATACTTAAGTAAATTGTAGTATTGTATTATTTGGTTAAATTGGAAAAAAGAAATGAAAAAGAGGGAAGGAAATGAGTTATAGATGTAAGTATATGAAAATTAAGATTCATAATTGGAGTAATGGAATCTAGGGAAAATATGTGGAAACTGATAAAAAAGAAATGGAAAAGAGGGATAATTGTAAAGTTGCTGAATACTAAATATCTATGATTGGAATGATAGAATATAGGGAAATATTTGAAATTATATTGTATTGTGAAAAGGAAGTAATGGGAGAATATTTGAATAAGATAATTTAGAGTTAGGTTTAGATTTTAGAAAAATGATTGATTTCAATTTAAAGGGGTTCAATTTGAAAAAAGTAAAGAGAGGAGTGGAAAAAGAAAAATTGATTAAGATTAGAGATTAAGGCGAATGGTAATATTATTTATATATTAGAAGAAATAGAAGGAAAATAAAATAAAAAATTAAAGAGAAAGAATTTTATGGCAAAAAGTGAAATATATAAAATTGTGTTTGAGAAACTAAAAGTGGTACAAATTGTGACTCGGCCAATACTCTTCAGAAAAATGCATTGTTTGTTTGTTTGTATGTATGTTTGAAAAAAAAATAAAAAACTTTTATATAAAAAAAGGACACTCCTTAGTTTCTGGGATAGAAAATAGAGGGGGGAAAATTCTGCCTCTGCCTACCAGGTCTGACTAGGGTCTTTAGCCTGGTCAGCTTCAGCACATTAGTTTGCTGATTGTGACCGTGCACGTTGGGGCTCATGAGCAGCTTCAAAAGCACAGCTGATCATCAGAGGGAGCTCCAGTGAGTAAAGCAGGCAAAGCGTGGAAGCAGTAAGACAAAGCGGCAACTGTTCCAGGTTGCCATTTTGGGCTCCCGCCTCGCGTTTTCAGCCTCCAGATGCTCTCTTTGAGAATTCAAGGCTGTGGGGATCGCTAAATCGCCGCCCGAACATGTAACGTGCAGAGGCCAAAAACAGGGTGTGCGGAGGCCTAACACACGATGCGCAGAAGCTGAAAACGCAATGTGTGGAAGCGGCGATGTGCTTTGGTGATCCCCCAAAATACTCCAAAAATCCCCCTATACTCCAAAAAATAAGGTAGTTTCATCTCCAAGTACTCTTTTTAAACATACTGAGAAAACTCATTTAGATAACTAGCATCCTCAGTTTTTAAGTCTGAACATTTCTTATGGCTGAGTGATAATTCTTTTATTACTCATTAAGATTTCCAGTGAATGTTGTCTTTTAATTTAAGGAATCTGTTTCAACAGAAGGATGGCAAGTTTTGCCACATTTCTATTGTAACTTGCCTATGTCTGCTATGGAAGGTTCAGTACCTTCTCAACATGATGTGCTTGATTGGCATGGATACCACAACATGAAGTGAAACTGGCTGAATCATCTTCTAACCTTCCAGTCATGTCTTGGCACTGAACCTAAAAACTATCTGTAATTGGTGGAATGCCATATACATGATACAACATTAAGGAGTAGAAATCTGAGCCCTGTAATAATTCAGCAAGAGTTCAGACAGAAGAACAATCCATTCTCAAAAGACAAATCAGAAAATCAGGAGCCCTGTTTTGAAAACAGCCCTAAACATTAATAGGGAGTTCCAGTTCTTCAAACCGAATCACTTCAATATGGGTTGTGATAAAATTGGTCTGCAAGTCTTCTTTGTCTCAGTTCCAAAATACTAGCTATTTAAATTATGACAGAATAATTATTAAAAATGAAAAAAATCAGTAAGCAATCCTGGAAATACAGAAACAAATTTTTTTTTTTGCTTGTTTAACAGTAGCATTTTCAATCCATTTCCTCTCTCGTTAGAAAAAAGACAAAATTGAAACTCTACAACCAAATATACCAAAAGTCTGATTTGGCATGAATTAGATCCTATATTATTAGGAAATTTTCTGAAATGTGATAATATTTTCTAAGGTTTGATTTTAAGCTGTCTTACTGCAAAAACAACTGTACTATTCCTTTAGATTAATCTTCCAGCAGACGAGTATTTTGCATATGTTATGAAAAAAATGAACATTCAAATGAATCTGCTGTGTAGCTCTTTATTCGCTTGCAAATCAGAAAAAAAGAGCATGGCTAAATATATCATTTTGGGTTGTAACTAGTTCTTTTAAATTAGGAAAAGTATGATAGAGACAAGAAAAAGCTAACCACACAGCCTTTTGTCTTTTGAGTGATTTCTCAAAAGTTCACTAAAGTTTGTTCATTAGGCTCCAATATTCCAAAAGGATTTCACTCTCAAAGGTATCTCTATATTGTTGTTGATACTCATGAAATTGTTTTATTATACTCACATTTGAATTACAGCATTTCCTTGTGCTTCAAAAAAAAGAAAAAAGGAAAACAAAATTGTGAATTATGCAACAAAAGCAATCAAGTACATACAGCCTGAAAATAACTGAAAACACAGTAATGCTTTTTATAATGTTAAAGATACAAGCGTGATAATATAGTGTTATTGTTCTAGTATAATATGTTACTGTGTTTACTTATTAATGGATAAACATTATAAACATTATGTTAGACCTAGGGTAAATCAACTGAACCTGGATCCTATTAAATAATCTGAACAGCTATAATGTGTCTAATATATGCCAAAGAGGAAAACTTTCACATCAATTTGTATTTGAACTATTATTGTTGGTGTAAATAACATCTTTGTACTCCATTTTTGAGGAAAAAACCATAAACAATATATTCAAAACAAAAATGTTACAACTATGTTGGTAAACACATATGGATATGCTATTCAAATCACTTTGATCTACTGGAAAAATATTGCACAAAAGAATCTTACCATTTTTCAATTTAGATTCACATATAATCAAAAAAGAAAAAAAAAGAAAAACCAGAATCAATAAATCCAAAGGCATTGTATGCAAATGTTAATCAAACATGTATTAACACAGCACTGAAAAAAGTGCACATTAATAATGAAACAATATATTTAATTAGCCCAGGTTATTTAAGCCAAAAACTAACCCAACAACTTAACTGAGGAATTGTGCTAGAGGAAGGGGCTGTAGACCTTCTATTTGGTCACAATCTTTCATACATATTTTTGTTTCATTTTGCTTTTTAAAATTAAAGAAAAAAATATGTATAATCTCAGGAAAGATGAATTTTACTAGAGATACATTTAAGTGCTTGCATTCTATCAATTTACCTTACTATATTCCAACCCCACAACCCCACACTTTTAATTATCCATATACAAACCCATTATAATCTATTATTCATTTTCCCGCATATAAAATATGGGCAAGGTTGTACTATCAATGATTAATTCATTGATGCTAAAAAAATTAGATGTAATTGAACAACTTATTTATTTTATTCAATTTATAAACTGCCCTTTTCCTGCTGGACTCAGGGCGGTGTACAGCCAGAAATAAAAAACAGTCAATACAAAATTTAAAATTTAAACGAATTATTAATTTTGGCCGTAAATTTAAAAACCTCATAACTAAAACCCAATTTGGACAATTTAAAAATCTAAAATCCTAAAAAAACGGGGGGGGGGGTTTATGCCAGCCCTGCTTCTTGGAAAAGTTTTTAGGGCACGGTGAAAAACCCAGAGATCTAATATCTTGCGTATCTCTGGAGGCAGGTTGTTCCAGAGGGCAGGTGCTGCCACAGAGAAGGCCCTCCCCCCAGGGGGTCACCAGCCAACATTGCCTGGCCGACAGCACCCTGAGGAGTCCCTCTCTGTGGGAGCATACTGGCTGGTGGGAGGCTATTGGCGGCAGAAGGTGGTCCCGCAAATACCCAGGTCCGATGCCATGGAGCGCTTTAAAGGTGGTAACCAACACCTTGAAGCGCACCCGGAAGTCCACCGGGAGCCAATGAAGCTCACGCAGGAGAGGTGTCACATGGGAGCGCCCCGTCACTCCCATAATCCCCCACGCGGCCGCATTCTGCACCAGTTGGAGCCTCCGGGTGCACCTCAAGGGGAGCCCCATGTAGAGAGCATTACAGTAGTCCTGGCGGGAAGTGACAAGTGCCTAAGTGACCATGCGTAAGGAGTCCTGATCCAGAAAGGGATGCAACTGGCGAATCAGGTGAACTTGATGAAAAGCCCCCCTGGCCACGACCGTCATATGCTTTTCTAAAGACAGCCATGCATCCAGGAGGACACCCAAGTTGCGAGCCCTCTCTGTGGGGGCCAATAACTCGCCCCCAATAGCCAGCGATGGCACCAGCTGGCTATATCTGGACGCCAGCAGCCACAGGCAGTCGGTCTTGGAAGGATTGAGTCGGAGCCTGTTATTCCCCATCCAGATCCACCCGGCCTCTAAGCACTGGGACATCACTTCAAGGGCATTGTTGGGATGGCCTGGGGTGGAAATGTACAGCTGAGTATCATCAGCATACTGATGGAATTCCACCCCAAAGCCACGGATGATCTCGCCCAGCGGCTTTACATAAATGTTGAACAGAAGGGGCGAGAGGACCGATCCCTGCGGCACCCAACACACAAGGCGCCTTGGGATCGACCTTTGCCCCCCTGCCAACACCAACTGTGTCTGGTCGGAGAGATAGGAGGAGAACCACCGTAAAACGGTGCCCCCCACTCCCAGCCCCTCCAACCGGCGCAGCATGATACCATGGTCGATGGTATCAAAAGCCGCTGAGAGATCTAATAGGACCAGGATAGAAGAACAACCCCTATCCCGAGCCCTCCAGAGATCATCCACCAATGCGACCAATGCCATTTCCGTGCTGTGCTCAGGCCGGAAGCCGGACTGGCGCGGATCCAGATAGACAGCTTCAAATACTTTTTCAAAATCGATGAAGCACCTGTAAACACTGTGATTGACATCTCTACAGCGCTATATAAGAACTTGAATACTGAATAAGGCATCTCGTGTACCAAGATTGTTTCTGAAACCAAATTGTGCGTTATTTAGACACGCCTCAATTTTGTTGTATATTCTTGTGTGAATTATCCTCAGGAATATTTTCAGGGCATGACTCATTAAGCTCATTGTTCTGTATTTGGTACACTTCTTTGCATTTATTTTTTTGGAGATTGTCACAGAGGTTGACTTTAGCCAATCATTTGGTATTTTTCCTGTTTCATATATTCGATTGAAGAGCTGCAGTCAAAATTTCTTCCCACTGTCTTCCAGCAATTTTAAAATTTCTACTGGGATATCATCAGGTCCGGTGGCTTTTCTTATTTTTGCTATTTTTATTGCGTGTTCAACCTCCTCCATAGTGATGTTTGGTCCAGTTGTTATACTTCCCATATTAATATCATCCCTAGTGTCCTCAAAAAGTTCTCCAATATATTCCTTCCATCTTTTTAGTTTTTCATCCTCATCCAAGATGATTTTCCCCTCCTTGTCAGCTAAGTTGTTGGTTTTCTTTTTGTAGACACTTGCTGCTTCTTTCACTTTTTTATATAAATTGAAATTATCATGAATATGCTGTGTCTCTATTTCTTTGCATCTCTTTGCAAACCACTTTTCTTTTGCCAGTCAATTTTTTCTTCTGTTTTCTGCAATTCATTGTATTTTTCTTTGTTTTTATTTTTATAAGAGTGTATTTCATCCATTATCCACTGTTGTTTCTTGTAGTATCTCTCTCTCTGTTTTGAGTTTGTTACCTCTACTATTGCATTTTTAAATTTATTCCAATTCACTTCTACATCTTCATTATTTAGGTTGTTGTTTTCTGTAAAATGAATTTCTAGTTTCTCTCTTATCTTATCTCCATGTTTAATGATGAAGTCACTGTCAATTCTTGGTTTAGGAGGATTCGAGTTTTTCATCTTTTTTAATTTAAGCTGGACTTCGGCAAGTAGTAAATTATGATTGGATGGTACATCTGCGCTATGTATGTCTTTGCTTATTTTATTGAGTTTCTAAATCTTTTGTTTATTGTAAAATAGTCAATTTGGTTCCTTACTATATTATTTCGTGTATCTGCCAGTGATCTCCAAGTGTACACTCTCTATAGAAGTTATCATTTAGCATACACATATTCCCCAAGTTGTTATATTTTAAAAAGTATACTTATAGAATTTTATATAAAAATCTTCAACCAATTAATAAGATCAGACTTTTTTTCGAGTTCATAATACTTTTCATATTTTTACAAAAAGGTTTAAATTAAATTAAACCAATGTTTCATAAACGTTAATAATTTCTTGCAATCCAGTTCTTTCCAAAAACTTAAGATATTTTCAGAAGTAAATAATATTTAAAAAGTGCATTTTGTAACAAAAGTTCCCACTGTCAAAAACACTGACTTATCTCTCTTAGGTACTTAGTTTTCACATCCTTATTTTTATTTATTTATTTATTTATTTATTTATTTATTAAATTTATATACTGCCCTACTCCCGAAGGACTCAGGGCAGTGAACAGTTAAACGGTAAATACATGTGATACAGATATTCAAAAAAAACGATTAAAATACAATTAAATAATTTGATCCAGAAATAGAATTAAATTAAACACCTCAAAATTTATAGGGCAGATTCAAAATTTAAAAATTTAGAAGCAGTTTTAAAAGAGGTTAGGCCAGGCCGGCCTGCTGGAATAGAAATGTTTTGAGGGCACGGCGGAGAGCGCGAAGATCCGGGATTGTCCATATCTCCGAGGGCAGCTCGTTCCAGATGGTGGGTGCTCCCACAGAGAAGGCTCTCCCCCTGCGGGCCGCCAGTCAACATTGTTTGACCGACGGCACCCCGAGAAGTCCCTCTCTATGGGAGCGTACTGGTCGGTGGGAGGTTATTGGTGGCAGAAGGCAGTCTAGTAGGTATCCCGGTCCTAAGCCATGGAGCGCTCTAAAGATGGTAACCAAAACCTTGAAGCACACCCAGAAGACCACAGGAAGCCAGTGCAGCTCACGCAGGAGGGAGTCACATGGGAGTGCCACGTTGCTCCCATAACGACCCGCGCGGCTGCGTTCTGGACCAGCTGGAGCCTCCGGGTACTCTTCAAGGGGAGCCCCATGTAGAGACCATTGCAGTAGTCCAGGCGGGAAGTGACAAGGGCATGAGTGACTGTATTTAACGAGTCCCGATCCAGAGAGGGACGCAACTGGCGTATCAGGTGAACCTGATAAAAAGCCCTCCTGGCCACAGCCATCAGGTGTTCTTCTAAAGACAGCTGTGAGTCCAGGAGGACACCTAAGTTGCGAGCCCTCTCTGTGGGGGCCAATGACTCGCCTCCAATAGTCAGTGATGGTACCAACTGACTATAACAGGATGACGGAAACCACAGCCACTCGGTCTTGGATGGGTTTAGAGTGAGTCTGTTCCTCCCCATCCAGATCCGTACAGCCTCCAGGCACCGGGACATCACTTCAAGGGCATCATTGGGGTGGTTTGGGGTGGAGATGTACAGCTGGGTGTCATCAGCGTACTGGTGGTACTTCACCCCGAAACCACGGATGATCTCACCCAATGGCTTCACATAAATGTTGAACAGGAGGGGCAAGAGAACCTACCCCTGTGGTACCCCACATACAAGGGGCCTAGGGATCGATCTCTGCCCTCCTGTCAACACAGACTGTGACTAGTCAGAGAGAAAGGATGAGAACCACCGTAAAACGGTGCACCCCACTCCTAACCCTTCCAACTGGTACAGCATGATACCATGGTTGATGATATCAAAAGCTGCTGAGAGGTCTAATAGGACCAGGATGGAGGAACAACCTCTGTCCCGAGCCCTCCAGAGATCATCAACCAATGTGACCAATGTCGTTTCCATGCTGTACCCAGGCCTGAAGCCCGACTGGAACGGATCCAGATAAGTCGATTCATCCAGGTACTGAGGAAGCTGTCGTGCCACCACATTCTCAACAACCTTTGCAAGAAAGCGAAGGTTGGAGACTGGACGGTAATTAGCCAATACTGTCGGGTCCAGGGAAGGCTTTTTGAGGAGAGGTCTCACCACCGCTTCTTTCAAGATGGCAGGAAAAACACCCTCACTCAGAGAAGCATTTATAATTCCCTGGAGCCAGCCTCGTGTAACCTCCCGAGAGGCCAGCACCAACCAGGAAGGACACAGGTCCAATAAACATATGGTAGCATTCAGTCTCCCCAATATCCTGTCCACGTTTTTGTGAGTCACAGAGTCAAACTCTTCCCAGATAATATTCTCAAGACCTGCCTCCATCCTTCCTCCCGAATCTACTATGTCAGAGTCCAGGTGTTCCCGAATCTGAGCAATTTTATCATACAGATATTGTACAAAATCCTCAGCTCTACCCTCCAAGGGGTCCTCCCACGCTTCCTGAAGGAGCAGGGAGTGGGTCACCCTAAACGGGGCAGCCGGTGGTTATCTGATGATGCAATAAGAGCAGAAAAATAGTTATACTTTGCCGCTTTTATCGCCACTAGGTAAGTCCTAATATGAGATCTTATCAGTGTTCGGTCAGATTCAGATCGGCTGGTCCTCCAATCGCTCTCTAGGTGTCTTTTCTGACTCTTCATCTCCCTCAGCTCCTCAGTGAACCAAGGAGCCAAGTGACACCGGCGTTGAGTCAGAGGCCGCAAAGGCACGACCCGATTCAAGGCTCCGGCAGCTGCCCTATCCCAGGTGACCACTAGGTCCTCGGTCGAGCTGTGAGCCAGAGACTCAGGAAATGGCCCAAGCTCCATCTGGAACCGCTCCGGTTCCATCAGGCACCTGGGGCGGAACCATTTCTTCGGTTCCGCCTCCCTGTGACAGGGTGTAGCGGTTCGAAGGTCAAAGTGAAGGAGGAAATGATCTGACCATGACAAGGGTTCAGTTACTATATCCCCAATATCGAGATCATTCAGACACTGACCAGAGACAAAAATCAAGTCCAGAGTGTTTCCCTCTGTGTGAGTGGGGTCATACACTAATTGGGTCAGGTCCATGGCCGTCATGGAAGCCATGAACTCCCGTGCTGTCTCAAACGCTTCCCCGATGGATGGTAGGTTGAAATCCCCCATGACCATAAGCCTTGGGGTGTCAACTGCCACCCCAGCTATAATGCTGAGCAGTTCGGGCAAGGCCGCTGCCACGTGGCAGGGAGCCAGGTACACGATCAGCAAACCCACCTGTACCCTATGACCCCAATTCACAAGGAGGGACTCACATCCAGCAATCTGAGGAACAGTGGCCTCCTTCGGATTAAGACCTTCCTTTATAATAACTGCCCCTCCCCTGCCTCTACCCTGTGACCTTGGCTGATGAAATGCACGGAAGCCAGGAGGGCACATTTCAACAAGGGGGACTCCCCCCTCTTGGCCCAGCCAGGTCTCCATAATTCCTGCCAGATCCGCTCCCCCCTCCTGAACAAGATCACAAATGAGGGAGGCTTTATTTACAACAGATCTGGCATTGCACAAAATCAGCCGAAGGTCAAGGCCCTGAGAATCTGAACTACCTGGGGAACGAGAGGAGTCTTGGGGGTCGGAGCATGCCACCGCTTGGAGACAGCGCACTCCCATCAGCAGATTTGGCCTCCTGCTCCCGCCCTATCTGCCCTTCCCACTCACAGTACTGATGTATTGGCCCTTATCGTTATAAATTCTAACCCCCTCATCTGCCCAGAGCCCCACGTCTCCTGTATCATGACCCTCGGTCAGGCCTGGTTCTATCCCCTGTGGGTTATCCCCCAAACCCATAACCCTCATTCCAATTTGACCCTCCCCTCCCTTAGAGTTCCCTAAAACTTTTAATAAAAATTTGGATAGGAAACTCCTCAGCCTCCTTTTTGTTGCATGCCACATTTCTTGTGCTGCCAACATTCAAAGCATTTTAACTGGGCCCAATGAAAAATGGTAAAAGCCATTTTAAAAAGTGAACCAGATCTGTTGCTACAGACAGAATCTTAGTTTCCAGATGCATGAATTCCTCATTTTAAATAATTATAATTTCATATTTATTTTTTTAATAAAAATATTAAAATTGTATATACACAAAAAAACTATCCTAGTGTAAGTAATGTGTCTTACTGAGTAAAATAATTACAAGGACTAATGACTTATAGGATTTTACAATTATTTGCACTTATGGTTTCTAAATAGTTTCATAGGCTGTATATTTATAGAAAAAAACTTGCTAGCATTTCTCCAAAAAATTCAATTGGAGTGTTATGTATCTGAGTCAACAATAGTTCTCCTATATTATGTAGGCCTTTTTTTAGGACACTTACTTCTTTGGCATGTAAATATTGTATGATTGCATGTTAAAAAAATAGAATGCTCTTTCTGTGCAAAATATTTCTAAGAATGTTCTTTATATGCATATATTTAAAAAATTAAACTAAGCTTTTGACCAATATAGCTGATGATCAATGGAAAATATACTATTTGATACTTTAAGCTAGGTTAGAGTAAATCATGTTTTATAATCAGTAAGAAAAACTGTTGTAAGTTCCATTTGATGACTGAATTTCCCACTCAAATTTGTTTAGTATTTTCATATATACACAATATAAACAGCAAGTAGACATGTATTTCAATGGCCAATTAACCACTCGATATATTCTAGGAAATATGACATACTCATTTTCTTGGATGTTTGAATTTAGATTTTGATGCCATTTGAGTTCCAAACTCAGAATGTCCACATTTTATTTTTCATATCTGACAGTTTGTTCTCCATTAGATAAATATAACTTTATTTGAGTTAATATCAAGATCTTTCTTGAACTTTACAGGATTATATTTTATTCAATGACTATAGGACTCATATACAAAAATAAGCAATTCCTTATGTCATTCCTTATATAATTCAAAATGGCAAATTCTTTTAATGATATATTCATTATGGCTTCTTTTTCTGGAAAATAATCATTTGAAAAGATAAATAGGGAAGAACAAATTCTATTGTCTGTTTCAAATAGTATATCTTTGATCAGTTTCACCAGATTGTCTATATATCTGAATATATTCAGAGTTCAGAACTTCGTAATACGTACAGTGCCAAACTTGTGCATACACAAAAGCAAAATAACATATTTCTATGTGAAATACTTTACTTTCAGATATATGAATGGAACCGAAGAAATTTGCTTGAGCAATGAAATCTTATTTGGATTGCTTACATTAAATTAAGTTAATTAAACAAGCATGCAGAATTCAAGATACTATTTCAAGCTATTAAAATATTAAGCATTTTCTGAAATGCAACTTCTATAAACAAATCCATACGTAAGGATTTTATATTCATACATAATGCATTTTAATAAATTTATAAGGATATTTTATCTATTAATATCACTAGTTGTTGACTATTTTCTGCAAATATCAAAATAATGATGAATTATATGAACTGAGTAACTTGTAATACTACATAGATATAATCGGTAACTACATCATTCATGCTTTTTATTTAAATATCAGGCATTTCTTTCACACTTAAAACAACAGTCATTCACAAATGTGTTTATTTTCTTATTTAATGGAGCCATTTTATAACATTTTATTAGTTCAGACTCAAGAAATAATACATTTTACAATTTAAATTGTTTTATAATATAAAATTGATATATATCTTTTAAAAGACTCAAACTTTTTTTCTTTATTTTGTTTTCTCCAAGTACTAAACTTCTTTCATTTAGTTCTTATGCACTTTCCTTGCTCCCAGCAAAGATTTACTTAAAAGACATATAAAATACCCAGCCATTATTTTAACACTATAAATCGTATACTGTAGTAGCAGAATTTAAATAATGATTCACTATGTTCCACAGGCAGCTTTTACCTTTGGGGGTTTTTTTTAGTAGCTATAGCCAAGCACCACTCTCCTCTTCCATTATGCTTCTTGGTGGCAGACTGAGATGTTTCTTCATTAAGTAGCATTACAAAGAGAACACACCCGAAATCAGAAGTAGAGCATGCTCTGACAGTGCTAATGCTACAGTTCTCAAGTTAACAGGGCTCAGTTGGAAACAGAGTGAAGTCATTGAAAAATTAGTAATTTGCAAACCTAATTTGGTACACTACCTTACCTTAAAAACAGTATGTAGTTTATTTTTTTTATGACAGTTAGAAAGTAGTTTGAATCAAACAAGTTACTAAAAATATAAAACACCAATATCATTCTTAGAGTTTATGAGTGTTGTATTTTTAAGCAATGGATTAGCAGTAGATAAGCTGTTCTAAATGGACATAAAAACAACATATTTGCTCTCCAACTTTAAAAAAACTGGACAGTTATATATATATAAACAAAGCATCTGACAAAATTTAGACTCTCAGAAAAAATGTATAGCATGACAGCAATGAAGGAATTGCGAGCAATGAACACTGCAGACAGCCTGCCGATTTCAAATACTTAAATGAGATGCAGAAAGCTTCACTTCCATGACATCATAAGGATGCTAACCCAAATAGGCTACTTCTTACCATATCAAAACACAGCTGTTTAGTAATACAGTTATCTGACAAACAATGTGTGTTGTTTTATTAGACTTCTGTCTATCTTAAGTAAATGCTTCACTGACTTTTTTGGCATTTTAAGCTACATTTAGAAGCAGTGAGGAAAAAATGTAATGATAATCACAACAATAATCATGTTAGGAAATATTTGTAACCATTTTAATGTTAAAGGAATTATTTGAAATTTGCCTACATGTAATTTCAGAAGTTATAAGTAAAAAAGAGACAGCAAATTTAACTTCAAATGTTAAAGAATAACGCAACACTGATATATATTGAATCTTAACTGCAAGCAAATCAGGCTGAAAGTCACTTATTTCCATAATATTTGCCTGTCTGTCAGATACTTTGAATGTTGTTCCTAAATTATCTATCTTCTATTATTTACGATAGAATGCAAGATAAAAATCTGGTAGCAATGAGCCTGGAGATATGTGATGCAGAATCTTTTGCTCAGCTGGTAAACTTTTTATCAATGTTTCTTAGTTCTTTTTTTAAAAAAATCAGTTTTGAAACGCACATATTTGAATTCAAAGTCATCTTAATGATAGGCATATCTTTCAAAATGAAGGACCGAAGTATTCTGAACATTCAAGGAGCAGTAATGTACTGCTATTTCAAAACCCTTAGGTTATATATGACATGCTAAAACAGTGCGTCAGCCAGACTTAGATTCAGTTCACAAATCTCTTTTTCCTCCTCGTGTGTCAGACGAGCTGACCAAATCGAAACACGCAGACATAGCAAAGACAGGACAAGAAAGCATAGGCTGTTACAAATGGTACAGAAAAAATAACATGCTGCAGGCACGTAGATATAGGTTGTTGGGGGTGGGAAGTGCCTTGGTTTTACCTTGAGTGAACACACTGGATATGGCTCCAGCGTCTTGATGAAATTGGACTTTAGCTGCAGTCAAGAATTCTCTTACAATACGCTTGTTTTCCTGTAAAGCATGGTTTACTCCCGCCTCCTCTTTCTTCCTGGGTTGGACAGCTGTTACTACCGATCCCTTGGCGCTCTTTCGCCGGGGCTGGTGTCTTACTGCGCGCCTCGCTGTACCAGTGTGCGCTGCTCACTTCTTCGGCTGCAAGCTATGATTCTGATTATTATGAAGACTACAATAATCTCTCCCTGTGCTTTCTTCAGATTTCTCTAGAGGTAGCGGTTATTTTCTCTTCCTAGATCCCGCCGAGCCGGCAGGTTCATCTGTCCCCTCTCAGAGCCTTTCTTAACTCTCGGCTTTGGTTTCTTCGATCCTCGCAAAGCCTCCCCTCTGCTTCTCTCTGTCCACCCGCTTTCCTACCCCTCTTCTTTTGCCTGTTTCTGTCCGCTTCCCACCCTCTAGCCCAACCCTTTGGCAGTGTGGGGCTGGGTGAGTCTCGCGTCCCTTCTAACGCTTTGTCTCACTTCACTACTATCTGCTTGCGAGTCCCAACTCTGCCTCTTCTTCCACCTTTTCCTCAGCCTCGCTTCTTCCCGCCCACACAGCGGACCACAGACAACATGCTGGTCGCTCTCCCACTTTGTCGGCTTGGCGTTCTTTGCTCTCTTGAGCGTCCGTTCATTCTGCCAGAGCAGCGTCGACAACGAAGAGTGACTCCACCGCTATTGGGATGGAAGAACAGACCGAGGGATAACCTCCCTTTTTGTTAATTCCACAATCGGAGGTCCACATGGCAAAGCTAGCTCCTTCTTGCCTGTCTGCCTCGCGCGCGCGCGTGTGTGTGTGTGTGTGTGCGCGCGCGCGCGCGCATTTAGCGGCATCCTCCCGCTCTCCAGCAGCACACGCGGCCGTCCATCCTTAACCTAAAGCTGAGACACAAAGCATATGAACAACACTAATCAGGAAATCCATTAATTTCTGCAGTTTCTTCCGCTCAATTGTATCTTCGTGTTCTCTTCTCCCATCCCACAAATCTATAAGCCCTTCTTCTACCAGAAAATTAAAATAGAATTTTTATTTTAAATGTATTATTTCTTCTTCTACTTGCTTTTCCTCCCCCCCCAAATAAAATTACATTGTATTTCGTTTGATTTGCCCAAATTTTATAGAAGTGTAGTGGGGGGACAGGCACCATCTGTTTTCATTGGGAGAGAGATTATATTTTTTAATAATAGCTATTTTAAATTCATAATTTTGTTCTAAAAGATAGCAGCTACATATTGAAACACTTGAGTTCCATGGCATTGTTTGTACTGAATCTGAGAAATACAAGATGCTTGGTGTAATGTTTTTTAAATGATAAATAAACATCAAATAATCTATGTAGAATATTTGATGTTCAGGAGCAGCGCAGTTCTATAATGAGTTTAGTTCTTAAACTTGGTCTTGCAATTGATCTATTCAATTTTTTCATGAGCTAACCTAGAAGAAAGTTGTATTTACTGCTGTTTAAGTATATTGCAGTCATAATCATCATCATAAATTTATTTGTCAAGCGTATATAAGCGTAGGAAGTTAGCACCCACCCCTTTTGTAGAAGAATGAAATATTTTAGGAAATATTAAAAAGGCAGAATATTATATTTCCCTGGCTGAGAAATGGAGAAACAAGTTTTAAAGACAAAACAGCTCCTACCTTCCTTCCCCCCCACCCTTTGTCAATGGAACATCATCTGCAACACAATAGGACCCATCTAGCCACAGAAACTAACACAATAGGACCCATCTAGCAACAGAAACTCACCACATGGCACCTGGCTAGCTAAGACCCCCTGGGAGTCTGACAACCAATCAGGATACTCTTTCTGGGCCCCAGGAAGTTCAAAGCCAGAGAGGGCATAAAACCCGGGGACTTGCTGCATCTCGGCCCCTTTCTGTTCAGGAACTCAAACCATGTGATCCTGTCCACCATTAAACCATCTTTCCATGCAGTCTCCATGTTTCCAGTGTCTTTTTCCCCACTTGGAGCTGAACCCAGAAGGATATTTCTTCCTATATAAGATAACAGGTAAAAGTATAAACATAATTTGAATACATGAAAAGAGCAAGTAAAAAGGAATATTAGGACAGGGACGGTAGGCATGCTGGTGCACTTATGCACACCCCTTACAGACCTCTTAGGAATGGGGTGAGGTCAACAGTAGACAGTTTAAGCTTAAAGTTTTGGGGGTTTAGGGAAGAAACCACAGAATCAAGTAGAGCATTCCAGGCATTAATCATTCTCTTACTGAAGTCATATTTTCTGCAATCAAGTTTGGAGCGGTTTACCTTGAGTTTGTATCTATTTTTTGCTTGTGTATTGTTGCGGTTGAAGCTGAAATAGTCATTGACAGGAAGGACATTGTGGCAGATAATTTTATGTACTAAGGTTAGGTCAGAGTGAAGTCAGCGTAGTTCTAAGTTGTCTAAGCCCGAAATTTGAAATCTGGTGTCATAAGGTATTTTATTGTGGTTAGAGGAATGGAGGACTCTTCTTGTAAAATATCTCTGGACTCTCTCGATTGTATTTATGTCCGATATGCAGTGCGGGTTCCAGACAGATGAACTGTATTCAAGAACTGGTCTAGCAAATGTTTTGTATGCTCTAGTTAGTAGTACAACATTACCAGAAAAGAAGCTATGCAAGATTAGGTTAACAACTCTTAATGCCTTTTTGACAATGTTGTTACAGTGGGCTTGGGCACTTAGATCATTTAAAATGAGCACTCCAAAGTCCTTGAAAGAGTGAGGGTCATCTACAAGGTCATGTCCATCTAATTTGTATTTTATGTTTTGATTTTTTTTGCCAATGTGCAAGACAGAGTATTTGTTGGTTGATATTTGAAGTTGCCACTTCTTAGACCAATCTGACACATAGTCAAGGTCTTTTTGAAGGGTAGTTTCAATGTCGGTGGTGTTGAATAGTTTAACATCATCAGCGAAGGGAATACAGTTGCTTTTAATATGATCACAAAGGTTATTTATGTAAAGTATGAAGAGTGTTGGACCTAAGACACTGCCTTGAGGAACACCACTATTAACATGTACAGGATTTGATAGAGCGCTTCCTATTTTGATCACTTGTCTGTTTGACAGGAAGGCAGCTATCCATTTATGTAGGAGTCCAGAAATGCCATAGGATTTTGAGGACCCGGTTTGTGGGGGCAATAAGCTGACTTTGTATAAATATACAAAAGTATGAAGGCTATTGCTTAACACATTGTAAGCCGCCCTGAATCTCCGGAGAAGGGCGGCATATAAAAACAAACAAACAAACAAACAAATAAATAAATAAATAAATAAATATTAATTTTAGAAGTAATTTGTTGTGTACCACTGAATCAAAAGCTTCACAGCAGTCTATGTAAACTGTGTCTATTGCTTTACCCTGATCGAGATGTGTAGTCCATATGTTTTTGCAATGTAGTAGTTGTAGATTACAGGATATTTTTTTTCTGAAACCGAATTGTTTGTTAGAAAGTAGGTCATTTGTCTCTAGGTGTAGGATAATAGATTGGTTAATGATTGATTCCATGACTTTGCAGGTGACGCAACATAAAGAGATTGGTCTGTAATTTTCAACTAGGCTAGGGTCTCCCTTTCTGAAGATAGGGATGACCCTGGCTTGTGACCATTGGTAGGGCAAGGTGCTGGTACTGAAAGATTTTTCAAAAATTATGCTTAGAGGTTCTGCTATTGCAGTGGAAAGCTTTTTTAAGAAGTATGCACATAGTCCATCAGGTCCAATAGATAGAGGTGGTTTTAGATTGCGTAGTGCCTTTTCAACATTGTCTTCTGTAAAATCAATATGTATAAGATCACCGTAATCGTTGTAATTGTCTCTAGTATGATTGGAAAATATTGGGTATGTGTTGTTGCTTTACAAAGACTGAGCTGAAGAACATGTTAAAGAGATTGGCTTTAACGGTTTTGTCAATACAATCTTCATTGTTTGATCCTTTTGGGGGTGGGGTGGATCTCGAGTCTTTTAAGTTTATTGTTTACAAAATTATAGAAGACACGGGAGGATTTTGGGTGTAGAAGGTTTTCTTCTTGCTTGATGTGATAATTGGTGCATTCAATCTTTATTTGTTGGCATAAGTTTTTATAGCGGTTTTTGAAGTTAGCTACGTAGTTTGTTTTGTTTTTTCACCAAAGAGATTTTTTTTCTGGATTGTAATTTCCTTATTGTCATTGGTAGTTTATTTTTTCTGGTTTTGTGGGGTATTAGTGGTAAATAAAGTTTAATGATTCTTTTGAGTTCGCGCAAGAAAATGTTGTAATGGGCACTAACTTTACCAAACTATCAATTTAGAAAAAAATAATTGATTTATCATTTTTGCAACACAGAGATATATCATTTATTTAGTCCACTGAATCAGTATGCTCATTCTGTAATCCAGTGGTAGTCAACCTGGTCCCTACCGCCCACCTAACCTTTCATTAAGTTTTCATAAAATTCCCCGTGACAATTTAAATGTCTGAAAATATACCATTTGTATCGTTCATGCATAAGTTTAGTTCATGTTACGTAAGTGAAAATAAATGGCGTTATAGGGCAACCGCAAACAAAAGAGCCTCATCCCAGAATGGCTCGCACACCTCCCCCCACACCACCTAGCTGTAACAGACAAGCAGAGCTGGTAGCCAGGGCCCCTCCAACCCAATTCACGATGCGCGAGAGGCATGCGCAGATGACGATACATGGCACAGGCTCTTTTGTTTGCGGTCGACTGGTCAGTACGCAGTTAGATTTGTGAGAATGAGCACGTACCTACAGCTTCAAACAAAATATTGTGAAATATTGTGAGCCCATGTCTCAAAAAAAGAAATATGCTCGTGGCTATTTGCCAGAGTATCTGAAGATAGAATTCATAGAATCTGTTGTAAATAAACAACATCCAATGTGTTTATTGTGTCATAAAACATTATCCAATAAGGCAATGAAGCCAAGTCGGCTGCGAGAACATCTTTCTACAAAGTGTCCAAATGATAAGGACAAGCCCATTGAATATTTTCAGGAAATATATAAAAATTTCAAAATCGTTCAACAATCGTTGCATCATTTAAGAAACAACATGCTGCAAATGAAGATGGATTAATTGCCGTTTATCGCATTTCACAATTAATTGCAAAAAGTGGTAAAAGCTATAATATTGGAGAAACTGTAATAATACCCTCTATAAAAGAATTTATCTCAACAGTAATGCATCAGGGTATACCTGAAATTTTAAAAACGTTGCCCCTAAGCGTTAGCACAGTAAAGCGACCAATTGAAGAAATGGCAGTTAATGTTGAAAAAAAACTTATAAGTATTCTCCAAAACTCTTCATTTTCCATGCAATTGGACAAGTCTACCATTGCAGGTAATAATGCTTTATTGATGGCATATGTATGTTATTTTGATGAAAACTATACATTACGACAAGAAATGCTATTTGCAATAAATCTCATTACAGATACAAGAGGATTATCTATATTTAGTATTGTGAAATCATACTTTACAAAAAATAATATTCCTTTAAATAATATTGTTGCATGCGCTACTGATGGAGCACCATCAATGGTAGGTCACTATCGTGGATTTGTTGCTTATTTTATTATCTTGGCGAAGGTTGTTGAGAGTGTGGTTTCGCAACAGCTTCCCCAGCACCTGGATGAAACAACGTATCTGGATCTGTTCCAGTCAGGCTTCAGACCCGGGTACAGCACGGAAACGGCATTGGTCACGTTGGTTGATGATCTCTGGAGGGCTCGGGACAGGGGGTGCTCCTCTGTCCTGGTCCTGTTAGATCTCTCAGCGGCTTTTGATACCATCGACCATGGTATCATGCTGCACCGGTTGGAAGAGTTGGGGCTGGGAGGCACTGTGTTGCAGTGGTTCTCCTCCTTTCTCTCCAACCGGTCGCAATCGGTGTTGACACGGGGGCAGAGGTCGATTCCGAGGCCCCTCATATGAGGGGTGCCACAGGGGTCGGTCCTCTCGCCCCTCCTGTTCAACATTTATGTGTAGCCGCTGGGTGAGATCATCCGTGGTTTTGGGGTGAGATATCATCAGTACGCTGACGACACCCAGCTGTACATCTCCACCCCAGACCACCCCACCCTTGAAGTGATGTCCCGGTGCCTGGAGGCTGTGCAGATCTGCATGGGGAGGAACAGGCTTAGACTCAATCCATCCAAGACCGAGTGGCTGTGGTTTCCAACGTCCCGAAATAGTCAGCTAGTGCCATCATTGACTATCGGGGGCGAAGCATTGGCCCCCGCGGAGAGGGTGTGCAACTTGGGTGTCCTCCTGGATTCACGGTTGTCTTTAGAAGAGCACCTGACGGCTGTGACCGGGAGGATTTTTCATCAGGTTCGCCTGATCCGCCAGTTGCATCCCTTTCTGGATCGGGACTCTTTACACACGGTCACTCATGCCCTCGTCACCTCTCGCCTGGACTATTGCAACGCTCTCTACATGGGGCTCCCCTTGAGGTGCACCCAGAGGCTCCAACTGGCACAGAGTGCGGCCGCGCGGGTGATGATGGGAGCGACGTGGCGCTCCCATGTTACACCTCCTGCGCGAGCTGCACTGGCTCCCAGTAGTCTTCCGGGTACGCTTCAAGGTTTTGGTCACCACCTTTAAAGCGCTCCATGGCTTAGGACCTGGGTACCTGTGGGACTGCCTACTACCACCAATAGCCTCCCACCGATTGGTACGCTCCCACAGAGAGGGGCTCCTCTGGGTGCCGTCGGCCAAACAATGTTGACTGGCGGCCCCCAGGGGGAGAGCCTTCTCTGTGGGGGCACCCACTATCTGGAACGAGCTCCCCCCAGAGATAAGGAGGATCCTGGATCTTCGCGCCTTCCACCGCGAGCTAAAAACTTTTTTGTTCCACCAGGCGGGCCTGGCCTAACCTTTTTTCCCCTTTTTTGCAAAAATAATTTTGATTTTAAAATTTAAATATATTTTAATATTGGGGTTTTAATATTTTATTATTGGGATTTTAAATAGTCAGGGCCACTGTTTAATTTGGTTTTATTTGGCTTTTAAATTTTGTATCTATGTATGTTTTAATTTTAGGCTGTTCACTGCCCTGAGTCCCCTCGGGGAGAAGGGCGGTATACAAATTGAATAAAATAAAATAAAAAAATAAATTTGAAGGAAGAAGTGTCAAATGTTTTATGTATTTATTGTGTGGTGCACAGACAACATCTTGTAGGAAAACATCTAAGTACAAGTCTCCATTCATTATTAACTATAATAATTCAAGCCGCAAACAAGATCAAATCCAATGCAAAAAATGATAGAATGTTTCAACAGCTTTGCCAGGACAATAATGAAGATTTTATTAGGTTACTTTTGCACACAGAAGTTTGGTGCCTGTCAAAGGGTACATCTTTGGCTCGTTTTGTAGCATTATATGATAATGTCATACAATTTTTTGAAAGTCATAATGGGACCAATCTGTGTCTGTTAAGATACGAGGATCTAGCCCAAGAAATACACAGAGTCATTGGTATGTTCCAAACATATTTATTAAGTCAACTCTGCTCTCTTACAGGTGAATCCGTTGAACTGGTCCAGTACCTCGTGCATGTCGCTTAAGTACCAGGGAGGTGTGGCTAAAGATAAGGAGGAGTTGTAAGGGTGAGGGTGTGGGTGTTAACCCTTGCTGTACCAAGTAGCGGGTGGTATGTGAGTTAGGCATTTATATGTGACAAAACCCCCTCTAAATGCCTAACTAGCTGTGTCAATGTGGGATTCACAAGTAAAAATATGTTACAAGCATACACCTAATTTGGATCTTAGGTAAGTGTGTTGTTTGTTCTATAGAGGTTTCATGAGTATATCAGCTATCTGTTCTTCTGTTTCACAGTGGGTGGGTGGCTCTAATAAATCTAATGTTAGAAAGTTGCCTTACGTGCTTATGTTTAATATCTATATGTCTTGACCTTTGACCCACTGCATCTTCCCTGGATATCTCAATGGCTGCTTTGTTGTCCTCGTAGATGGTGATGGGGTATGAGGGCTCAGTCCAAATGCTGGACAGTAAGTCCTCGAACCAGGTTAGATTGTTTGTGGCCTTAGACATACATACGAACTCAGCTTTGGTAGTGGATGTAGCAACTAAATTCTGTTTGCCGGTGTACCAATGGACAGGGCTGTTGTTGAGAAAGAAGATGTATCCAGATGTGCTTTTCCTGCTTTTCACGTCTTCTGCCCAGTCAGCGTCTGCGTAGCAGGAGAGTTTGGGTTCCTTGGAGGTTTTTGGCTCGAGTCCTAGGTATGCGTTGGAGCTGTATCTTAGATATCTGAGAAGTCTCTTTACTGCCTCCCAATGATAGGTTGTGGGTTTACTAACATACCTGGAAAGTAGATTGATGGGTAGAGCGATGTCTGGCCTTGTCCAGTTTGCGATGTATAGTAGAGATCCTATGGTTGATCTGTGTAGCTTGTTGTCTGTAAATGGTTCGTTATGCATGTTCTTTAGGAATTCGGGTTGCATGGGGGTATCACAGGGCTTGATGTCGCTCATGTTGCATTTTCCTAGCAGCTCCGAGATTTTTTCTTTTTGTGAGAGTCAGAAGCCTTTTTCAGTTTTTATGATATGAACCCCTAAGTACTTGTTTATCTTGCCTAGTGTTTTCAGAGAGAACTGTTTACTCATTTCCTCAGCAAATGTGTCACACTTGTGTTTTTGTTTGCCTATATAAAGTATGTCATCCACATAAACGAGGACATATTTGACAGAGTCCTTCTCTCTCCTTATGAAGAAGCAAATATCTGCGGATGTGGCTGTGAAGCCCATTGCTCTAAGGGTTTTGGCCAAGCATTCGTACCACCTCTTCCCTGATTGTTTGTGTCCGTACAGACTTTTGTTCAGAAGCCATGTGTTACCTTTTTGTGACTTTATCCCTGGTGGTGCCTTAACATAGATCTTTTTGTCAAGCTTGGCATATAAGTATGCGGTCTGTACATCAAATTGGTACACCTCGAGCCCTAAAATGGAGGCTAGTACTAACGCACTTTTGACACTTTCAGCCCTGACAGTGGGAAAGTATGTGTCAGTGTAATCTTCTGGATATTTTTGTGCAAACCCCTGTGCCACTAGCCTTGCCTTATATAGTGTTTTATTGTCATCCAGAGTTTTGATCTTATATAGCCACTTAGTTCCAATTGGGGTTTTACCATCTGGAGCCTCGGAGGTTGTGTATACATCTAGTTCTTTGAAGCTATTCATTTCCTTCTCTATAGCTTGTTCCCACTTTGTTCTCTCCCCCTGAGGAATTTAAGCACTTCTTCATATGAGTTTGGTGTTAGGCTGTCTGTATGTATGGACATGACGAAGTCTTTGAACTTGTTGGGCTTTTTGTTCCTGTTTGTCCTGATTGGTCTGTCTGGTGGAGTGACTGATTTGTGTAGATACCTGGCTTCCTTTTCAGTGAGGGTGTCTAGCTTTAGTGTTGGGTGATTCTCCTTCCACTTACTGATGCTGACACCTTGATGACTAGGCTTGATTTTCTGGTGTTCCCTGTCCTCCTTGGTGTCTGTGCCCTGTTGGCTATTCGTTAGTTTGGGTGTGTGAAACACTTCATTTAAATGTATTCTCGACCAGTTAGAGTGTTCATGGAAATCAGCTGATCTAGATATTATGAACCTATTTTGATTGTCAATGAATCTGTACCCTTTGGTCCCTGGCTCGTACCCCATAAACCTAAGCCTCCTAGACACTTTGCCCCCCTAGTTGTTTGGTTGTTGTTTGGGTATATGTACGTTGGCTGTCACCCCAAACACGTGTAGGTGGACTATGTTGGGTTTCCCCCTATACATTAGCTCGTAGGGAGTTGTGTTTATTACGCTAGACCATGACCTGTTAAGTGTGTAGTTGGAGTAGAGAAGGGCTCTGACCAGAATGATTGCCCTAGTCTTGCATCTTCTAAGATGCACCTCATCATTGTTTGTAATGTGCCATTTTTTCGTTCTACTACTCCTTCTGGAAAGTGGAGAACAGCGAGGTTGTATAATGCAGTACCCCATGTTCCTTTAACCACCTTGAGAAGTCCCTTGATAGGAACTCAGAACCTCGGTTGGTCATTTTTTGTTTTATTTTTGTGTTATGTTGGACCTCTACTCTTTTGTAAAATTCCTTGAACTTTTGATACACCTCTTTCTTATGGTTGAGAGTGTATACGAAGCTGTAACGGCTGTAGTCATCTATGATAGTTAGGAAGAATCTTTTTTTGTATTTGATAGAAGGTTTTAGAGGTCCTACTAGGTCCATATGAATTAATTGAAAAATAGAGTCAGTTGTGTGCGTACCGACTTCTTTGGTCTCGGTTTTGTTTTTAGTTTGGAACATTTACAGATTGAGCACTCGAGATAGTTTTCACAATTCTTTACTCTTAAACCATCAGTACATTTAGTCATTTTTTGTACAACTGGAAAACTAATGTGGCCTAGCTTCCTGTGTAGGAGGTGTGCACTGTTGTCATGTATGGGTCTACCTAACGAGAGTTTGTTGTCGTCGATGGACTCATGGTTATGTTTGCTGCCCCGTGTCTCTTGGTGGCTGTCCCCCTCTACTTCATCGTTCTCTCTATTGTCTTCAGAAGGTGTCTGTTCTTGCTCTGCCTCTGAGTTGGTGTTTATACTTGGATGATTAATGTTGCCTGCTTTGAAGTATGGCAAGCCATCGCTAATCATAACCTCTCCTATGTTCTTCTCATTCTTGACCATGTGTGCCTGTCCTGCCTTGAAAATGACTTCAATGTCTGTGTTCTTGCTTAGCCATATGGCAGCCATTATGTTGTATGGAATTTCTGGCACAAATAGGACCCCCTCTATTTCTCCAATCTCTGGTATGGTTATGTTTCCCTTCCCCACCACTCTTACGTTGTTTTGGTTCGCTACTTTAATTGTGAAGTTTTCCTCTGTGAATGAGAAGAGTAAGTTGGCATTGTGTGTAGTGTGATTGGTTGCACCTGAGTCTATTAGCCAAATGTTCTCTTTCTTTATTTGTTTGTTGGCGTGCCCCCGTCCTCGAAGCCCATGGAGTGAGCCTGAATGGCTCTCCCAGGCGCTATCTCTGTGATCTCTTCTGCTGTTGGGGTTGGGAGAGTCCCTGCGCCTGAATCCGCCTTCTGGGGAATGTCTCTGTCTGTGTCCTGGCCTGTCCCTGCGCTGGCTGTGTTCCCTACCTCAGATGTTTCTGGGGTAATCTCTCTTGTAGTGATTCCTGGAGCCACATAGATAGCATTCAGGTGTGTTGCTTATCCTCCTGTCTGTTCTGTGATCTCTGCGGGATTGTGAGCGATCTTTTCTTAAGTTGTCCTCAGCTATTAGTCTATTTGTGCATTTTTCAATAGATAGGTGTTCTATGCTGAGGCTGTCTAGTTGTGATACGAAATTGTCCCAGCTTGGGTCCAAAGAATTGATAATTATGCTTGTCATACTTTCTTCAGTTATGATTTCCCCCCCTCTGCAGTAATTCAGCCCTAGTGGCATTGAGTGTGAGTAAATGTTCACTCATAGATATCCCTGCTTTAAGTCTGGCAGAGTGGAATTCCCTAGAAATCCTAGTGGTGGTTGCCCTACTCTTGCTATAAAATAGGCTAAACAGTTTCTGTATTAGTCCTGGCACCATAAGCTGATGACTAATGCTGGGGTATATGCTGGGTGATATGCTGGCTATCAATAGGTAATATGCTCTATGGTGTAAGCAGTCTATTTCAAATGACCGAGGTTTTTCTGGGGGGGTCAGTAATTAAAAATAATATATTCTCTTTTAAGAAAATGACCTGGAGCTGTTGATTCCTTTCTAGGAGATTTGTCCCATTCAATTTTAGATTTGGAAAGTCTATTGGTAAGGTCCCAGTGTTGTGTGAGAGATTACTTACAGACGGGCGCTGTCCATGGCGCAGGTGTCATTTGCAGTGTAGGGTGGGCCCATCGTTGTTGGTTTCTGCCCCATCTACTCGCGAGTAGGCCTCGTTTCCCGCTGGTGGATTTTTTTTTTATTAAAAAGTTTTATAAAAAGTACAAACATTTTCTTCCCCCTTCCCATTCATTCCCCCACCCCCCTCCCAGCCCCCATCCCTCCCCCTACTAACCCCCTTCCCTCCCCCCCTTGGCTTCCTGGGATTAGCTCAGGGTACAAAATGTACAAACATAATACTATGATTAACTAACCATATAATATATCATTAATAACCTTGATCTTTAACTTCTAAAAAAAAACACCAAATCCTACTTAATATGGCTATCTCTACTGCATATGTCATTCATAAGCTAACTGAAAATTCTTATTCCAATATTTATTTTGAATATAATCTATCCATTTTCTCCATTCCTTTATATATCTTTCATTTGAATAGTCTTTAAGATATGCGGAGATTTTTGCCATTTCTGCCAAATGCACAACCTTTATTGTCCATTCTTGAATCGTAGGTATTTCTTGTTTCTTCCAATACTGTGCCACCAATAGTCTTGCCGCTGTTATTAAATTTAAAATCAATTTTATTTCTAGTCCAGGACAATCTGTTATAATACCTAACAAAAAAAACTGTGGCATAAATTTAATCTTTTTCTTTAATATATTTTGAATTATCCACCAAATTCTTATCCAGAACGCCTTAATACTTTTACACGTCCACCATATATGAAAATACGTGGCATCCTGACATCCACATCTCCAACATCTGGGCTGAATATTTGGATACATACAAGCTAATTTCTTTGGGTCTAAATGCCATCTATAATACATTTTATAAAAAAAATTCTCTTAAATTTTGAGCCTGTGTAAATTTTACATTTCTCACCCATATATTTTCCCATGTGTCTAACGTTATTATTTCCCCTACATTTTGTGCCCATTTTATCATACAATCCTTAACTAATTCTGTCTCCGAATCTATTTCCAATAATGCATTGTATAACCTTTTTATGTGCATTTGGCCCTGGTCTCTTATTTGCTTAATCAAGTTCTCTTCATATTGTAAAATACCCTTTTTTTGGTCTTCCTTCCACCTGGCCTGTAGCTGGCCATATTGAAACCAAGTTTTAATTATTCCTTGATCTTTTAGTTGTTGAATAGTTTTTAGCTGAAACCCCTGTCCTTCCTTCTCCAAAAGTTGCTCATATGAAATCCCACCTTGCTTTTGCTCTATGTTTATATTTTCAATCGCATGTCTGGGTATTGCCCAAATCCGAATTCTATCATTTAATTTATAACTATACTTTTTCCATACTCGTAACAAGGAACTTCTCAATATATGACTTTTAAAGATATTATCTACCTTTTTATCATACAGTAAATATGCATGCCAGCCATAAACCAGGCCATACCCTTCAACATTTAATATCCTGTCTTCCGTTAAGTTAATCCAGTCACTAACTAGTGATAAAACAGCTGCCTCATAATAAAGCCCTAAATTGGGCACTTTAAGTCCACCTCTTTCTCGAGAATCCTGCATTATTTTCTGTTTAACTCAAGGTTTTTTTCCCTGTCCAAACAAACGTTGTTATACCTTTTTGCCATTCTTTCAGTATTTTATCAGTTTTAAGTATTGGTATTGTTTGAAAAAGGAACAAAAACCTTGGTAAAAGATTCATTTTTATGGCAGCTATTCTTCCTAACAGTGACAATTGTAACTTACACCAATTCTGAATCTCTAATTGCATCTTTTGCCACAATAATTCATAATTATAGTGATATAGTTTCGAATTGGTTGTCAGGATATTTATTCCTAAATACTTGACCTTTTTAACTACTTCAAATCCTGTTTGCTTCTCCATCTCTTGTTTTTGTTTAACAGTCATATTTTTAGCTATTATCTTTGTTTTGGCTGCATTTATTTTAAAGCCAGATATTAATCCATACTCTTTAATTATATCCATTAATATTCTAACAGATTGTAATGGTTGAGTTAAGGTAACGACCAGGTCATCCGCAAAAGCACGCAGTTTATATTCATATTGCCTAATCTGTATTCCTTTTATTTCTTCTGAGTCTCTTATATTATTCAACAAAATTTCCAATGATAAAATAAATAATAATGGAGACAAGGGGCATCCTTGCCGTGTACCTTTTTCTATTAAAAAATTATCAGTTAAGCCTCCATTAACTATTATTTGTGCTGTTTGTTTCTGATATATAGCCTTAATTGATTGTATGTAGGCCTGTATGACAAAATCGCTCAGATCCGGGGGGGATTTGGACTCTGACTGGGTAGATCAAGGCAGGGTGACATGTAATAGTCTTGAGAATATTATCTGGGGAGAGTTTGACTCTGTGACCCCTGAGGATGTGGACAGGATTCTGGGGAGACTGAGTGCGGCCACATGTTTACTGGACCCGTGTCCCTCCTGGTTGGTACTGGCTTCCCGGGAGGTTACACGAGGCTGGCTCCAGGGCGTTATCAACGCTTCATTGAGTGAGGGCCACTTCCCCACTGCCTTGAAAGAGGCGGTGGTGAGGCCCCTCCTCAAGAAGCCGTCCCTGGATCCGGCAATATTGGCTAACTATCGTCCTGTCTCCAACCTTCGCTTTATGGCGAAGGTTGTTGAGAGTGTGGTCGCGCAACAGTTTCCACAATTCTTGGAGGAAACATCTTATCTAGATCCATTCCAGTCAGGTTTCAGGTCTGGGCACAGCACGGAAACGGCATTGGTCGCGTTGGTTGATGATCTCTGGAGGGCTCAGGACAGGGGGTGCTCCTCTGTTCTGGTCCTGTTAGATCTCTCAGCGGCTTTTGATACCATCGACCATAGTATCATGCTGCATCGGTTGGAAGAGCTGGGGGTGGGAGGCACTGTGTTACGGTGGTTCTCCTCCTTCCTCTCTAACCGGTCGCAGTTTGTGTTGGCAGGGGGGCAGAGGTCGACCTCGAGGCCTCTTATCTGTGGAGTGCCACAGGGATCGGTCCTCTCGCCCCTTTTGTTCAACATTTATGTGAAGCCGCTGGGTGAGATCATCCGTGGTTTTGAGGTGAGATACCATCAGTATGCTGACGACACCCAGCTGTACATCTCCACCCCAGACCACCCCAACGATGCCCTTGAAGTGATGTCCCAGTGCCTGGAGGCTGTGCGGATCTGGATGGGGAAGAACAGGCTCAAGCTCAACCCTTCCAAGACTGAGTGGCTGTGGCTCCTGGCATCCCGATATAGTCAGTTGACTCCATCACTGACTATTGGGGGCGAGTCTCTGGCCCCCACGGAAAGGGCTCGCAATCTGGGAGTCCTCCTGGATAGGCAGCTGTTCTTGGAGGATCATCTGACGGCTGTGACCAGGGGGACCTTTTGTCAGGTTCGCCTGATTCACCAGTTGCGGCCCTTTCTCAATCAGGATTCCCTGTGCACAGTCACTCACGCCCTTGTCACCTCTCGCCTTGACTACTGTAACGCTCTCTACATGGGGCTCCCCTTGAGGAGCACCCAGAGGCTTCAACTGGTCCAGAATGCGGCCACGCAGGTAGTGACGGGAGCAACATGGCGCTCCCATGTAACACAGCTCCTGCACGAGCTGCACTGGCTCCCGGTGGTCTTCCGGGTGCGCTTCAAGGTGTTGGTTATCACCTTTAAAGCGCTCCATGGCATAGGGCCTAGTTATCTGCGAGACCGCCTACTGCCACAAATGACCTCCCACCAACCCGTGCACTCCCACAGAGAGGGCCTCCTCAGGATGCCATCAGCCAAACAATGTAGGCTGGTGACCCCCAGGGGGAGAGCCTTCTCTGTGGGGGCACCTACCCTCTGGAACCAGCTGCCCCCTGAGATAAGGAGATCTCAAGACCTCAGTGCCTTCCGCCGTGCCCTTAAAACCTACTTTTTTCAACAAGCCGGGCTGGCTTAGGAAAAAATTTTAGACGTTTTTAAAATTGGTTTGTTATTTTTAAAATTGGAGCCAAATTTATATGTATTTTTAATTCTTAATATTTGTATTGTATGTTTTTAATTCTGGCTGTTCACCGCCCTGAGTCCTCAGGGAGAAGGGCGGTATATAAATTTTAAATAAATAAATAAATAAAGTATAAAAGTATCACCAAACTGCGTTCTTTCAATTAAATTTAGTAAAAACTTCCAATTAAGACGATCAAATGCTTTTTCGGCATCTAAAAAAATTATACCTGCAGGGACCAGGTTGTTCCTTTCTAAATATTCCAATACATTAACAATATGTCTTACATTGTTTTTCATTTGTCTGCCTGCTATAAAACCCGTTTGATCATAATGTATTATTTGTTGCAATATTTTCATTAATCTGTAAACACCTTAGTAAATATCTTATAATCCGTATTTAACAATGAGATAGGCCTATAATTTTTTGGATCTGTATGGTCCTGACCTTCCTTTGGTATTAAAGATATAAAGGCTGCTTTCCAGGAGGGAGGAACCTTACCTCCCTGTTGTATAGTATTAAATAATTCTTTCATTGGTTCAGCCATCTCTTCATGTAAATTTTTATAATAAACCGCCGTCAGGCCATCAGTTCTTGGGGCCTTGCCCATCTTTAAATCTTTAATTGCAGACATAATTTCTTCCAATGTAATTAATTGAGTTAACATATCTCTTTGTTCTTGTGAAACTGGCTTTATATTTTGTTTCTTAAGAAATCCATCTATATCCATATCCTGAATCTTATCTGCCTTATATAATTCTGAATAATATTCTGTAAACGACTTCTTAATTAATTCTTGCTGAAAGACCTCCTTTCCTTTATATTTAATTTTTTCAATTGTTCTTTGACTTTGTTTCTTTCTAAGCATATAAGCCATCCATCTTCCAGGCTTATTGGCATTACAAAATGTATTATATTTAGCATACTGTAAATTAGTTGCTGTTTGATCTGCAATCAACATTTTAAATTGTTCTTTCAGCAAGTTAATAACCTCTTTAACTTTATTATCCCTTGGGTTTTTTATCAAAAGTTGTTCATTTTCCTTAATTTGCTCTTCCAACACCCTTCTTTTTTCCCCTTGCTTTTTTCTAAACTTATTGTTCATATAAATCAAGACACCCTGCATATAAGCCTTACTAGCATCCCATACCATTTCCATTGAGGTACCCTTTTGCATATTCATAATAAAATATTCTTTCAAATACTTCTTACATTCCTTGATATTTTCCCCATATCTAAATAAGTTTTCATTTACTCTCCAGGACCTCTTTGGTCCCTTACAATAATCTATTTCTACCCATACAAGGCTATGGTCTGTCAACGTTCTTGGAAAAATCTTTGTTGTCTTCACCCTAGGGAAAAGGATATTAATATAAAATCTATCCTTGAGAAGGATTGATGTCTAACTGAGAAGAAGGTAAAATCTTTATCTGTTGGATTTCTGTCCCGCCAAATATCTTTCAACTCCCATTCCTCCATCAAATCAAAAAAAAGATCTTGGCAGTTTAGCTCTTGAGGCAACACTGATTCGATCCTAACTTGTCTTTTCTGACATCAATTACTCCATTCCAGTCCCCAAGCAGAATACATGTTTTATATTTCCAATTGGTCATTTTAGCATGTAAAAAACTGTAAAAAATCTCCTGTTGTTGATTGGGTGCATAAACCCCCAATATTAAAGTTTTCTGACCTTCAATCAAGACTTCAATTGCCAGATATCTACCCTGCTCATCTGATTCAATTAATTTAGAAATTAAGTCTTTCTTCAGGTAGATAACTATACCATTTTTTTTCTCTGATGATGCTGCAACATAATGCGCGCCCAATTTTGAATTTATTAAATATTTTTGGTCCTGTATTCTAATATGAGTTTCCTGCAAACATATAATGTCATTCTTAAATTGTTTAAGATAGGTAAATATCTTCCTTCTTTTCTGCGGAGAATTCAAACCATTAACATTCCAAGTCAGGAATCTAGTTCCCATGCTTGAACTTCTGAAGCCTCAGGAGCATTTGTTGGTTTTCCAACTCTAACCGACTTTTCGGTCTGGCTCCTCCCACCGCTTCCGTTTTGGCAATTTCAGAACTTGGTAGTTGCAATTGTTGAGTTTTTAATTCCTCCTTATGTTTTGCTGTAGCCGCTCTAGTCATTCTTTGTTCTCTGGGTTCTACATCCGCCAAGACTTTAAGGATATCTTCTTGGCTTGTTGAAATTATGATTCCCCCCTGTGCGGTGGATAACAATTCTTCTTGTGGTAACTTCTCAGCTGTTTCTTTAACTTTATTTTCAGGAGATTTTGGCCTTCCAGCCTTTAAAACATTTATGTAGAAATCCCTTGCTTTATCAATCGTATTCAACCTATATCTTTCTCCAGAAAAATTCACCACCAAGCCGGCTGGAACATCCCATCTGTATTGTAGCTGACGATTCTTTAACTCCTCCACCAAAAAAGAATAATCTCTTCTTGCTCTTAACATCTTTGGGGGAATTTCTTTCATTGTCATCACCTCTTGTCCGTCCACTTCTAGCTTTTTTTTGTAAGTTGCTTGCAGCACTTCATTGCATACATATCTTGTAGTGAAATATATTACTATATCTCTTGGTAACTTTCTCTGTCTTGCCACCCAGGAGTTAACTCTAAAAATGTTATCCATTTGCCACATCACTTCGCCTTTTGGCATTCCCAGCACCAGTGCTCTTGCTTCTCCCAGCTTCTCCTTCAAATTTTCTTTTTTATCTTCTTTCACCCCTCTAATTCTCACTGCAAACTCCATTTCTCTATATTGCATAAGTAACAAATCCATCTCAGATCTCTCAATTTTTTGCTGAGCCATATCCAACTTGTTGCTCAAAACTTCAGTAGTTTCTTTAACTTCTTCTATTTTAGAGTCCAAATTTTCAGCTTGGGCAGCAAGCCCTTGAAATGCATAAAGTATATCTTCTCTAATGTCCACATTACGTGCTGCCAATTCCTTTGTAACTGTTTGGATTTTAGTATCAATCACAGCAGTGAGATCTTCTGCAACATTTTGAATTCTAGCTGTAAGTTTGTTTTCTGTAGCACTCAATGCTCCTTGAATAACCTGTTGTATCATTTCAATTGTTAAAGTCTGAGTCTCTTGTACTTTAGGAGCATGAGCAGGAGAGCTGCCAACACTAGATGTACCTTTTTCTGGAACTGTTTTTACTGGGGGAGGTTTTGTAGCCATTTTGAAGAGAGTTTATCTTTCCCCTCCTCCTTCTTTTATTTACTTTTTTTCCCTTCTTCCTGTATTCTTAAAGTTTCTTTTAATTAAAAAACAGCCAAATAGTCCAAATTTCTTAAAAGCCAACAAACAATTCTTTAAGAAAAAGAAAATCCTCCTTCTGGCAAATCATTAACAAAAGAAAAGTTTCTTTGAGGCTATGGCAGTAATCAGTTCACTTTCACTTTCCCAGCCACTCAAGCCTCAATCGCCATTTTTTCCCCTTTTTTACTTTGTAGCTTCCGAAGAAGGCAATCCACAAAAATAAAGAAGTTAAGGAAAATACTTGCAATTAAAGTCCTCCTGGCTGATCCCATCTGCTTCTTATTATTAAATTCAGTTTTTTAAAAAAAAAATCCAGCAGATGCGGTCGTGGCTTGTAGATCTGCCAAAGCAGAAGCGTTCCCGGTCTGGAGCTCTTGGCTGGCTTCTGGGGAACTCAGCCTTTCACCCCCACAGAAATCCTTCTGGGGGGCTTTGGTGAGCTCTACCCCCACCAGACAGCAATTCGCTTCCCCCGTTTGCCCAGGGGGAAGTTTTCAAACCTCCCGGCAGCGTTGGATTGATGCACGGGGGTTTTTACAGTACCACGGAGCGGGCGCGCTAATTAAGGTGCCGTCCAGGCTCGCGGAGCCGCCGGAAGTCCTCGCTGGTGGATTTGAATTCTGGATCCCCATCGGTGATTGGTCGTCCATTTCTAGTGACATCATTGTCCAAGATGGCCACTGTCCAAGATGGCAAAAAAGGCGCAAAATCTGGCTCAGCCTCCTCGGTGGGGATGGGGTAAGTTGGTGTGCCTCTTACCAGGTTGGTGCTCACTTGCTTCAGTTCTGGTTCGTCTTCTCCGGTCGCTGCTCCGCAGTTCTTGATTAGGCTTCGGAGGTTCGCGATGAGGTCCTGGTCAGTCGGGGTAGACTCTATCAGCTTTAGTAGGTTTCTTCTGAGGTCATCTTCCTTGTTCGAGGTGGCCTCTGTGTAGGTTTCTTTCTCGGTTCTTCTCTCCTCGATTTCGGCTGGGGTGCTTGGTTCGGGAGCATGTTCGTCTTTAGTCGGAGTTTCTTTTAGAGTGCCATCTGTGGGCGATAATTGAGCTGCCATCTTCTTCGCGAAGGCTCGTGTGTTTGCTCTCCCTTTGGTTTTTGGCAGCTTGATGTGTTCAGACATACCTAGGAATATCTGGGCTAATAACCATCCTCTGCTACCATTTAGTTAAGATACGAGGATCTAGCCCAAGAAATACTCAGAGTCATTGGTATGTTCCAAACATATTTATTAAGTCAACTCTGCTCTCTTACAGGTGAATCCGTTGAACTGGTCCAGTATCTCGTGCATGTCGCTTAAGTACCAGGGAGGTGTGGCTAAAGGTAAGGAGGAGTTGTGGTAAGGGTGAGGGTGTGAGTGTTAACCCTTGCTGTACCAAGTAGGGGGTGGTATGTGAGTTAGGCATTTATATGTGACAGTGTCAACAGTTAAAAACAGTAAAGAATGATGCCTTTTATTGGGCAGATATTTTCAAGAGATTTAATGATGTCAATTTGCAGCTTCAAGGAGCTAATAAAACTCTTATAGGTTGCCAAAGTATTGTGTCATTATTTATTGACAAACTTGAACTACTTCATTATAATCTATTGAAGAGAGAATTTCATCAATTTCCTGAATTATCATCTATAAAAGATGATGTAATTCCAGAGGATATTGACAGATTCAGTAGCCACCTCAACGAACTTAAATTGGACCTGGAAAAACGATTTGAAGATATTTTGAAATTGAAGGTGTATGACTGGATGAAAAATCCTTTTGCTGGAAATATTGAAGAGGCTGATACAACTTGCCAAGAACAACTGTTAAAAATTAGATATGATGAAGAAAGTAAACATAAATTCGATAGTGGTGGATATGAAAACCTATGGCAAAATAAAAAAATGCCTGTCTTATATCCAAATATGTGGAAAATGATATTCAGTTTATTGATACCTTTCTCTACCTCATATCTTTTTTTTATTATTAAAAAGTTTTATAAAGAATACAAACATTTTCTCCCCCCGCCCCCTCCCTCTCCCCCCCCCTCCCCCCCCCCCCCCAGATTTCCCAAAACCCTCCCCTCCCTCCTCTTTTTCCCCTTCCCCCCTCCCCCCCTCACCCAAAACAAGCACAGGGTATAGCGTTTCCCCAACCTTAAGCTAAAATATGCTAACATTATATTAAGTTCCAATTATGTCTAAATCTTTAATTCCTATAACATTATAAACCCACACCATCAATTATCGGTTAGATTACATATTTCATTCATATGCTATTTGAAGCTTCTTAGTTCGATACTTATTTTGAATATAGTCAATCCATCTTCTCCATTCCAGCAAATATCTTTCATTTGAATAGTCTTTCAAATATGCAGAAATTTTTGCCATTTCAGCCAAGTGTGCCACTTTTAATGTCCATTCCTCAATGGTTGGTAGATCTTCCTCCTTCCAGTATTGTGCCACTAGTAACCTAGCAGCAGTTATTAAATTTAAAATCAACTTAGTTTCTATAACTGTACAATCCGTTACAATTCCCAACAGAAAAAACTGTGGTGTAAATTTAATCTTTTTCTTTAAAATATTCTGGATAATCCACCATATTTTAATCCAGAAAGCCTTAATTTTCTTACACGTCCACCATATATGATAATACATAGCATCCTGACAGTCACATCTCTAGCATCTAGGTTGTACATTTGGATACATACCAGCTAACTTTTCTGGGTCTAGATGCCACCTGTAAAACATTTTATAAAAGTTCTCTCTTAGGTTATGCGCTTGTGTAAATCTTACATTTCTAATCCATATATTTTCCCATGTTTCCATCGTAATTACTTCACCTATATTTTGTGACCATTTTATCATACAGTCCTTAACTAAATCTGTTTCTGAATCTATTTCCACAAGGGCGTTATACAATCTTTTTATGTGCATTTGGCTCTTATCTCTCATTTGTTTAATCAAATTCTCCTCCTGTTGCAAAATACCTTCTTTTTGATCTGTTCCCCATCTGGCCTGCAGCTGACCATAATGAAACCAAGTCTTAACTACTCTTTCTTCTTTTAATTGTTGAATAGATTTTAATTGAAATCTGTTTCCTTCCTTATACAAGAGTTCCTTATAAGTAGTCTCATCTTGTTTTTGTTCTACACTTATATTCTCAATCGCGTGTCTGGGTACTGTCCAAGTTGATAGTTTATCATTTAATTTATATTAATATTTTTTCCAGACACGCAATAAAGCATTTCTTAGAATATGACTCTTAAAAGTACTATCTACTTTTTTATTATACAATAAATAAGCATGCCAACCATAGACCAGACCATATCCTTCTATATTTAATATCCTTTCCTCTGTTAGATTTACCCAGTCACTAACTGCCGAGAGAGCAGCTGCTTCATAGTACAATCCTAAATTAGGCATTTTAAGACCTCCTCTTTCTCGAGAATCTTGCATTATTTTCTGCTTTACTCATGGCTTCTTTCCTGCCCAGGTATTTATACCCTTTTGCCACTCCTTCAAATTTTTATCATTTTTAAGTATAGGTATCATCTGAAACAGAAATAAGAACCTTGGTAAAACATTCATCTTTAGTGCAGCTATCCTTCCCAGCAGAGATAATTGTATTATTTTCCAACTTTCCATCTCTGTCTGTATTTTTTGCCACAATGGTTCATAATTATACTGATATAATTTCATATTCACACTTGAAATATTAACCCCTAAATACTTAACCTTCTTCACCACTTCAAATCTTGTAACCCTTTCCATCTCTTCCTTTTGGGTCCTCATCATATTTTTAGCTATTATCTTTGTTTTGGCTGCGTTTATTTTAAAACCAGATACTTGTCCATATACCTTAATTAAATCCTTCAATACAGTAACCGACTGTACCGGTTGGGTTAAGGTAACAACCAAGTCGTCTGCAAATGCCCGTACTTTATACTCAGACTGTCTTATTTTAATTCCCATTATCTCATCCAGCCCCCGAATTTTATTCAGCAATATTTCCAATGACAAAACAAATAACAATGGAGACAAAGAGCAACCTTGCCTTGTACCTTTTTCTATTTTAAAATTTTCAGTTAAGCCTCCATTAATTATTATTTGTGCTGTTTGTTCCTGATATATTGCCTTAATAGATTTTATACAATGTTCTCCAAATTGCATACTTTCCATTAATTTCAGTAAAAATTGCCAATTCAGACGATCAAACGCTTTCTCTGCATCTAGAAATATTAGCACCGCAGGGACTTGGTTGTTCCTCCCCAAATATTCTAATACATTAACAATATGTCTTACATTACCCTTCATTGGTCTACCACTTATAAAACCTGTTTGATCATGATGTATCACTTGTTGCATAACTGTCATTAATCTGTTTGCTAAGACGTTAGCAAAAAATCTTATAATCTGTATTTAAAAGTGATATAGGTCTATAATTTTTAGGATCTGTGTGATCTTGAGCTTCTTTGGGAATTAAAGAGATAAAAGCTGTTTTCAATGATGGTGGTACCCCACCTCCTTGTTGTATATTATTAAATAATTCCTTCAGTGGTTCAAGCATTTCCTCCTGTAAATATTTGTAATAGACAGTCGACAGCCCATCTGTCCCAGGTGATTTACCCACTTTCAATTGTTTAATTGCAAACAAAATCTCCTCTGAAGTTATCAATTGATTTAAACTATCCCTCTGCTCCTGTATTATTATGTGAACATCCTCCCTTTGTAAGTATCTATCTATATCTGCATCTTCTATTTTGTCGGCAATATACAATCTTGAATAAAATTCTAAAAAAGACTTCTTAATCAACTCTTGTTGGTAAACCTCTTTCCCTTTATATTTTATTTTCTCTATTATCCTCAAGTTCTGTTTTTTTCGTAGCAAGTAGGCTAACCACCTTCCCGGTTTATTTCCATTACAAAAATTATTATGTTTGGCATATTGTAAACTAGTAGCGGCTTGATCAGCCAGCAACATGTTAAATTGCCCTTTCAGTAAGTTAATTGCCTCTTTGATTTTTTTATCTGTGGGGTTCATTATCAAAGCTTGTTCTTTTTTCTTTATTTCAAATTCCAGTAACTTTCTTTTTCCCCCTTGCCTCTTTCTAAATTTATTATTCAAATAAATCAAAATACCTCTCATATATGCCTTACTCGCATCCCAGACCATTTCCATAGGGGTACCTTTTTGCATATTTATAACAAAAAATTCTTTCATAAACCTCTTGTACTCTTTTACATTTTCCTGATATCTAAACAAATTTTCATTTAACCTCCATGACCTCTTAGGTCCCCTTGCATACTCCAATTCTACCCAGACTGGACTGTGATCTGTTAGTGTTCTGGAGCAAATCTTCATATTCTTCACCCTACCTCATATCTTGTGGAATCAGGCTTTAGTGCTGTTAATCATATTATGACCAAAGAAAGAAATCGCCTGAATATTTCTGAAAGAGGAGACCTTCATTTGTTCCTTACAAAAATTGAGCCAAATATCCAGTATTTTTTTTTTAATTTGATTTATATGCCGCCCTTCTCCGGAGACTCAGGGCGGCTTACAATGCGCTAAGCAATAGCCTTCATACTTTCGTATATTTATACAAAGTCAGCTTATTACCCCCACAAACTGGGTCCTCAATTTACCTACCTTAGAAAGGATGGAAGGCTGAGTCAACCTTGAGCCTGGTGAGATTCGAACCTGCAATAATTGCAGGCAGCTGGTGTTAATAACAGGGTGCTTTAAACCACTGTACTACCAAGGCTCTTTAGTTTCGCAGCCTCAGCCTCAGGGATCTCATTAATAGTTTAATTAATTAAATGTAATTTCATCAGACTTCGTGCTTTTATGTATGCAAAGTATAACTAAAAAGATAGATTTAACTACAGTAAGTTGTTTTATAAAGATTTATTCTGCCAAACTTAGTGAAAGTCCGACATAAAGTATTTAGCAAGTAATTATTATTATATGCTTTAACTTGTTGTAACTCTGCTTTATAAATTTTATAAAGTAAAGTTACTTCTCTACTTTACAAATCACCATTACTGTGGAACCGGTGGACGGTTAGAAAATTTTACTACTAACAGAGATACAAAAGTGGGCGGTAGGTATAAAAAGGTTGACTACCACTGCTGTAACCAGTCAAAAGAAGGCTTTCACCTCCTTTTGCTAGTAGATTATATGTAGCAAAATAATAGCTATGCTATAATAGCGATATCTAGACAACTATATCTAATTGCTAAGGATCAATACAGAAAACCCAGTAAACCAGCTCTGGAAACACACATGTAGTGAATGTCCTGCCACATCTCACTACAGCAATCTGAAAGGAGATAGAATTAATAATTATGGTTATTCACATTCAGTGATTTAATCATATGAATGATAAATAGAAAGCAAGCATAAAACACTAACACAGTTTTCTTCCCTTTTGCTGAGATTATTATGTAAAAAAAAGTTTACTTTGATAAAATATTGGAGCTTGTTAAATTATTTGTGTATGATTTATGGATAGAGGATCAGTCTCCCAGAGCTGAGATAGTCAACTACTTCATAAAGACTTTTACAAAACAAAACTACCATATCCCCGGAGGATCCTTAGAAATCAACATCTGCATTTTAGGCAGTTTTTTTAAAAAAAGTGTGACCACCCCCCCCCCCCCCCCCCCCGTAAGCAGATACTTGGTATACTTTTAGTTATTGGAGGCATTCAGCCAATAATACCAAAAGCTGCCAGCATTAATGTGCCTACTGACAGGGCTTGCATTTGGCAACAAAAAAGCAATCATAAATAAGACTTGCTTATATTGAATTCTTCCAGATTGTAATTCTGGGGATAATGAATTTTATTAGATGAAATGTTACTCTTTTATTTTTATTACAGAATATTATTTTAAAATGTATTTTTACCATTTGTTAACTTACTTACAACATTTTCAGTTGCAATTGGTTGTAATTTGAAGACTGCTTGTACACAGACACAAACACATGCACAATTTTTCATAATCTAATCACAAATTACTATTAATGTCTATATTTTCCTTCTTCAAGAAATAAAACCAATTCCAGGAAAAAGATTTTGCCACCTACTGGTTTGATTGAATTAGCAAGATTTTTTTTCTCTTCAGATGAAGAAGAGTATTAGAATAGAATGAGCTGGAAGGGACCTTGGAGGTCTTCTAGTCCAGCCCCCTGTTCAAGCAGGAGTTCCTATACCAGTGATGGGTAACTTTTTTGCCGCCGTGTACCAAAAGTGGGGGGAGCATGGGGGGATCACGGGTGCGGGTGCCCACATCCATAATTCAATGCGCCCCTGCCCTCCTACGCATGCGCACATGACCCCCCCACACTTCCCCCTGCTTTTGGCACAGTGGGCCTGGTAGGCCCGTTTTTCTCCCTCCCCAGGCTCCAGAGGCTTTCTAAGAGCCTGGGGAGGGCAAAAACAGCCTTCCCCATCCCCGCTGGAGGCCTTCCGGAGGCCAGAAACAACCAGTCTCCCGAGTTCTGGTGCGACCGGAAGGCCTGAAAATCAGTTGGCTGGTATGCGCATGCGCGCTGGAGCTGAGCTAGGGCAACACTCACATGCCCACCAATATGGCTCCGTGTGCCACCTGTGGCACCCATGCCATAGGTTCGCCATCACGGTCCTATACCATTTCAGACAAGTGACTATCCAGTCTCTTCTTAAAAACATCCAGTGATGGAAGTCCCATGATTTCTGGAGGCAAGCTGTTCCACTGGTTAATTGTTCTTACTGTTAGGAAATTTCTCCTTAATTCCAGGTTGCTTCTTTCTTTGATTAGTTTCCAACCATAATTTCTTGTCCTGCCCTCTGGTGCTTTGAAGAATAATTGGACCCCCTCTTCTTTGTGGCAGCCCTTTAAATACTGGAATACTGCTATCATGTCATCCCTAATTCTTCTTTTCTTTAGATTAGTCAAACCCAAATCCTGCAGCCATTCTTCGTATGTTTTAGTCTCCAGGTCTTTGATCATCTTAGTTGCTCTTCTCTGAACTTTTTCCAAATTCTCAACATCTTTTTTGTAGTATGGTGTCCAAAACTGGATGCAGTATTCCACATGTGATCTTCTTAAGGTTTTATAAAATTGTTCTAATACTTCACATGATCTTGATTCTATGCCTATTTATACAACCTAGGTTGGTATTAGCTTTTTTGGCTGCTGCTGCACACTGCTGGCTCACATTCAAGAAGATCAAGCTCAGATTTTTAAGCAGAAAATATAGTTATATAAAACTCATAAATTTCATTAGCAGAAAATCACTATTAGTAGAATCACGAAAAGTTAATAATTAGACAAAACTGAAAATATTCAAGAAGCAAGTTATTAATTTCTGGTAATATAATAAAATTCATATCTATAATCCCTATTAATTTATCTCAAAATTGCAAAATAAATACAAGAAAATTTTTTTAGGATTACAGTACTGTATTTATAGTTTAAATTTTAAATAATTACAAATCATAATATGTATCAGAAGATCAATGGAATACCTATAGTCTTGTACTGCCATCAGCAATTATCACTAATAATTAATCTGAATTCAAATATTGACATAAAAATCTATAAAACCCTTTTAGCCTCACCTAGAAGAGTCTCAATATTCTTCCATTATAGTTGTGGTCCTAAAACCTGTAATCAGAGTTTATGTGCTACTTTTATATATTTTTATATTAAAATTGTAAGTTTGGGGTTAACTCTGTTATTACTTGTATTGTACTAACTATTGTATCTGTTAAATAAAACTATCTATTTTATTGTATTGACCTTTCTGACCTAAACCATTTTGGCAACTTAATATAGTTTAGAGCAGCGGTTCCCAACCTGGGGGTCACGACTCCTTTGGGGGTTGAACGGCCATTTCACAGGGGTCGCCAAAGCCCTCTCTCGCCTCCCTCACGCCTTCACTTACCCTCACCCTCTGTCTCTATTGGAGGGCTGCGTATCCCAGCTTGCAATGCGGTGCCCCACGCTTTAGTAAAGAGAGCGGAGAGAGGTTGCATGCATTAGTCATGTGCATGCATGTGGGTGTGCGCACACATGACTAGAAAAGATTCTAGTGCAGAAGTCCTGGGGAGTTCAGGGGCTCCCTGCTGCTGTTGCTGCTGCTGCTGCTGCCATCACTATCCCCGATACCTGCAGCTGCAAGAGCTCTACAGAAAAAGTTCGGGTGAGTAAGTTCAGGGATTCCTTGTGCCACCGAGCTGTCTATGCCTGCAGTGGCAAAAGCCACAAGGGAAAAGTTTTAGGTGAGCGAGTTCAGGGATTCCCTGCCGCCATCCCACCGCCGATGCCTGCAGCGGCAAAAGCCACAAGGGAAAAGTTTTGGGTGAGCGAGTTCACGGATTCCCTGCCTCCATCCCACCGCCAATGCCTGCAGCAGCAAAAGCCGCAAGGGAAAAGTTTTGGGTGAGTGAGTTCAGGGATTCCCTGCTGCCACCCCACCGCCGATGCCTGCAGTGGCAAAAGCCATGCAGGAGAAGTTTTGGGTGAGCGAGTTCAGGGATCCCCTGCCGCCATCCCACCGCTGATGCCTGCAGCGGCAAAAGCCATGGAGGAGAAGTTTTGGGTGAGCGAGTTCAGGGATTCCCTGCCGCCATCCCACCGCCGATGCCTGCAGTGGCAAAAGCCACGCAGGAGAAGTTTTGGAAATGCCCCCTGAAGCTCCCATTTCAACCCTTGCCTCTGCCTGCCACAGCTTGAAGCTCCTGTTTTGGGTGCAGGAGAGAAAGCAGGAAAGGAAGAGAGGGGGGGGAAGAGGGAGAGGGAGAGAGAAAAAAGAAAGAATGAAAGAAAAAGAGGCAATAAAGAGAAAGAGAGAGAGGAAGCAAGAGAAAGGGAGGGTCAAGAAAGAGAGAAAAACAAAGAAAGTGGGGAGAAAGCAGGAAAGGAAGGGAGAGAGAGAGAAAGAGGGAAAGAGGAAGGGAGAGAGAAAAAAGAAAGAATGAAAGAAAAAGAGGCAATAAAGAGAAAGAGAGAGAGGAAGGGAGAGAAAGTCCTTGATTTATGACCAGAATTGAGCCCAAAATTTTGATTGCTAAGCAAGAGCATTGTTAGGGGAGTTTCACATTGTATTCAATCCATGATCTCTCCTGGTTCTAACAGTCGTATGCAAGTTAGGGAAGAACTATGCCATGTATCATCTTTTGCATTATTAAACCTATTATTAAATATTATTTTCATTAGCAAACCAACCCATGACAATGGAACCGAAAGTTAAGAAAAGAAAATATACTGAAGATTTTTTACAGTATGGGTTTACCTCAATAATTACAGCAGGAATTGAGAAACCCCAATGTGTTATTTGCTGTGAAGTTCTATCAGCCGAATCTATGAAGCCAAACAAAATGAAACACCATTTTGATAGCAAGCATCCAAGCTTTGCTGGCAAGGATACCAACTATTTTAGAAACAAAGCTGATAGACTCAAGAAAGCTAGACTTGACACTGGTGGCAAGTGCTACAAACAAAATGTAGCAGCTGTTGAAGCTTCATATTTGGTGGCACACAGAATTGCCAGAGCTATGAAACCTCACACCATTGCTGAGGATTTACTGTTGTCAGCGGCCAAAGACATTGTTCGAGTTATGATCGGAGATGAATTTGTTAAGAAATTGAGTCCAATTTCCTTATCTAACAACACTGTCTGCAGAAGAATAGATGACATGTCTGCTGATATTCTTGATCAGGTAATCCAGGAAATTAAATCTGCTCCACTTCCAATATTTAGTATCCAGCTTGATGAATCTACAGACGTTGCAAACTGTTCACAGTTACTGGTTTATGTGAGGTATATTAATGATGGCAACTTTAAAGATGAGTTTCTTTTTTGCAAACCTCTTGAAACGACAACTACTGCATGTGATGTATTTGACACAGTTGGTTCATTTCTGAAAGAGCATAAGATCTCCTGGGAAAATGTTTGTGGTGTTTGCACAGATGGTGCTCCAGCCATGCTAGGATGTCGATCTGGATTTCAACGTTTGGTACTGAATGAGTCACCAAAAGTCATCGGAACTCACTGTATGATTCATCGGCAAATATTAGCAACGAAGACGCTGCCACAAGAGTTACAAGAAGTAATGAAAAGTGTCATAAATTCTGTTAATTTTGTAAAGGCAAGCTCTTTAAACAGTCGGCTGTTTTCGCAACTGTGCAACAAGTTGGATGCGCCGAACAATGCTCTGCTATTTCACACTGAAGTGAGATGGTTGTGAAGAGGAAAAGTTTTAAAACGTGTTTTTGAGCTTTGTGATGAACTCAAAATGTTTTTTAATCAGAAAGCAAGACCGCAGTTTGAAGCACTTTTCAGCGATAAAAGTAAACTGTAGAAAATAGCTTATTTGGTTGATATCTTTGCCATCTTGAATGAGTTAAATTTATCACTGCAAGGACCAGATGCAACATGCCTCGATTTGTCTGAAAAGATCCAAGCATTCCAAATGAAACTTCAGCTTTGGCAAAAAAAATTGGATGAAAATAAAATTTACATGTTGCCTACCTTATCTGCTTTCTTTGAGGAACATGACATTGAACAAGACAAAAAGATTACGATGATAATTTCTCTGAAAGAACACTTGCACATGCTTGAAGACGAAGTTTCATCGTACTTTCCAAATCTACCTGGTTGGGGGTCACCACAACATGAGGAACTGTATTAAAGGGTCACGGCATTAGGAAGGTTGGGAACCGCTGGTTTAGAATCTTGAGCCAACCAAATATCCAACATGCCAATAAACCAAACTGTATATTTTTTTAAAAATTACAATATAAATTGACAAGGCTGCTTCTTTAAAAGATAGAAAAGATGTTACTGCCTACTGGAAAACACACAGAGACCCAAAAAATTGTCAGATGAATTTTGCAATTATTTAAAAATCACTTTGATATCTGATGAAGCAAACTGCTGCTGATAAAAGTATATCACGGCTTCCGGTGGCACCGCAGGTGCTGACAGATGCTCCTTTCGGATCATCAGCCCCGTGATTTCGTAAAAACCACTAAAACAGCGCAAATCAGCTGTCTGGCGGCTTGGAAACCTTCCTCTTGGGGGAAGAGAGGGAGGCGAGTAGCCGGACACAGGTAATGCTCCCCAAAAGCCCTAGGAGCAATTTTGGGGCTTGGAGGGTGAGAGCTTCCTGGCATGTCCGACTGATCTCCGAATCCGGGATTTCTCTGCTTCAAGCAGAGCAAGATGCCACAACCACCCCTGCAATCAACATTCAGATTTAAAATAACCTCAAAGCAGGCAGGAAAAAAGCAGGAGTCCTAGCGTCAGCAAGTACTGAACTTTAACTCTGTGTCTATATCTCTTCCTTCTAAGATTTCTAAAAGCGAAAGGGAAAATGGCGCCTGAACAATAACAGGGCATGAAAGTGAAAGTTAAAGTGAAAGTGATCGTTAACATTGTTAGCACTTCTAAGGCTTCTTAAGCTTAGTGGATTCTACACCAAAGAAAGCAAAATTTAAAGTGGACGTTAAATAAATTAAAATATCTACAAAATATTTTAAAACATTTGGATCTATTGATTTGGCTACTATAACAAGTATAAACTGAAAGTTAAAAATGCCTTCTAAGCAAATAAAATCTGGTTTTAAAAATGCTGGTGGGTCCCCAGCACAGCCATCTAAATTACAATCCTTGTCTACTTCAAATCCACAAATATTGACTTTGGAAGTGTTGCAGGACTCTTTGCAGGAGGCTTTGAAGCAGCAAACCTCTTTTTTAGAGGAGAAAATTAAAGGAGTGTCTGAGGAGATGGCTGAAATTAAAGATGTCATTCAAAAGCGAAACAAGGAAATAAGAGAAGCTATAGTACTGGCATTTCAGGGTCTGGCAAAACACATTGAATTGTTGGATGAAAGAGTAAAAGAAATTAAACAATCCAACTTGAATTTGGAAAATAAAATGAATGTTCTACCTAGGTTTTTATTTTTGTTCCAAATGATACCAATACTCAAGAAAGATGATAATTTGAGGGAATGGCAGAAGGGTATTAATAAGTTTGTCTGGGCAGGGAAAAGACCAAGAATAAAGTTAAAAATAATGCAAGATATATGTGAAAGAGGAGGTCTTAAAATGCCTAATCTAAGATTGTATTATGAAGCAGCTGTCCTAACAGTAATTAGTGACTGGATTAATTCAACAGAAGAAAGAATATTGAATATTGAAGGATATGACTTGTTATATGGCTGGCATGTTTATTTATTATATGATAAAAAGGTGGATAAGACTTTTAAAAGCCATATACTAAGGAATTCTTTGTTACGAGTTTGGAAAAAGTATCAATATAAGCTAAATTATAAGACACCCATATGGGTAATACCTAGACATGCGATAGAGAATATAAGTGTAGAACAAAAGCAAGAGGTGATTACTTATAAAGAGCTTCTTAAAATGGAAGGGGGTTAGGGTATTAAAAGAAGAAAAAATAATTTAAACTTGGTTTCAGTATGGACAGCTGCAAGCTAGATGGAAAGAAGATCAGAGAATTGGTATCATGCAGAAGGAGGAAAATTTGGTAAAACAAGGTCAAATGCATATAAAAAGATTATATAATATATTGATAGAAATAGACTCAGAAATGGAGTTAGTTAAGGATTGTATGATAAAATGGGCACAAAACTTTCAGGAACCAATAATGATGGAAACTTGGGAAAAAATATGGGTTAGAAATGTAAAATTTACGCAAGCACAAAATTTAAGAGAAAATTTTTACAAAATGTTCTACAGATGGCATTTAGATCCTAAAAAGTTGGCTTGTATGTATCTGAATTTGCAATCTAAGTGTTGGAGATGTGATTGTGATGATGCTACTTACTATCATATATGGTGGGCTTGTAAAAAAGTTAAAGCATTTTGGATTAAAATATGGTGGATTATCCAAAATATTCTTAAAAAGAAGATAAAGTTTACTCCACAATTGTTTTTGTTGGGTATAATCACAGATTGTACGGTTATAGAGACTAAATTGATTTTGAACTTAATAACTGCAGCTAGACTTTTGGTGGCGCAATACTGGAAGAAGGAAGAATTGCCTACCATCGAAGAATGGACATTAAAAGTGGCAAATTTGGCAGAAATGGTGAAGATTTCAGCATATTTGAAAGATCATTCACAAGAAAGATATATATCAGAATGGAGAAGGTGGATTGATTACATTCAAAACAAATATCGGACTAAAAAGTATCAAATAGCTTATGAATGAATAGAAAAGTTAAAAGTATGTATATTTAGTTAAGGAAAAGGCGAGTTAAAGTGTCGAGGGGGGGATAGGAATCTGTAGTTAGTTAGCATAGCTTAGCATATGATTGTTAAATATTTCACCCTGTATTTTGTTCTGGGAAATTCTGGGAGGGGGGAAGGGGGGGAGGGAGAGAGGGGGAGGGAGGGGAAATATATGAATTTTTCTTTTTCTTTTTTGTAAAACTTTTCAATAAAAAAAAAGTATATCACAATATATTTCTTAATATTTTTATTTGTAAACCACCCAGAGTCTCTCAGGTGAGATGGAAAGTATAGAAATTTAATAAACAAATAAAATAAACATTTACTGATTTCTAAAACTATCTTTATCCATCCTTTCTACCCTAATAGTCTGCACAATAGCTAACAATATTGTTACAGCCAACAATAAACTACTCAGAACAGAATGTAATAAAATAACAAGCTCTAGCGGAAATAAGCTGACTTATTTGCAGCTAAGAAAGTTTAGATATTAAATAATATCTCTATGTATATCTTTAGATAAGCACATATAAAGGTCTTATAGATATTACAGGAAAGTGCTATCCACCAGAAAAAAAGTGACAAAACAAATTGCATTGCCTCTTTTGCCTGTTTTTAAAATGCAGCAATAATAGGGCTCGTAAGCAATGCTGGCCTTATGCATCTAGTATAGACAGGTTAATAAAAGGTTTGTAGATTTCTTGGCTACTTTTCCCTTCCATGTTTTGGTAGGAAAATAACAACAAAAATAATATTTTGTAACATGGGGTGAAGTGAAATTGGGCAAATATAGGCAAATGCTTAGAAGAGAGGGGTTGATTACCAATCATGATGCCTAACTAACAAGTTGCAGTTGTGGAGGGATAAAGCAAAAGAGACCATGCTCAATGCACATTTTTCCCATGAGCCTGGGACATAGCATTTTGGGTATTTTTGAATAAACATCTAGTATTGTTCTGTAAGCAGTAAATTCATGTTCAAAACTAGCCCAGGTATTGCATAAGAACATCAAACTTTTGTTTAAAAACTTGAATGAAGAAACACAACACTAAGTTATTGTTATAAAGTACAGGCAAAGCACTGAAAAAGCAATATGGACAATGTTGTTCAAGCATTATGTTAGCAGGTTTTGGAAGCCAAGTATTCAGTATCTCTTGCAGTCAAAGCAAAATAGGTATGGAGGAGTTCCAACAAGTGAAAGTCCATAGCAGCCAAATGCCCAGTAAGAAATAGGCATGTCCTAATCCATGATTATGACAGCAATTACACTATTGGTAAAACACATCAGTTTGGCTCCAAAGCCAAAACTCTGTTGGTAAATAAAGGAGAATACTAAAATTATCTGGAACAGTCCTCAATTACTTTACATTGCCTCAACTGTGGGCTGGAGATGAGATAGAGTCAATGTAATGAGTATATGGTGGAAGAAAAATGCAGTTAACATGCCACATTCATGCTGCAATTAGGGAAATGTAAAGAACATGATGTTGGCATATCCCTGCCTTAATATTTTGGATACAAAAATATTAAGAATAATAAGAAATGTTGGTACTGGATTTATATATTGTAGCTAATAAATGATAGATGACTGTAGGGAAAATGTCAAGCCTACTGTATGGGAATCAATTATAATTAGCACACATAGCAGGTATGGACTCAACTGTATCTTATTATATGATGGAAATGCACTCTGGTGAACTTTATAATGTACTTAGATTATCCTAGCAAGAAAATACAATTTTCTTAAATATGAGAACTTCATATGAGTTGTCAAGGAAACAACCCATGCTTTAGAACAAAACTATGGTGAACCAATCCATCTAGTTCAATAATGTATTTATTGACTAGAAGCAGCTTTCCAGTGTTTATTTGTTTACTTTCCTACAAGTGGCAATGCAATCAACCTAATATAAAAATATAACTCTCAACAGCCATCCAATCACTATTGGATTATGTGTCAGACATTCACTTATAGAGAAGGGTCTCATATTTGGAATGTGAGCAATGTTTTAGGGTGCTCTGCAGGCTGGTCATAGAATATTTCTCTCCATCTCAAATAAATTTAACAATGCTAGATTATTATGCATATCTTAAATACTTCTCCGTCTCTGCAGTTATCCTTCTTTTTTGCAGTGTGTAAATAGTAATTATTATTCTGCATGCTCTGATATAAAGAAACCAGAATATAGGTTTTTAAAAAAATATTTAGAAACTCAGAAAAATCACTAATCCATTAAAATAAGGTCAGATTTTTAAAAAGGGAAAGGATTTGACTTTTCCTATTATTGTCTCTTTTTGGAACACATAGTCATTGCTACACAAAATGGATTTCTTGATTCTTATTGTGTTTGTGAGTCAGTAATTATTTCTCACTACAGAACAGGGCTCGGCAGCTCAGCCGGCAGTTCCGTATTAGATAAATAAAGTGCTGAACGGACCTCTGCTGAGTCGCGTCTTTTCCCTGCGCCAATCTAACACTGGCGACGAAGGACACAAAAGAACTGACAGCATACCTCGTGGCACGATCGCCACCATCTACCAAGAGCTGAGTCACTTGAGCGAAGTCACTGAAACTGAACCACAGAACCATGTCTGGACCACAGATCTCACTGGCTCCGTTTGATCCTAACCAGGAGAAATGGAAGTCCTTCATGGTCCAGTTCAGACAATTCCTGGTGGGCAGCGGTTTCACAGACCTGGACGACAACCGAAAGCAAGCCCTGTTCCTGGTTCACTGCGGCTCCAGGGTCCTGGAAATGGCCATGGATCTCATGGCACTGAGGGACATTGAGCTGATGCCTTGGACCGAACTACAGGAAGTCCTGCAAGAGCATTACGCTCCAACCAGCACCCCTTTGGCCAACTGGTTTGATTTCCACCAGCGGAATCAACTGGACGGCGAGTCTGTTAAGGACTTCGTATCTGCGCTCCGGACAATCGCAGCCAGCTGTGAGTTTGAGAACGTGGACACCCAACTGAGAGACCGGATCGTCTTTGGGATGAGGGACGTTTCTGTCCAGAAGAAATTCCTCAGCCGTAAGAAGGTCTCACTGAGAGATGTGATCGAAGAAGCTACAGCTGCAGAATCGTCAGAGAGAGCAGCAGCCACTATGAGGAGGTCTAAGGGGATCCACAAGATCTGCAAGAATCCCCAACCTTCATCAGACGAGACCACCAAGGGGTCAGAGTCCAAAGCCAAAATGGCCATCCACAAGGTTCTCAGACCCCAACGGCGGGAAAAACCTCAAGATGGCAGATGAGAGGAATGTTGTGCCAGCTGCAACGGGGATCACGTGCGCGCCAGATGTCGCTGGCGGGATGCGACCTGCAGGCCTTGCAGGAGGAAGAGCCACATCACTGAGGTGTGCAGAGTGGCAGAACCGGTCACGGAGGCTCCCAGAACCCGCGACCACGAGAACCAGAGGTCATCCAGATGGTCCCCATACCCCAGGCGCGAGGGAGAAAGCTATGCAAAGAGCAGAGGGGTCCACCAGAACACCATAGCACACGCCGCTGCTGAGGGATCCAACAAGTTCCACGTGACCGTCCACGTGGAAGGGACACCATGTCCCATGGAGATCGACTCCGGATCGCCCTATTCTATTATAGACTGGGCTCAGCTCAAGAAACTCAAGCCGCAGATTGCCAAAAGTCACCTCAAACCGCTGCAAGTGAGATTGGTCGATTTTGGAGGCCATCCAATCGAAATCCTGGGAAGGACCAAGCTCAGAGTCCATTACAAAGACTTCTCCGGAGACCTACCCATCGTAGTTGGGACCAACCAACTCGTAGAGACCCAACCAACCCTTCTTGGAGTGGAGTGGTTCAAGCCTTTAGGGCTCACCATTGTCAGGATTAATCAGATCAGACAGAGTGAACTTGACAAGCTCCTAGAGGACTTCCAGGATGTTTTCAACGGGAGCCTAGGTGTCAGGTATGCTTCCTTCAAAATCCAGGAAAGAAAGAACCAGACTCCATTGTTATGAAGAAACTGTACTTTTACTGGTAAAGACTGAACGCAACCATATCAAAGCTGAAACTAATACTATACATGCGAAACTTGTATATACAAATCATCCCCTCCCACTGTCCATCGTAAATCACCCAATCCACAGGTCTTCCAGGGGTCAGGTGGCAGAACATCTGACCATGTCATCAATCAGGAATGTCACGACGGTTGGCCAATAACAGCAGTTTCGTTTTCCCATTCTAAGCAGACTTTCATCTAGTAAGGTATCACTTTCCCCCCTCCCCCTTTCTATGGCAGCCAAGCAGTAAAGCGGAGGATGACATTCGGCCCCGCTGCAGCAGAGACGTTAGTCCTAAATAGGGAAAGAGGAAACAACAAAAAAACAATAAAACACAGATATTAGGGTTTATCAGGATATTTGGTGTGAAACAATTGTACTTTCTTTGGTGCCCGGACATCACGTTTATTCACCCATTCAGCTTGCGATAATGGGAAATGTCTCCAAGCTACCAGATATTGCACCTTACCATGGTGCTTTCTAGAATCCAGGATCTCTTTAACTTCAAAATGTTGCTCCCCTTCTATTAAAATGGGGACGGGGGGAGGGTCCTGACCTGGATGCAATGGAGACAAGTGTTCTGGTTTTAGTAAACTAACATGAAACACCGGTGGATATGTCTCAAGGTTTTAGGTAGCTCCAATTCGACTGTGACTGCATTAATAAGTCTAGTGATGGGAAAAGGGCCCACATACTTAGGCCCAAGCTTTTTCGATTTTTGAGAGGTCTGCAAATATTTAGTGGAAAGGTAAACCTTATCACCCACTTCATACACGTCTGCCGGACACCTTTTTTTGTCAGCTTGAGATTTATGTGCTTGGTGGGCCTCATCTAGTGCTTTTCGAGTTACTGCCCAAGTACTTCTAAGTTGCTCAATCCACTCAATCAAGGAAGGATTCTGTGGGTCATCCTGAGGAAGCTCAGGGATAGGAACAAAGTCTTGGCCCGATGCTACCTTAAATGGAGTGAACCTGGTGCTGCTATGGATAGAGTTATTATAGGCCACCTCTGCAAATGGTAGTAAATCCACCCAGTCGTCTTGTTGGTAGTTTATGTAACATCTCAGGTAGTGTTCCAGCACGCCATTGGTTCTCGCAAGCCCCATTCATCTGGGAGTGGTGGGCGGAGCTTAACCTCTGGGCAGAGCCTATCAACTTTAAAAACTCCTTCCAGAATTTGGAAGTAAATTGTACACCTCTGTCTGAAATTATACGTTTTGGAGCTCCATGCAGTCGATAAACATGTCGAATTAACAATTTGGCAAGGGTTTTTGCTGAAGGGATTTTAGCACAAGGGATGAAATGCACTTGTTTGGAAAATAAGTCTGTCACTACCCAAATGACTGTACACCCCTCGCTCTCTGGTAAGTCAACAATAAAATCCATGGATATTTCCTTCCAAGGGGCATTCGGCCTAGCCACACTTTGAAGCAAGCCAGGGGGCTTCCCTGGAGGTCTTTTAGCCAAGGCACACACTGGGCAGCTTGCTACGTAGGCCTCTATGTCCTTTTTGAGTGCAGGCCACCAGAATTGTCTCTTGACGAGTTGCAAAGTTTTAACAAAACCAAAATGTCCTGCCACCTTGGCGTCATGGGCATACTGCAATACTGTTGTTCTTAAGCTGGCAGGCACATACAATTTTGCCCCAACCCAGGGTAGTCCATCACGGAGGATGCATTCATTTGAGTGGGTTTTGAACCACTCATCCGTTTTCAGGGCTTCACGTAGTTTTTGAATCAAATCGCCTGAGAGGGCCGGATCGGTCCTTGTTTGTGCCCTGGTAGTTACTGGCGCTGCTAGTTGTGTCGAAGGGATGATAGGTTGCACCACCTCCTTCTTTGTGCTGTTGTATTGAGGCAGTCTGGAGAGGGCATCTGCCATGAAATTCTTCCCTCCAGGAAGATATCGCAGAGTGAAATTAAACCGGTTGAAGTGCTGGGCCCAATGAACTTGTTTTGGTGGCAGTTTACGCGGTGTCTTCAACACTTCTAAGTTTTTATGGTCAGTCCAAACCTCATACGGATGCTTGGCCCCTTCCAAAAATTGTCTCCATGTTAACAAAGCCCATCGCACTGCAAAAGCTTTCTTCTCCCATATGGCCCATCTCCTTTCGGTTTCTGACAATTTTCGGGATGTGTAAGCACAGGGTTGCAAATTCCCCTCGGCATTCTTTTGCAGGAGTACTGCCCCCACAGCTATGTCACTAGCGTCCGCCTGTACCACGAAAGGTTCTTCCATGTTCGGGTGTTTGAGAACTGGTTCAGCAGCAAACAGCCTTTTCAACTTTTCGAATGCCACCTGACACTCCATAGTCCATTCAAGAGGCCGAGAAGGCTTTGGTTTTAATTCCCCTTTTGTCTTTAGAAGATTGGTTATGGGTAGTGCGATTTTGGCGAAAGAGGGGATAAATTGTCTATAAAAGTTAGCAAATCCCAGAAAACTCTGTAGTTGCTTGCGGGCGTGTGGCGCGGCCCATTCCATTACAGCTTTGACTTTACCGGGATCCATCTCTATTCCCTCATGCAATATGTGATACCACAGGTAGTCAATTTTGTTTTGGTGGAACTCACACTTAGACAGTTTGGCATATAGTTCAGCAGCCCTGAGTTTTTTCAGGACAGTTCGCACCAATTTCACATGATCGTTCATGTTCTCAGAGTAGATAAGAATGTCACCAAGTAGACCAGCACCCCCTTGTACAGGTGCTCATGCAGTACTTCATTGATCAATTGCATGAACACAGCAGGGGCTCCCTGTAGTCCGAAAGGGAGCACCTTAGATTGGAAACATCCCAAGGGGCAATTGAATGCCGTTTTCCATTCATCCCCCTCTTTGATTCTCACTTGATAGTATGCCTGTCGTAAGTCCAGTTTGGTGAAAATCTTTCCCTTCCTAAATGGGCTAACATGTCTTTCATGAGGGGCAAGGGGTACACATTTTCCACACAAATTGTGTTGAGGTTTCGATAGTCAACTACGAGACGAAAGGAGCCATCTTTCTTTTTCCGTAACAATACTGGCGCCGCCACCCTAGGTCGGGCTGGTTGAATAAAACCCCGCTTTAAATTCTTATCAATGAAGTTCTGCAGTTCCCCCAGTTCTCGGGGGGTCATGGGGTATATTTTGGGTTTAGGGAGCTTCACCCCAGGCAGAATTTCAATGGTACAGTCCGTAGTTCTATGAGGGAGTAGTGCATCTGAAGCCTTTTCGCTAAAAGCTTCACGAAGATCCCAGTACTCTTTTGGAATTTTTTCCTCCCCTTCAATGTGACCCATGGCCACTTCTGCCTTTTCGGTTTTGTCCCATCCTCTAGGGGGGTTTCTCCTTTTCCTAGTCCCAGATTTTTGGTGCGAATGCGCAAAACCCCCGTCTTCCAATTAACCCGTGGGTTCCATCTACGGAGCCAGGGCAGTCCAAGTATGAGGGGCCGTTCCATGCCAGGGGCCACGATGAACCTGAGGGTCTCTATGTGATTCCCCAACAGCATCTCAATCGTTTCGGTCACAAAAGTAGCTGGGGCCCCTCCCGCTATAGATCCGTCTAGTTGACGGAAGGCAATAGGTCTTTTTAACGTTTTAAGCCTTAGACCCATTTTCTCCACCACTTTCGGGCTGATTATGCACCTGGTGCACCCAGAGTCTAATAAGGCTAATATCTGTGCCTGTGTCCCCGTGGACGGCACCCTTAGTTCTATGGGGATGAGCATGGGGTCCTCGGTATGACTCACCAGATCGCTGGGGTCGGAGTCCGTTCCGCTGTCCTCTGCAGTGGTCAGAGTTCCCAGTTCACCCTGGTTACAGGGAGCGAACTCAACGACTTCTCCTTCCAGAGCAGTTGCGCGAGCCTTTATGGGTGCTTTGTCAGCCTTCTTAGGATCTGGGGCGGTAGATTTTGGCATTGGTTTGGAGAAGCACTCGGCAGCTCAATGGCCTTCTTTTCCACATTTGAAACATGTAAAGGGCTTCGATTTTGGTTTGAACTCTGCCTTCCCCCCGGCCGCCTTTGGCGCTCCTTTGCGATAGGCATAGGATGACGGGTCTTTCGCACCACTTCCTCGGAGTTGGCTTTGGGCCAGCTCGATTTCCGCATCCTCAGCTGCTATATACCAACATTGCAAGTCTTCGGGGACCCCCCGGGCTCTGCAGTCTTTGTATATTTCTTCATTTAGCCCATCTTTGAAACTCTCTAACAGGGCCACTTCTGACCATCCTGTCATGTAGGGTGCTAACTCACGAAACTCTTGGGTGTATTCTGCCACTGATCTCCGGCCCTGCTGGATACCCTTCATTCTGAGTCTCGCCTTCCGCTCAGCTAGGTGGTCTTCAAACCATCTCCTAAGGGCCGCCATAAACTGATTGTAATTTCTCAGCAGGGGGGAGTTGTTATTGTGGAGGACCACCATCCAGTCAGCTGCTACTCCCTCTAGAGCAGTTGTGACGTATCTCACTCGGGCTGCATCTGATAAATAATCTTCCCCCCAGTCTTGCATGTGGTTCCAGACTTGGGTCAGGAAAAGCCCCAGGGTCTTCGGATTCCCATCATATTTTCCAGCTGGGGGGGAATTTTTGGTTTTTTCTGTTGGCGGGGGGGGGGGACCGGCAAGGCTGGGGCCCCCTGGGCTGCTGCATCTCTCACTTGACCCCCAGAGGTTGGAATTGTTTCTCCTCCAGTTTCCTCTTCTCCACCCCCACGTGCAGTTTCTCCTGGCTCTTCCCTGGGTTGATCTCCTCCCTTCCCCACAAGGAACCCATAAGACTCACAGCTTTTCTGGCTTTCTTCAACATCACGAATGAGTTGTAAAGCCTGAGCCAACATGAGGCTTTCCTTTTGCTCTTGCATCCATACTGCTTCCCCTCTGCGGGGTCTGGAGCTGGTCACTCCCCAGGGGGTCCTTCCCTGTTCCAGCAACCTTCCCACTCCTACCAACCATCTGGCTTCATCAGGTTCCTCTCTCAGCCGCATCTCTTCCATTCTTTCGGCTATCTGTCTTTCTGCTTGAAGTGAGGTCATTGCAGAGCCGTAAGCTCCCATCTGTTCTTCCTCAACCTCCTGATCAGACATAGTTTGGTTTGAGCCCCCTCGGTGTTTGTCCGGGATGGCTGGAGATGAGTTTCAGCTTAATGTCAGGTATGCTTCCTTCAAAATCCAGGAAAGAAAGAACTAGACTCCATTGTTATGAAGAAACTGTACTTTTACTGGTAAAGACTGAATGCAACCATATCAAAGCTGAAACTAATACTATACGTGCGAAACTTGCATATACAAATCATCCCCTCCCACTGTCCATCGTAAATCACCCAATCCACAGGTCTTTCAGGGGTCAGGTGGCAGCACATCTGACCGCGTCATCAATCAGGAATGTCATGACGGTTGGCCGATAACAGCAGTTTCGTTTTCCCATTCTAAGCAGACTTTCATCTAGTAAGGTATCACTTTCCCCTCTCCCCCTTTCTATGACAGCCAAGCAGTAAGGCGGAGGCTGACACTAGGTAAATTTTTGGGGAAACCCATCTCATTCAATTTAGAGCCAACAATTACTCCAATTCAGCTAAAGCCCCACAGAGTTCCGTTCGCCCTCTGGCCTAAAGTTGATGCCCAACTGGACAAATTAATTGCCCAGGGCATATTGGAGCCGGTTGATCATGCTGCATGGAGACCCCCATTGTGACCCCAGTGAAGCATGATGGATCTGTGCGCATCTGCGCTGATTATAAATGTACCATTAACAGGGCATTACAGCAGAGCGCATACCCAGTCCCAGTGGTGCAACATCTGTTGGATTCGCTAGGGAGTGGAACCATATTCGCAAAACTGGACCTGGCCCAGGCTTACCAGCAACTGCCAGTCGATGAAAAAACTGCAGAGGCTCAGACTATTGTCACTCGCCGGGGCGCATTCAAATGCAACCGCCTCCAATTTGGAGTCAGCGCTGCCCCAGGCATTTTCCAATCGATGATGGAACGCCTTCTGCAAGTGCCATACTTCGAAGTGCCATACTTCGATGACGTCTTGGTCTCCGGCCACTTGGAAGCCGAACTACTGGAATGGCTCAGGCTTGCCCTGCAGTGGTTTCAGGCGAAGGGCCTAAGAGTCAGGAGAGACAAGTGCGTCATCGGGGTCCAGGAGGTCGAGTTCCTGGGCTACCTAATTGATAGCAAAGGCATCCACCCCACCAAAAGTAAAGTAAAAGCAATTCACGAAGCTCCAGCCCCCAAAAACAAAGCAGAGCTTCAGGCTTTCTTGGGACTGCTGAACTTTTACAGTATCTTTTTAAAACAGAAAGCCACAGTTGCTGAGCTGCTCCATCAACTTTTAGAGAAGGCGGTCCCTTGGAAATGAGGAGAGGAAGCAGAGTCAGCTTTCTGGAACATCAAAAGACTACTCTCTTTGGACAGCGTCCTCATGCAGTACCATGAGACACTCCTCCTGCTCCTGACCTGTGATGCCTCGCCATATGGAGTTGGGGCTGTCCTCAGCCACCAACTTCCCAATGGATCAGAAGCTCCCATTGCATTCTTTTCTAAAACAATGTCCACGACTGAGCACAACTACAGCCAGATGGACAAGGAAGCCTTGGCCATCGTAGCTGGCATCAAGCGCTTCCATGAATATCTATACGGCAGAGCATTCACCATTGTGACGGACCACAAGCCGCTGCTGGGACTTCTCGCAGGAGACAAACAAACGCTCACCTACATGTCGCCCAGGATGACATGCTGGGTCATCTTTCTCTCTGGTTACTTGTATAAGCTGATACACAGACCTGGCAAGACCATCTGCAATGCCGATGCCCTCAGCAGATGCCCCATCCAAGAGCCAGTGGAAGACCCAGCACCCACTCTCGGACTGTTCCATATTGATGATGACCAGTTATGCCCAGTCTCATCCACCACCATGGTGAAGCATACCTAAAGAGAAAAAAACCCTCAGGCAAGTCATGTCCTGGATCTTGAGGGGCTGGCCAACTGGGAGAGTGGGTGAAGAGTTCAGTCCATTCGTTAAAAAACAAGAGGAACTCTCCACAATGAAAGGATGCCTCCTCTGGGGTGACAGGGTGGTGATTCCCCACACCCTACAGAAGAAGACCTTAGAGACACTGCACAGTGGGCATCCTGGCATCGTCAGGATGAAGGCCCTGGCACGGAGCTATGTCTGGTGGCCAACACCGGACAAGGACATTGAGGAATGGATCGCCAGATGTGACCCGTGCCAGGAGGTGAGACCGGCGCCACCGCAAGCTCAGCCAACGGAGTGGGAGATGCCCAGCAGCCCCTGGTCGAGAATACACATCGATTTCGCAGGACCAATAGATGGCAAGTATCTCCTCATCGTGGTGGATACCTTCTCAAAATGGCTGGAAGTAATCGCGATGCCCACCACCATGACGGAGTCCACCATCAGGGCACTCCTCCGACTGTTCGCAATGCACGGCCTTCCAGACATCCTGGTCTCGGACAACAGCCCCCAGCTCACTTCCAAGACCATGGAAGTCTTCTTAGTAGAGCTGGGCATTAGGCACGCCCTCATCACCCCGTACAGGCCGGCAGGAAATGGGCAAGCGGAGAAAATGGTGAGACTCACCAAAGACACATTCACCAAAATGGGCGCAGGAGACCGGCAGGAGAAAATTGATAAGTTCCTGTTCGCCCAGCACATCACTCCACACACCACCACAAAGAAGAGCCCGGCAGAGCTCCTGATGGGGAGAAGACTATGATCACCTTTGGATCGGCTACACCCCCAGTACAATCCGCTGTGCCAACAAAACAATTCCCAGCCACCGCGGGCTCTCGGAATCGGAGATCCCGTCTTCGCACTAAATTTCCAGGGCCCTCCGAAGTGGCTGAAAGGACTGATCGGGAGAGTGACTGGCCCGAGGTCATACGAAGTGGAGTTGGATGACGGATGAACCTGCAGACGCCACATCGACCAGCTCCGGAAAAGGTGGAGTGGAGTTGAGGAAGACCAGCCAGGCGAGGTAGGCCTGAGCCACCCCGGCGAGGTAGGCCTGCTCCACCCCGGTGAGGTAGGCCTGCACCACCCTGATGAGGTAGGCCTACACCACCCCGACCGAGTAGACCCTCACCATCCCGACGATGAGTGTCACCTCTGCAGTGAGAGGGACCTGCACCCACCAGGCGAGGGAAAACCGCACCACCCCGATGATGCCAGCAACCACCGCCCTGGCAAAGAGAGTATCTGCCACCCCCGCGAGGGTGGCCACCGCCACCCAGACAAGGTAGGCCACCACCACCCAGACAAGGTAGGCCTACACTACCCCAGCAGGGTTGACCACTGCCACCCCAGCAGGGTCGACCGGCAACAAACACTGCATCAATAGCAATCACAGTCTCAGGGATTCCCCCCCACAACAGCCCACCAGGGGCCCGGAGCGCAAGCCGAAGAAGGGAGGAAAGAACCCAAGGACCTACCGCAGTTCAGCTGCCCAGCCCAGGTCCAAGGCAAACTTCAGCGGCCGAATCTCCATCATCTCAGCCAGGGAGAGGGACTCCACCACCCGCAGAATAATCCAACAAACCCAGCCGGAGGTGCTAGGCAGAACCCAGCGCACTCAACAGCCGAGTTCCAGGCAGTTCCACATCAGGAACTGGAGAGGGCAGGAGCCCGACCCGTCCGGATCACCGACGAAGCAAGAACTGAACCACGCAGGTCAAGTAGGGCTATTAGACACCCCGCCTACCTCCGCGACTACATGACCTACGTCGGCCACGGATTGACAGACTGAGAACTAGGAGGGGAGGGGTGTTGTGTCCTTATATGGGCATCCGCTGGTGGTTGGCTAATCCACCGGTGGGAAGTTTAAAAGGATGTCATTGGCCGGCTAGCTTGCCAGAGCTGTATATAAGGAGGGCTTGGCAGCTCAGCCGGCAGTTCCATATTAGATAAATAAAGTGCTGAACGGACCTCTGCTGAGTCGCATCTTCTTTTCCCTGCGCCAATCTAACATATTTCATCTTTTCAACAAATGGATTTGGATAGGCTTGTTTAGATATCTTTCCTATTGTATTCCAAATCTCACAAATATATGTGCCTGAAACTGATTTTGCAACTCTTCCCATGAAGTTCTAGATGGTTGTTGGATAATCCTAAGATTTTTGAAAAGTTATTCTCAGTTCTTACTTAGACCCTTTAAAAACCAATGAAAATGTAGACATTTTTAGGATGATTAACAGTTGCTTCACTAATAAAATCACTATCTTTTGGACTCAGTTTGACAAGAATATATGAAACTTTATACACTATAAACAATATATAACTAGGATGTGTTTTACCTTATATTCAAGTCAGAGTCTACAAATTATTTTTCAGTTAGCCTAAGATGAAGTGTGGCCTCTTAAAAATTCATTACTTATAAAATGATACTTTAAACTCAAGGCATTAAATTAAACATGTTATATTATTAGTCCGTTTGCTTAGCAAAATATAAAACAAACATAGTCATCCCTGCAATTCTCAAAGAAGCCAATATTCTATTCACTGAAGGCAGAGAGGAAAGAAATGAATATATTTTCCCCCCAATTGTACTATGGGTGTCCTCTATTTAGAACCACTATGGAGCCCAAAATGTTGTTAAGTGAGTCAGTTGTTAAATGAATTTTGCCTCATTTTACAACCTTTCTTGCCACAATTGTTAAGTGAATCAATGCAGTTGTTAAATTAGTAACATGGCTATTAAATGAATCTGGTTGTCCTCGGGACAGTGCAACCTTCATATATACATGCCAATTGCCAAAAGTCAGAATTTTGATCATATGGCCATGGGGATGCTGCAATGCTTGTAAATGTGAAAAATGATAATAGGTCACTTTTCATTTTTCATTTATTTTCATTTATTTAGATTTACATACCGCTCTTCTCCCCAAGGGGACTCAGGGCGGTGAACAGCCAAAAGTAAAAAACATACATACAAAATTTAAAAACCAAATAAAACCAAATTAAACAATGGCCCCGACTATTTAAAAACCCAATTATAAAATATTAAAACCCCAAATATTAAAATAGTTAAATTTTAAAATTATTTTTGCAGAAAAAAGGGAAAAAATTAGGCCAGGCCAGCCTGATGGAACAGAAAAGTTTTTAGCTTACAGCGGAAGGCGCGAAGGTCCGGAATCATCCGTATCTGCGGGGGGAGTTCATTCCAGATAGTGGGTGCCCCCACAGAGAAGGCTCTCCCCCTTGTTTGGCCGACGGCACCCGGAGGAGCCCCTCTCTATGGGAGCGTACCGGTCGGTGGGAGGCTATTGGTGGTAGTAGGCAGTCCCGCAAGTACCTGGGTCCTAAGCCATGGAGCGCTTTAAAGGTGGTAACCAATACCTTGAAGTGCACCCGGAAGACCACCGGGAGCCAGTGCAGCTCACGCAGGAGAGGAGTAACATGGGAGCGCCACATCGCTCCCATCACCACCCGCGCGGCCGCACTCTGCGCCAGTTGGAGCCTCCAGGTGCTCCTCAAGGGGAGCCCCATGTAGAGAGCATTACAATAGTCTAGGTGAGAGGTGACGAGGGCATGAGTGACCATGTGTAAAGAGTCCCGATCCAGAAAGGGACGCAACTGTCGAATCAGGTGAACCTGATGAAAAATCCTCCCGGTCACAGCCATCAAATGCTCTTCTAAAGACAGCCGTGAATCCAGGAGGACGCCCAAGTTGCGCGCCCGCTCTGCGGGGGCCAGTGATTCACCCCTGATAGTCAGCGATGGCACCAGCTGACTATATCGGGACGTCAGAAACCACAGCCACTCGGTCTTGGATGGGTTGAGTCTGAGCCTGTTCCTCCCCATCCAGATCCACACGGCCTCCAGGCACCGGGACATCACTTCAAGGGCATCATTGGGGTGGTCTGGGGTGGAGATGTACAGCTGGGTGTCATCCGTGTACTGATGATATCTCACCCCAAAACCACAGATGATCTCACCCAACGGTTTCACATAAATGTTGAACAGGAGGGGCGAGAGGACCGACCCTTGTGGCACCCCACATATGAGGGGCCTCGGAGTCGATCTCTGCCCCCCTGTCAACACCGACTGCAACCGGTCGGAGAGAAAGGAGGAGAACCACTGCAACACAGTGCCTCCCACCCCCAACTCTTCCAACCCGTGCAGCATGATACCATAGTTGATGGTATCAAAAGCCGCTGAGAGATCTAACAGGACCAGGACAGAGGAGCACCCCCTGTCCCGAGCCCTCCAGAGATCATCAACCAACGCGACCAATGCCGTTTCCATGCTGTACCCGGGTCTGAAGCCCGACTTCAAGATACGTCGTTTCATCCAGGTGCTGGGGAAGCTGTTGCGCAACCACACTCTCGACAACCTTTGCCAGAAAGTGAAGGTTGGAGACCGGACGATAATTTACCAACATTGCTGGGTCCAGGGAAGGCTTCTTGAGGAGAGGCCTCACCACCGCCTCTTTCAAGGCGACAGGAAAGTCACCCTCACCCAATGAAGCATTTATAATCCCCTGGAGCCAGTCACGTGTCACCTCCCGGGAAGCCAGTACTAACCAGGAGGGACACGGGTCCAATAAACAGGTGCTCGCGTTCAGCCTGCCCAGAATCCTGTCCACGTCCTCAGGGGTCACAGGATCAAACTCAGTCCAGATAACTTTCTCAAGACCAGTCCCTGTCCCTCCCCCCAAGACTACCCAGTCGGAGTCCAGATCTTCCCGAATCTGAGTGATTTTATCATGCAGATACTGAACAAAATCCTTGGCTCTACCCTCCAAGGGGTCCTCCCGCGCTTCCTGGTGTAGCAGGGAACGGGTCACCCTAAAGAGGGCGGCCGGGCGAGTTACAAAACCACTTTTATCAGTGGTTTTGTAACTTCACTAAATGAACTGTTGTAAGTCGATGACTACCTGTAATGTACTACTGAAACAACTTCACTGCTTACTCATTAAGGTATTATTACCTATTACTGCTAAAATAGCATTGAGTAGTCTCCAAACAACTGTAATATTTTGGTATAAAATGTATACTTAGGTTTTCTAAAACTATCACTTTTATAAGATACCATATTTCCCCAAAAATAGCACATGTCCTGAAAATAAGGCCAAGCCTGATTTTTGGAGTGGGCATAAATATATGCCCTCCCACAAAATAAGCCCTAGTGACGGGGTGGGTGTGGGCCAGCATAGGAGGCAGCTCTTCCCTTCCCCAGTCACCTCAGGGCTTCTCTGCCCCTTAATCTGATCAGCTGAGCCACTCAGGCCACCATTCACAGCTGATTCACAGCCGACGCCTCCAGCAAGTGTGGCCACTTTTGTCATCGATTGCGGCCACTTCTGCAACAGGAGGCCAAACGGTGCGCCCCATGTGCCTAGTACCGGCCTTCAGAAGGGTACTGTAGCAGCAGCTATCCACAATTTTTTTACCCTTATTTCATCCCAACCATACTGGGCCACGTGGGTCAGGACAAAATAAGGGTTAAAAAATTGTGGATAGTTGCTGCTACCCTTTGGAAGGCTGGCGCAAGGCGCGAGTCTCTTGCTGCAGAAATGGCTGCACCCGAAGAGCGCTTTTGGGATAGAAAGCAAAAGGGAAACGATCGCTTGCAAACTCCGCCTCTCTGCTGGGCAACTTTTGGCAACCCCAGATGCCCAAAGCCTGTGCCTGCCTGGCTCCCTTTCCCACAGTGCCCAGCTCTTTATTGAGGGCAGTGGCAGGTGGGGTGGAGGAGAAGCGAGACTCATGGAGCAAGACAGGGCTCGCTCCTCTTGCCATCTCTTCTCCCCCTCTCACCAGGCAATTTGGGGGTGGCAGGTGGGGAGGGGTGGGGCCGGGTAGATGTGAGTTTGAGTTTGAGTTTATTTGATTTATATACCGCCCTACTCCCGAAGGACTCAGGGTGGTGGACAGCCAGGAGATAAAAAACACATAAATACAACATTTAAAACAGAATAAAATCGAATTAAATAATTTGGCTGTAGACAGATTAAAATACCCCAATAATTTAAAACAAATTAAAATTTACATTATTAAAAAAAGAAAAGAGGAATATTAGGCCAGGCCAGCTTGATGGAATAAAAAAGTCTTAAGAGCGCGGCGGAAGGTGCGTAGGTCCGGGATCCTCCGTATCTTCAGGGGGAGCTCATTCCAGATAGTAGGTGCCCCCACAGAGAAGGCTTTTCCCCTGGGGGCTGCCAGTTGACATTGGCGCTGAAGGCACCCGGAGGAGCCCCTCTCTATGAGAGCGTACTGTGGGAGGCCACTGGTGGCAGCAGGCGGTCCCGTGTGATGTGTCTTACCTACTTATGCACCTTCCTCCAGGCCCTCAAGACACGTTTATTTTACTAAGCTGGGCTGGCCTAATTTTTTAAAATCTTTAAAAAAAATTTTTTTTAAATTTTTAATTGTCAATCCTTAATTTTAAATGTTTAATTTGGGTAGTCTCATTTTAATTTGATATGGGCCAAACTGTTTAATATTTTTTAAAATTGCTTTTAAATTTTATATCTGTGTGTCTTAAGTTGGCTGTACACTGCACTGAGTCCCTTTGGGAGAAGGGCAGTATATAAATTAAATTAATAAAAATAATAAAAATAATAATAATACCTGCCTTGTAGCTCCATCGTGTGTCTCGCCGTTGACTGCAGGCAAACACATAGGGTAAAAGAAAATCTCATGAATTCAATCAAACTTTTCAAACTTGCAAGAAGTTTGGTTTTACCGTACAATGTGTTTGCCTGTAGACAACGGTGAGACATGTGACACAGCTGCAAGGCAGGTAAGACGTGTATCTCATATCTCCCCAGCCCCACCCCTCCCCATCTGCCACCCCCAAAATTGCATCCAATTTGGGCAGGGGCAAGAAGCCCTGCCATGCCTGGCGAGAGGGGGAGAAGAGACAGCAAGACACATCACACTTCTCCCCCGCCCTACCTGTCACCCCCCCTCAACAAAGAGATGGCGGGGAAGGGCAACAGCTAGGCTGCTGTTACAGTACCATTGGTGTGCGTGGAGCCATCTTGCCTGCCTTGCAGCTCTGTTGCGCGTCTTGCCATTGTCTGCAGGCAAACATGTAGGGTAAAAAAAACTTCATGAGTTCAATCAAACTTATTGAACTCGCGAGAAGTTTGGTTTTACCCTACGACATGTTTACCTGCAGACAAAGGCGAGACATGCGACAGAGCTGCAAAGTAGATAAGACATGCATTTCACGTCTCCCCGGCCCCTTTATCGAGGGGGGAGAAGAGACAGCAAGAGGAGCGAGCCCCATCTTGCTCCATGCGACTTGCTTATCCCCTGCCCCACATGCCACCCCCCTTGATAAAGAGCCAGGTACTGTGGAAAAGGGAGCTGGGAGGCAAGGCTTTGGGTGTTTGGGGCTGCTGGGGGTTGCCTGGCAGAGAGGCGGGAGCAGGGTGGGTGTTTGCAGGCAAGGGGGATGGATGGATGGGAGGTGGGCTTGTACCAAGAATACCAGGGAGATTCCCACCTTTGGTTGCCCCAACAAACAGCTGACGAGCAGCTGTGTTGTGTTGCCACAGCAGCACAACACAGCAGCAGCCATGAGGTAGCCACTCTCACTGCCTCCTGCACCCCCAAAATAATAAGACTCTCCCGATAATAAGGCCAAGCCCTTATTTCAGGGTTCAAAAAATATAAGACAGGGTCTTATTTTCAGAGAAACATGGTACTAGAGGATTCAGACCAGTAGTGGGTTGCTCCTGGTTCAGTCCGGTTCTTGCAAACCAATAGTAAAAGCGGTGGGAGGCTCCGCCCACCCACCCGGATGTCATCATCAATGATTTGCACATGTGTGTGTGTGCTCCCATTGCAAACCAGTAGTAAAGGTAAGTAGAACCCACCCCTGATTCAGACATGTATGAGAAATCATACAATGTGAGAGAAAAATGTTTACACATAATTTCCTACATTATTGTTCTAAAAAGGATGCTAATAAACAGGATTTGGGGTTACAGAATCTTCAACTTTTAGTCCTTTTTTCAGAAATCATCTAAGTGAAATCAAAGAAAAACATATAAAGGATTGTCTGAGTGCCACTCTTCTGTGAAAGGGAGTAGAGAAATCCATAGTCTGATCTTCAGTTCCTTACCTAAAATATCACACTCTCATTGCTTAGAAACCACTCTTGCTTTTCTCTAACAAGCATATTTCCCCGAAGGATATTTTGGTTGCATCTTTTTAGGTATAAAAGAAATCCTGAAATAAATAGCAAAAAAATTGAACATAACAAGAATGTTGAACTAAATGCTTTCCTGCTTGGTATGAAACATAATGAAAATGTTCATTTATTCTCTATATTCATCACTCTTTAATAATCATAATATCATATACTGATAACATTATAAATGTATGAATGGACTATCTTATATTAATGGTATTATTTCATCTCACAATATACATGTGTACTGATGTGCACAATATTTTCAACAATGAAAACCGCAGAAAATTCCTGTGGTTGACTGTTAAGACGTCAAATATGCTCAAACAGCACATAAAGAGAAGGAAAAAAAAGTGTAACCATAACTAACCATTGATAGATAGACAGAATTCATTTTTAATTCTGTTATCCTATTCTTTAGGTAGCCATTCAAGAAATTCAGTGTGCCAGATAGCAATAGGACTTAGACATATATCGCTTCACAGTGCCTTACAGCGCTCTCTAAGCAGTTTACAGAGTCAGCATACTGCCCCAACAATCTGAGTCCTCATTTTACCGGCTTCAGAAGGATAGAAGGCTGAGTCAACCTTAAGCCAATGAGAATTGAACTGCTGACAGTCAGCAGAATTATCCTGCACTACTGTATTCTAACTACTATGCCACTACGGCTCTTGAATCCCATATCACCAGGTTCTATAGAATTCAACAAAAGAGATTTGATTGGAATATTTTCAAGTGTTCATACTGTTTGCCTTACATAAGTTGCCACAAGACTCATGTTGATGTTTGTCTGTTGTAGAGAGTTCCTACAATAAACTATTCCTAATCTCAGAATTGGATCTGTTCAAGATAAAATGACAGTGGAATAAAAGCACAATACTGTACTTCAAATACAGTGCATAGCAGAAGTAATATTTAGCTTCTGCTGTTAGTGGGCACTCTAACTTTATTTCCAAGCAACCTTATTTATCTCTCAGTGCCCTCACAATAACACATTTCTTTTATCTTTAATTGCCTCAAAATTTCCTCCAGCTGTCACCTTTTTCATCCAACATTGTCTTTGCTATTTGACATATTTAAAATTTCCTTTTGTTTTGTAATCCACATTTTTTTCACACCCTAAAATTACAGCCCTTTTAAGGACAAGTCCTTCTATTCAAATAGGAGAACACTGTGCATTTTTAGCATCATATAATTTCCCCAGTAATTGCTAAATCATTTTCTTCCTCTTCCTCCCATCGTATTTAATAGGAAAAGACAAAGAGAAAAAAAAACCAGAAACAGTAATGAAGGAAGATTAGAAGAATCAGAACTGAAAGAGACAGGATATTTATTAAAGATGAACTTGCCTACTTTTTCATTATGACACAGAATTACAGAACCATAAAATAATCCTTGTTATATATACAAACTTTTCCATCTATTTTTCTCATTTGGTAAATATTAAATTCATTAGACTTACATATCATTGTAAATTCATATGTGCAAAACTATTTCATGTACTTCAATAAAATTATCAAAAAAAATAGAAATATGAAACCATTTGACATTTTTTTAAAAAATTACTAATGGTAACTTTTGGGATTGGGGTAGAAATCTTTGGGGTAGGTAGGTAGGCTTTATTGCGGTCAAAGACCAAATTATATACAC
>WNWU01013349.1:257871-299660 GCA_012654045.1 Ptyas mucosa | reverse complement strand
GACATGTTTTGTTTTTATATATGTGTGATTGTTTTTTGTGTTGTTTTTAAAGACAAACTGTTTAATAAAAATTATTTTTTTAAAAACAAATTATAAATCTTTTCTACCTGTAAACTATTTATTCATCTATGATTGTCTTTTTATAGCTTTTTCCTAGGCTCATAGATAGGAAATGCAAGAGGTCTCCACTCATTCACTGAGAGATGCTATCTTTCTGTTCAGAATTAAACTAAGACCTTATTGTATTTTTGCATTGTCCTCTCTACACTAATTTACAAGCAGGCATGCCATTACCATTTACTAACAAAATCCATTGTCTAATGAGGAAAAGTTGGTTCATTCTACATGCAGTAGTAGAAGTGCCTATCTATAGTGATTTCCTTAAGAAGGCATAAGATGTTCTATTTTTGATGAAATTGTTGTTTCCATTTTACAGCACTCATATTTTACTCAATTTCTATTTTATCTTATCTACAGTACTATTTTACTGTATTTATTTAATTTTCCCCCTTTCCTCTTTTTTTAAGTCTTAATTATGTTTTATGTGAATGTATGTATGTATGTATGTACCGTATTTTTCGGAGTATAAGACGCACTGGAGTATAAGACGCAACTTAGTTTTTGGGGAGGAAAATAAGAAAAAAGCTGATTGGCGGATAGATAGGCCTCCCAGAATACACTCAATCAGTTGTTCCCAGAGGTGAATTTTAGCAACAGGTTCATTAGTTGTGAGCTCTGTGGCTTGCTTTTTTTTCAGCCTCTGAAACTTCTGAAACTCTTACAAAAAAACCCCTTCTTTTTCTGCCTCTGAAAGCCTCTGAAACAGAGCTTCAGAAAAAAAGCCTCTGAAACAAAGTTGAAGCTTTGTTTCGGAAGCTTTTTTTCCCTGGAAGGGTCCTTTCAGAAGCTTTTTTCCCCTGAAGCTCTGTTTGGATGCTTTTTTCTAAAGCTCTGTTTGGTGGCTTTTTTTCCTGAAGCTTCGTTTCTGAGGCTTTTTTCTGAAGCTTCATTTCTGAGGCTTTTTTCAGCCTCTGAAACCTCTGTTTGAGAGGTTGAGTGGGGCTACATTCGGAGTATAAGACACACCCAGATTTTCACCCTCTTTTTTGGGAGAAAAAGGTGTGTCTTATATTCCGAAAAATACAGTATATACCATATTTTTCAGACTATAAGATGCACCGGAGTATATGACACACCAAGATTTTGAAGAGGTAAACAAGAAAAAAAAAGGTTTTTGCCCTCCTTTGCCCCCAGGAGCACTCTGCAGGCCTCCCCAAACCCTCTGCATGTCCTGTTTTTGTGAAAAATGGACCTGTTTTTAGCGAAAAAGGACGTTGGTCTTACCTGACAAGTCTCTTCTCAGTGCACTGCGGGAGACTCCAAGCAAGGGCTAACTCAAATCATATTGCCAGAGACTGAGTTGATAGAATTCCTTGGCCATGCCTCTTTTGCCCGGCTGAGCCTCAGTTTTTCAATGAAGTCACATCAGAGCAGCAGACTGGCACCTGTAGAGAGATAAATGCCCCCCGGGACCCCTGGACCTGGACGGTTGGCAGGGTGGGTCTTGGAGTGCACTGAGAAGAGATGTGTCAGGTAAGACCAATGTCCTTTCTCCAGCACGCTGCTTGGAGACTCCAAGCAAGGGATATACCCAAGCATGAACTAGGGGAGGGAGACCAGCCGGTCCCTGTTCCCTACGGTGGCATGCACCCCCTAAAGAACTCTATGCCCAAAAGATGCCTCAGCCGAGGCATACATATCTGGTTTATAATGTTGAATAAAGGGCGATGGCGATGACCAGGTCGCCGCCCTACAGATGTCTACTATCGGAGCTTGCGTGGCCCAAGCAGCAGAGGTGACCACACTCCTAGTGGAGTGAGCCAGAATTTGTCTTGGGACAGGCCGAGCCTGCATCTCATAGGCCTTGAAAATGCAGGCCTTCAACCAATGGCCAATGGTAGAAGAAGTCACCTTTGTGTACATGGTTGCAGGCTGGAATGACACAAACAGAGATTCTGTCCTTCGAAAGGAAGAAGTCCATTTAATGTACCTGCGGAGATCTCTCCTGACATCCAGGGTATGCCAGTGTTCCTCCGCGGGATGATGGGGACCGGGGCAAAAATTAGGCAAGATGAGCTCCTGGGCTCGGTGAAACTAGGAATTCACTTTTGGCAGGAACGAAGGGGCCAAGTGAAGGACCACCTGATCTGCATGAAAAATGCGAAGGTCCTTCCTTACAGACAAGGGCGCCAATTCAGATATCCTCCTGGCAGATGTTATTGCCATGATGAATGCCACCTTCAGTGTCAAATGTTGGAGACTAGAGGTCTTTAAGGGCTCAAAAGGAGTTGAAGTGAGAGCCTGAAGCACTAAGGCCAGGTCCCAGATAGGGTAGCGATGCACCACCAGAAGTCTCAAGTTAGCAGCTCCCTTCAGAAAAGTACGTATTCTGGGGTGGTGAGTAAGGGGTTGGCTGTTCTCCCCAGCCAACACCGTGGCCAGAGCTGTGACCTGTCTCCTAAGGGTGTTGGGAGATAACTCCCTATCAAGTCCGGTTTGCAGAAATTCCAGCACCTCAGAAATCGAGGTTCTCAAGGGGTCAAGGTGTTGTGAGGAACACCAATGGCAAAATGCCCTCCAGGTGACATCATAAATCTGGTTCATGGAAGGTCACCTGGATACCTGGATGGTTCGGATGACCTTCCTTGACAGTTTGTCTCTCCTCAGGAGACACCTCTCAAGCCATGGTCTTGAAGAAGCCATATCACAGTCTGGACCTCCTGTTTCACCTGCGAGGCTGATCTGGACTGGATCAAAATATCGCCCAGGTAACACTGTAGATGAATGGGGAGTGCCCTGATGTGGGCTGTGACCACTGCCAGAACCTTTGTGAAGACCCTGGGGACCGATGACAGGCCAAATGCCAGGGTATTGGAAATGGTGCCCTCCATATGAGAACTGCAGGAACTTGTGATGATATCGATGGATTGGCACGTGCAGATTGGCATGTGCTCCATAGACCATTGAGGTCTATGGAGGTCAGCATGTTGCCCTCCCTGATACAGTCCAAGATGGATTGGAGAGACTGCATCTTGAATCAGCGATAGACTATGTGGGCATTCAATTTTTTAAAGTCCAAAATTCCCCTCCAACCCTCCGAACTTTTGGGCACCAGGAACAGGATTAAGTAAAATGCTTGACCCTCCTGGCCATCCGGAACTGGCTTGATGGCGTTGATCTCCAACAGATGCTGGATCTCGGTTTCCATCAGCTGACATTTTTTGGCGTTCATGAGTATTTTGCAATGAATAAACCAGTTTGGGGGGTTGGATAGGAACTCCAGTGCAAGGCCCAATGGCACTGTCTGGAGAACCCACACATCTGTCGTGGTTTCCCCACATTGGCCCACAAAATGTTGTAAGCAGCCGCCAATGGGAAACATGGTGGGATAGTCATTTCCCGCGATGAAAGGAGTGACCTCCTGACCCACAAAATGGCCGCTTGATCAGAGCCATCATGAAAGGACAACCAATCCGGAAGTATCTGATGGTAGTAAGGCAAGGCCCTATGATCTGCCCTCTGGTGCAAGGAAGGCAAAACCTTTTTCTTGTCCTTGCCTTCCACAAGGATGGGGTCCAAGGCTTTCCCAAACAAGTTTGCCCCTTTGTAGGGAGCAGAAGCCAACCTCCATTTTGAATGCATGTCTGCCTGCCAATGGCGAAGCCACAGGAGGCGTCGCAATGTCACAGTAAAGGCCAATGCACAGGAAGCGAACTTGGTAGCGTTCAAGGTCACATCAGCCGAATATTCAGTGGCAGCCATGAGCTTGTTCAGGTCCTAATGCAACCTGATTTCATCCAATGGCAGTCTGGCTTGCATCTGGCTTAACCAGATCAATGTGGCCCTATTGAAAAAGGAGGCTGCATTAGCCAACCTGATGGCCCAAGCAACAGCTTGATGACTTTTGTGAAGCGCCATCTCAGCCTTCTTGTCCTCAGCCTTCAAACCTTCTGCAATATCAGCTGGAAGGATGTCCGAGGAAGTCAGTGTTGCTACTGGAGCATCTATCATGGGGAGCTCCTCCAGGTCTGGAGCGGCGCAGTAAAGACACCTGTCAGTGCCAGAAGGCGCTGCCATCGCACCAGGCTGTGCCGATTGGCTGAGGTGAAGGAATGGTCTCCTGTTCCGGAACAGGTTCAGAAAACAGACCTACATGAGGATCTTGGAAGGCCTGGGGCTGTTCCAAGGATGCGCCCACTACCCCCATGTTAGTGGTAGTCTTTGCCTTGAACAACAAAGACTTAAACAAGGCAGATCTAAACAGGCCTAAGAAAGCAGGCTTTTTAGGCGACATGCCCTCATCATTGGAGAACTCTTGATCTCCCAGATCTTCCTCTCCCATGAGGGAATCAGCACTCCGCATGGATTGTTGTGATGCAGATGGCTCAACCACCGGAATGTAAGCTGCTGGAAGCTGTGGCTGTTGATGGGGCGAGGTATGACGGGACAAGCCCTTGTGCTGGAAACCTGCAGCAATGCCTTGAGCAATAACATCCACGATGAAGGCCTTCATGTCCATGGACAGCCTAGATACTTGGGCCTCCTCTGGGCACAGTCCCACTGCAGTAGGAGTGAAAGTGACCTCTGGCACAGAGGTCCTAGAAGGGACTTGTCTTAAGTGGAAGTCACAGTAGCTAAAGTCTGAAAATCTACCCCTTGTCCAGTAGGAAAAACAGTCATGATCTCCTCAGCACCTGCTGGGAGATGTATGCCCTGTTGCTCCACACTAAATTGAGGAGACAATTCAGGCTGTAGAGAAGCAGGGGACACCTCTGCTGCAAGGCACACAGTTGGCTCCATGAGTTCCTGCACCTGCCTCAGGCTTTTAGAAGCATGTTTCTCAGGTGTTTTTTGTTGCCTTTCAGCCTCTTTTTCCAAGGCAGCATAATCCTCCTTAGACAGATGCCTCTTGGAGGTTTCCTTGTGAGAAGCCCATTTGGAAGAGGCCCTGCTAAGTCTGGGCCTGCCTTCCACAGCTCTATGGAGCCTAGGGGGATCAGAGAGTTCCAAGGGTGGAGATAACTCTCTGTCAGCCATGCTGCCACTCATACACAAGTTATACAGACTGGATCAAGGATTGTCCACCAGATCAGATCCCTCTGGAGCTCCACAGGATAGGCTGGATCCTCGTGGCAGGCCCTGAGAATCAGCACCACCACAGTACTTCCAGCTCCGGCACTAGCAACAGTAACAATGCCTCTGCTCTAAAGCCCAGCCATGCCTCCTGCTGGGCTCAAAATGGGGTTGGAGCAAGGGTGAAATGCTCCTGGTTCGGACCGGATCACCCGATCCAGTAGCAATGGAGGTGGGGGGTTCGGAGAACCAGTAGCAAAAATCCCTGCCCCCCCCATTGCCCAGCTGAGCCGCGCAATCATCAGAGACTTTTTTTTAATTTTTAAAAGCATTTTTTCTACAACCTCTTTGGCCAAAAAAAATGCTTTTAAAAGTTTAGAAAAAAAGTCTCTGGTGATCGCACAGCTCAGCTGGGATCGTCAGAGGCCTTTTTAAAAAAAAGTTTTTGATTTATATGCCGCCCTTCTCCGGAAACTCAGGGCGGCTTACAATGCGTTAAGCAATAGCCTTCATACTTTTGTATATTTATACAAAGTCAGCTTATTGCCCCCACAATCTGGGTCCTCATTTTACCTACCTTAGAAAGGATGGAAGGCTGAGTCAATCTTGAGCCTGGTGAGATTAGAACTTGCAGTAATTGCAGGCAGCTGAATGTTAATCACAGTGCCTTAGTCTACTGCACCACTCAACAAAACGGAGTATATCCCTCCAACCAGACAGTGACCCTGGAGCCGCTTCCCCCCTGGGGAAAAAAGGACAGAAAATGGTGGTGGCGGTTTTACCTCTCTTACAGAGACACCAGTACACACACCAGCAGCCAGGTGGGTTGGATTTCAGGGGCCAGCACCATGGAGGATCCCCATAATAGGGTTGACCCCAAATATGCTGCTTACCTAAGTAGATCTCTTTAGGGAGGTGGTGGTCGATCCAGGCTTGCCAGAGTAGACCAGCTCACTCACCTGCAGCATGCTGCCCCCTCATTAGCACTTGTTAAAAGATTGAAGACTCCAAGCAGAAAGAAAATTCTATTGTCCTAGACTAAAGTTGAAACAGCAAATTATAACATGTCTCTCTCGGCTAGATTGAGTTGAAAAACTGAGGCTCAGCCAGGCAAGAGAGGCATGGCCAAGGAATTCTATCAACCCAGTCTCTGGCAATAGGATTTGAGTTAATCCTTGCTTGGAGTCTCCAAGCAGCGACTGGAGAATGGGATGCGCGGGACAGGGTTTCAGGAGGCCAAAAATGGCTGTATTCAGTGTATAACGTTTTGCCCCCCCCCTTTTTTAGGGGGAAAAAGTGTGTCTTATACTCCGAAAAGTATGGTACATTGCAAGAACATCTCAAGATAAACTGTTCTTTGATGGAAAAAAAAGTTTAATCCAAATGAGAAAATGTCAATCATGTTATTTAAAAGGGTTTCCAGATGAATGACATCATTAATTGGATCTGCTAAGTAAATAAATACAGGCCTCAAAAGTAGAATAATGGAATGTCAAGCAAATGGGGAAAACTGAGCTTTTTAAATCATTGAACCAAATTGAAATATCAAAAAATAAAGGACATTTTGCTTTCTTCTGCACACCTAAAGAATTGTTCTGCGTGTGTAAAGAATAATATGGTTTTATTATTTGATGACAGACTTTTCTATTCATAACTAATAATTTAAATTCCATTAGGTTCTCTCCTTTGTTTCAATACTACAATGAGGACAGAATGCCAACAAGAGAACAGAGATTTGTAGGCAAGGTAAAATTGATGGACACAAAATTGTGTTTGGAGCAATGTGCTCCTAGATCTCAGGGAACAATTCATTTTCTGGCAGGAGAGGTATGCAGAGGAATATGAGGTTTGTTCCATTCTCAGGATGGTACCTTGTTGTCAGGGAGAATGAGGGTCTTCAGAAAGGAATATATCATTTTGTGAATAAAGAATATGTTTTAATGAGAGAAATTATTGAGCCATTTTCTTTCATAGCCAGAATACACTTCTGAGGTGCGAAAGCAATTTGATAATTAGAAAAACAAGATATAAGTTTGTAGTGATACATTGCATGATGACTTGCAGATGGATAGAACATAGGTCACATTATGACCTCGTATATTATGACCAAAGCATTCCTCGTTCCCCAGGTTGTTCAGAATCTCAGGCCCTGAGTCTACGGCTGATGTTGTGTAATGCCAGGTCAGTGGTAAATAAAGCCCCCCTCATTCACGATTTTATTTCGGAGGGGGGAGCTGACCTGGCAGGGATTAAGGAGACCTGGTTAGGCCAGGAGGGAGGAGTTCCCCTTTTGGAAATGTGCCCGCCAGGTTTCCGTGCATTCCATTAGCCAAGGACTCAGGGAAGGGGTGGGGGAGTGGCAGCAATTATTAGAGAAAGTCTTTGCCCAAGGGAGGCCACTTTCCTCAGATAGCCGGATGTGAGTCCCTCCTTGTGAAGTAGGGTCAGGGGATACAGATGGGCCTACTGATCATGTACCTGGCTCCCTGCCACGTGACGGCAGTCCTGCCTGAGCTGCTTGACGTTATAACTGGGGTGGCAGTGGAAATCCCCAGACTTATTGTTATGGGGGATTTTAACCTGCCATCTGCTGGTGAGATGTCGGAGGTGGCTCAGGAGTTCATGGGTTCCATGACGGCCATGGACCTGACCCAGGTAGTTCAAGGCCCCACCCACTTGGGGAATCACACTCTGGACTTGATTTTTGTCTCGGATCAGTGGCTGAATGATCTAAGAATAGGGGATCTAGACATCAAGCCCTTGTCATGGTCTGATCATTCTCTCCTTCACATGGACTTTCAGGTCACTTTCACCAACCACAGGGAGATGGAACCAACCAAGTGGTTCCGTCCCAGGCGCCTGATGGACCCTGAGAGGTTCCTGACAGAGCTTGGGCCATTTCCTGAGACTCTGGCTCACGACTTGAATGAGGACCTGGTGGTGGCCTGGGTCAGGGCAGCTACTAGGGCCTTGGACTGCATCGTACCTTTGCAGCCTCTGACCCGATGCCGATCTCGACTAGTGCCTTTGTTTTCTGAGGAGCTGAGAGAGATGAAGCATTGGAAAAGATGCCTGGAGAGTGATTGGAGGACAAGCCGATCTTAATCTGACCGAACACAGGTGAGATCTTATATTAAGACCTACCTAGTGGTGATAAAAGTGGCGAAGTCTAGCTACTTCTCCACTCTTATTGCATCTGCAGAGAACTGCCCAGCCACGCTGTTTAGGGTGACTCGCTCCCTACTTCAGGTGTGTGTGTGTGAAGACCCCTTACAGGGTTGAGCTGAGGATTTTGTGCAATTCCTGCATGATAAAGTCGCTCAGATTTGGGAAGGCCTGGACTCCGATTGGGTAGATCCAGGGGAGGAGATGGGGGTAGGTCCTGAAAGTGTTATCTGGGAAGTGTTTGACTCTGTGGCTCCTGAGGATGTGGACAGGATTCTGGGCAAGCTTAGCACTGCCACATGTTTATTGGACCCGTGTCCCTCCTGGTTGGTACTGGCCTCCCGGGAGGTTACACGAGGCTGGCTCCAGGGGATTATAAATGCTTCTCTGAGTGAGGGTGTCTTTCCCACCACCTTGAAAGAGGCAGTTGTGAAGCCCCTCCTCAAGAAGCCTTCCCTGGACCCGGCTATATTATCAAATTATCGTCCAGTCTCCAATCTTCGCTTCGTTGAGAAGGTTGTTGAGAGTGTGGTGGCACGACAACTACCCCGATACCTGGATGAAGCTGTCTATCTGGATCCGTACCAGTCGGGCTTCAGACCACGATACAGCACAGAAACAGCATTGGTCGCATTGGTTGATGATCTCTGGAGGGCTCGGGACAGAGCTTGTTCCTCTGTCCTGGTCCTATTAGATCTCTCAGCGGCTTTTGATACCATCGACCATGGTATCTTACTGCACCAGCTGGAGAGGTTAGGAATAGGGGGCACCGTGCTTCGGTGGTTCTCCTCCTTCCTCTCTGACTGTTCGCAGTTTGTGTTGGCTGGGGGACAGAGGTCGACCTCGAGGCACCTTATTTGTGGGGTGCTGCAAAGTTCAGTCCTCTCACCCCTTTTGTTCAACATTTATGTAAAACTGCTAGGCGAGATCATCCGTGGTTTCGGGGTGAGTGTTCATCAGTATGCTGATGACACACAGCTATACATCTCCACCCCAGACCACCCCAAGTATGCCCTTACTGTGGTGTCCCGTTGCCTGGAGGCCGTGTGGATCTGGATGGGGAGAAACAAACTCAGACTCAACCCCTCCAAGACCGAGTGGCTGTGGCTTCCGGCGTCCCGGTATAGTCAGCTGGTACCATCACTGACAATTGGGATGAGACCTTACTTCCCACAGAGAGGGTTCGCAACTTTGGTGTCCTCCTGGATTCACGGCTATCTTTAGAATAGCACATAACAGCCATGGCCAGGGGTGCCTTTTATCAGGTTTGCCTGATCCGCCAGTTGCGTCCCTTTCTGGATCGGGACACCTTGTGCACAGTCACTCATGCCCTAGTCACCTCCCGTATGGAGCTCTCTACATGGGGCTCCCCTTGAAGAGCACCCGCAGGCTCCAGCTGGTCCAGAATGTATCCGCACAGGTGATTATGGGCGCAACTCATTACACCCATATAACACCTCTCCTGCGCGAGCTGCACTGGCTCCCGGTGATCTTCTGGGCGCGATTCAAGGTGTTAGTCATCACCTTTAAAGCGCTCCATGGCTTAGGACCTGGGTACCTACGAGACCATCTTTTGCCACCAATAGCCTCCCACCAACCAGTTCGTTCTCATAGGGAGGGACTACTCAGGGTACTGTCAGTCAAATCATGCCGACTGGCAACTCCCAAGGGGAGGGCCTTCTCTGTGAGGGCTCCAACCCTTTGGAATGAACTGCCCCTGGAGATACGGAATATCCCTGATCTCCATGCTTTCTGCCGTGCCCTCAAGTCCCTGATGTTCCAACAGGCGGGGCTAAACATATGAACATGTGAATGATCTTCTAAAATGTTATCTAACTCTGGCTTTTATTTAATTGACCAAACTAAGTAATAATTTTAATTAGCAATTTTATAATGTTTGTATGTCTATATTCTTCTTGGTTGTATACTGCCTTGAGTCCTACGGGAGAAAGGCGGTATAGAAATATAATAAATAAATAAATAAATAATAAATTATCTAGATGAGCTTCAGGATAATGCTGGAAAATGCACTAATCATTACATGCAGTGATATAAATGTCATTAGGAAATGTAATTTGGCTAGTACTAAAAATCAAATTTAAGCTATTAGCTAGCAGATTGAAACTTATAAATCTTAGGATAATAGAAAGAAATGAATCACAATGTAAGTAAAATAGGTAAATACACTATTGAACTTATAATTGCTATACAAATATTGAAAGCTAATTCTTTGTATATTTTTTCTTTCTTTCTTTCTTTCTTTCTTTCACTTTTCACTTTTCACTTTTCATTTTTTAAATTTATTTTTTTACCTTTGTTTTTAAAACTTTTAATAAAAATATAAAAAAGAAAGAAAGAAAAGGCATGCTTTCTATTCCGTACTCAGTATTGCTCCATACTTAGTGTCAGTTAGGCAGGCATTGCAAAATTCAATGTGTAAAAGAACACCCATAATGGGGCAAGGTTCATCTCCATTTCAAAGCCGAAGAGCCAGCCCAAAGATGTCTCCATGGTCATGTGACTGGCATGACTAAACGCCAAAGGCACATGGAACACTGTTACCTTCTCACCAAAGGTGGTCCCTATTTTTCTACTTGCATTTTGTATGTGCTTTTGAACTGCTAGGTTGGCAGAAGCTGGGACAAGTAACAGGAGCTCACCTGGTTATGCAGCACTAGGGATTCGAACTGCTGAACTGCCAACCTTTTGGTCAACAAGCTCAGCATCTTAACCACTGAGCCACTGCATCCCTCAGATATTAAAGAGTATAAACCCTAATATTGGAAAACACTAGAAGACTGGATTACTCCAAAGAATCACAATGGAGAGCACTATTTGACCACAAATTAAATCCAGAAATATGCCTATATATTCAAAATGCTGAGGGTGAGCTTGAAGAAGAAACCAGAGACACAATCAAAACAGTAGAGATGGCAATTATATAATGCACTATAATATAAAGCACAGTATAATGGCAATAAGGAGCAGGAAAGAATTTAGATATACTAAATTTAGCCTTTTGTAGAGACTATTATTCAGTAGTTTGATGTTGCTGTACTGTCCTATTGTCTTCCTTTTACAATCTGCAGAATAAATATTTCAAATTTATTGAAATAACATCCTTGGGCATCATGTGCAGAATTTCCATGTTTTTGTTAGAATGGTGCTTGCCTATGTGTTGCAAGCTCTGCCCCTTTGGGGCACACGTGTGACATTTCTATGTACATAAAAAAGTGAAGAACTCGCTTCACAATGTGATCATATTTCTTGCTGCATTCTGACCTGCTTGCTCCAACTCATGCATGCTATTGACATCCTTGAAACTATTGGCCAAAACTTGGCAGGTTTGAAAGAATTTACCTAATCTTTTTAAATATTTTATCCCATTTTTCCAAATAAAGTAAATAAGCAGCTTCAGATTTCTTGATACTTTAATGAATATTGTATTTTTATATACTGTATTATGAATATATACATTTATATGAATAAAGCAGGGGTGAAATTCAGCTGGTTCTATCCAGCTCTGGCGAACTGGTAGTGGTGGCTGCAGAAGGCTCTGCCCACTAGCACGGACGTCATGACATCGCTTTTTTGCAATGATTTTAAGCCGCTGCCTGCGCACATTTGCGAACTGGTAGGGAAGGTAAGTGAATTTCACCCCTGGAATAAAGTCTTCAACTTTTATTTAATCAAATCTCAAATATCGAATTGGTTCCCATCTAATTTTCTTCTCTTTGAATTCTGAAATTGAATCATATTTTGATTGATTCACAAATGTCTCATCCATTTGACCCATTTTTAAAAGTTATTTCTTAAAATAGATTTCAATTGCATTCAATTTTATATTGCTTCTGCGTGCTCCATTGCAATAATTTATTATTTTAATGCTGTATTTCATTGCTTAATCTCCTATTCATTTGTGCTATGCTGGTCTTTGTTGTGTATAACATTCAATTTTTTTTATTTTCACAAATTTGCTACTGCAATGAGATAATGTGCAAAAGCATTCATAGTTTATGATGTGCAGTCTGAATTTTAATACAGTATTATTTAACAATATGAAAATCATTTTAAATAGTGGTACATATAGGTGGATAGGCAAACCTATGTTTGAGATAGAATAATATTGTGAAATCTCAATTTATGGATTGTAAGAGTACAACCTTGCATATCCGTCATTCAGTTTCTCTGGTAATATGTGTCATTTGCATAATGATCCATTATGCAAGCTACAACATTTGCATCAATTTACTTTATGATGTCACCAGGAAAATGGCATAAAATGACACAATTTGCATAATTTACATTATGCAAGTGAGGTAAATCCCAGTTATGACATATTTAATGGATAGCTGCAATAATGGATACGTTCTTCTCCTCCTGAGCTATTAATCTCTACTCTATGCCTAACAAAGAATCATTATCGCCAAGACAAGGTAATCAGACACAGAGATTTTCAGTCCAAACAGCTACCTCAAAGTCATTATCAGTTCATAGAAATGCTGTAATTTTCCAATGAAGAATCAGCAACCAAAATAGTAAACCATTATTGTGCACAGTGGTGTTGTTTGAAGGGTAATACTTTCTTCCAGTATCATAATGTATGTCTTGTCATAATTGTGGTTAGCTGTGGGTGGCTCTGACATAGGAATTGCAGTTTCATTCCAGTTTTAAGGCTGCTGATAGTGAGAAGCAGTCCATTGCAATTATGTTCTGGAAGTGGCACAGTAGCTGAAAGGATAACAACAGGTGAAAGAGACATAGGGAAACATTTTATGATAATAACATGGTGGATTCACTAGTAATAATAGGATTCTTTTGTAATCCTAATAATTTCCTTGGGGAAACAGAAGCATAAATGATAGCAGTTGCCCCTTTTTATGTCCTTCGTACATTTTTTTATGACAGACAAGGTAAAAATTAGCACAACTTTAGTATGAAGCTACATATTTAATTTTTAAACATAATTCTTAACATTGAAATTTTGAACATATTGTTCTGAACTTTGGCATTTTTCATTTACTCAGTAGGATCTGTATTGCTTGCATTTTTATTCAGTTCCAAGTAAAGCGTTTATTGTCATTTGTGGATTTCCCATGATAGTCCATGAAAAATGAAATAAAGTTTCCTAAACTATGTTTGGTGTCAAGTTGAAATGAGTTGTTTTCTGAATCACCTAATAAGATTCTTTGGGATCTTCTGAACAGTGTCTTTTTGTGTGATCTTCTTATAGCAAAGAGTATATAGTTGAGGACAGGTAGCAGGCTAGCCAAAGTCTGGAATCTTATGTGATACTCATTTATGCAGCAGAATGTTTAGCCTTAAAATTATACTTTTACATATGCTTCATTTCTTTAGTTGCTTCAAGAAGTCAACTTATCCTTCCTTTTGTCTGAGCAGCTTCTTGCACTGCTTTCTGTGACTCCTTATTTAGTACTTAAACCACTTGAATGTCAAGGTGCTTGGATGATCCAGTAGCCTAATGTTCTCTAGAATCTATTCCACTGGTGAATAATCAATCCACCTGGGGTTTTTTTTAATGTTTTTTTTTTATTTTTATATATACATCAACATCAATACATGAACAATGTGGCATCTGGGTATCATTAATTTTGATACAAATAACAATACTGATATCAATAACATTGGTTACATTGGTTAGGCTTATGTACTCCTAAAATTAATACTCATATTTGCATTAAGATATAGTCCTTCAATACATACCATGTAAGGTCATTTTACAGCTTTCTATATCAGCATATGTATTTTGCTTTTGTAGTTCTCTATTCTATCATAACTATTTACTTCTCGATGGTAGTATAATAATGTTACATCAACATACTGTATATATTAACACATATAGTAGAATTCATTATTCTTGTCTACTGATTTATATTCATTTATATTTACATCTCTTTGTTTAATGTTGTTCAATTACTCCAATTTAGGTTTCATCAGTACTAAGTTAAACATTCCTTGTTTGGTTTCTATTTTTGAGCCAACTGTACATTTTATTCCATACTTCATAATACTCCGAATCATCCCTCTCTTTTAGCTCCACAGTCATTTTATCCATTTCTGTGCATTCAAGAATTTTCCTAATTACTATTTTGTCTGAGGGTACATTATTTTGTTTCAAGTTTTGTGTGAATATGATTCTTGCTGCAGTAAGTATGTGTAGTGTGATGTATTAAAGTTTTTTATTCATTTTTGGGTCCAATATTCCTAATAAAAATGGTTCCCGTTTCAAATCTGTTTTTTGCTCTTAATTTGTTCCAGACATTTTTGAATTTTGCACCAATATTTCCTTGTGATGGGGCACGCCCACCATATATGATAGACTATTCCAAATTTGTGGTTGCATCTCCAGCATTTGGGGGATAAATCTGAGTACATTTTGGCCAATCTCACTGGGGGCAAATGCCATCTATAAAACATTTTATAGAGGTTTTCTTTGTAGGCGACTGCTGTTGTAAGTTTATAGTTCCTTGTCCATAGTTTGTCCCACTCTTCTAATTCTGTTATACCAAGGTTCCTAGCCCAGCTAATCATTGTTTCTTTTACTACTTCTTCCATTTTATATCTTAGTAAAAAATTATATAATTTTGTAATATTCCCCCACCCCTTTCCTAATAAAATTTTATCCAGTTTCAATTGTTTCTCATGTATGCAGTATTGTTCTTGGTCTTTTTTTAGTCTCATTTTAATTTGTAGGTAGGGCCACCATTCTATATTTATTCCTTGCTTTTTCAACATTTGCACTGATTTTAATTCTCCTTTTTCATCTAAAATTTTTGAATCTTTTACCATTTTACTGAGATCTATTGTGTTTGGGTGTGTTATTGCCTCCATTGTCAATAACCAGTTTGGGATTTTCATGTAGTGTTTTTTTAAAATCTTTACCCAGAGTTTAAATAGGGAGTTCCTTACAATGTGTCTCTGAAAATATGAATGTGTTTTATTTTTCCCTTCCCAAAGAAAACTGTGCCAACCTATTTGAAGGTTGTGTGCTTCTGGCACTAATATTCTTTTATTTTTAAGTTGAATCCAATCCCTCAGCCAAGTTAAGGTGGCTAACCTGGTAGTACAGCTCCTAGTCCGGGATGCTGAAACCCCATGGTTCCTGCTGTCTTGTGAAAGTTTATATTTGATACGGGGTTCTTTTTCCTGCCCATATAAATTTGGATGTTATTTTATTTAATTGTTCAACAAATTTCTTCTCTAATTTTACCAGTATTGTTTGGAAAAAATATAGCAATTTGGGTAATATGTTCATTTTGATTGTTGAAATTCTGCCAATTAATGATATCTGTAATTTATTCCAATTTTCCAAGTCTTTTTGTATTTGTTTTATCAGTGTATTATAATTATCCTCTTTTATTGTGCTACATTTTGCTGATAGCCATATTCCCAGGTATTTAATTTTCTTGGCTCTTAAAATTCCTATTTTCTCCTTTATTTTATCTTTTAGTTAAGTTTTCGGTTAATATTTTAGTTTTCTCTTTGTTTATTTTAAGTCCTACCACTTTGCCAAATTGATTTATATCTTGTAATAGTATTGATCCCGTCTCTAAAAGCTCTTCTATAATAAATGCCAAGTCGTCAGCAAAGGCCTGTATTTTATATTCTTGTTCTCTAATACATATAAAATCCATCTTGCAACCTCTAATTATTGCTTTTATCCTATTATTTAGAGATGTGTATCCTTATTTCTACTTCTATTCTAACTTTTAATCAGGCCCCCATTATATTAAAAAAAACATTTCCTTTCTATCCATCATCTCTTGCCCATTTTAATATTTCAATTCTTGTTTGTTTTTTGGCATGCCTCCCATACTCCTCTCTTAGGTCTTTGTCTCTATCTGCACCTACATTTTATTATTTAGTCTGAGTACTCCTCCCATCTCTATCATCTTATGCTGCCAAGCCTCCAGAGTACCTTCCCAAACCCCTATCTCTCTTTCAAAGGTTTCTTCCCATTCCATTTTAATGGGGAGAACTCGGCATGGGAGCACGGAGACCCACTCCTCACATCCGATCTCGCTGCAATGTCAGCCAGAAGTCAGTCCATTTGTTGTTAGACTAACCATTAGTCTGAAATGACATGATGTTCACTTGAAAATGTATATGAAATGTCATTAAATTAGCATGTAGCTTGCCTGTTACCTGTCTGCTATCTTTTATAGGATCAATAAAGATTGGCACTAATGTAATTTATCATTTGAGATATATAAATCCTTCTTTCAATAGCAGTTTTTTCCTAGAAAAAGTTGGTCAGTAATGTCCATGTTTTTCCCCTTAGCAAATTGCCTGCATTTCAAGGTTGCAATAAAAAGGTCTCATTCCTGTGTGCAGGTACCTGGCCAATGTAGCCTTGTACCAACCAATAGATGAAACACAGTGAAGTTGGGGCTGAATAATTTAAATGACCTATTTTACCACTATTTACCATTATTCATCATGCTTGGCTGCAATTTATTATCTCAAACCAATTTTCCTTTATTATATTGAAAGGATTAGAGCATGTACAGAGTGCATTTAACTCAACTTTTGATATTCCTTGCTGCTGAGAGAAGCTTCATTGTGACCTAATGCTCTATCTGCATAAAGCCTCCAGGCTAGTTATCAAGCTTAAATAAGTAACTTGCTGTAACTTTAAAAATGTGTATTCTGCCTGTTGTAATGATCTAATGTGAGATAGCATCCCCTAACAAAGCTTTGGGCTATATGCCAGAAAATGTATTCCTTTCCCCTTTCTAGGTCCATTGTTTCAGAGGACTGAGAAAATCCTGAAAATCATGGATAGAAATTATGTTTCTAACACTATGACGATTTGTGCAAGCTGTGTTAACTATAAGGTTCGAAAAAAAGTTTTGTTTTGTTTTGTTTTTTGCGTGCCTGCTTTTCTCTCCTTGCCTTACTGTTTAAGGTGGGAGATAAAGGTCGCCCAGCTTTAATCTTGATCAATATTAAAGCTGAATATCAGATTGCCTTGTGTTCAGAATTTCATTGGATTAATTCAGATTCTGAGCTGCACAAAAAATCTAACAATATAAATGATATTTGTGAGCCTTCATGATTTCTGGAGGAAATATATTCTTTCGAGGTCTAATTAAGAATTTATTTCATTCGAGATTTATTCAAAAGCTGTAACTCTGACAATTTTGGTTGTTGACACCATCAGCTGCTTCATATACATTCAGGTATGTCAGTGTGTAATGTGACGTAATTACTCTTTGGTATTATGATGTCATGATATTTATTACCCAGTCACTGACTGACTATGAATAGTAATGCAGCTATTTCATCACTGCTGTTTTTAATTACCCTAAAATCATGATAGACAGTATAGATGTGACTGAGAACAGAAAAATATTGAATAAAGTTGAAGAAAAGTTATCAAGGCACATTTTATTCCTGTTCTCTCTCTCTTTGGATGTTCCATATTGAGAATTGAACCTCGTAAGACTACCAGCCATAGATAGATGTTTATTGTGCACTAAATTAACATTGGTAGATGCAGGATTCAAATTTTGCTTTAGAAATGAATTTGCTATATACTTTTTGCTGTGAGACCTTTTATCATTTTTTTCAATATGAGTAACTTTACCTGACAAATGCTCTAATATTAATTTATAGTATTTGAAATATAGTATTTGAAGTTCTAAAAGTATTGGATATGCCACTCTGAAAAGTTATCACAAGGGCAATTTTGCGTATCTTCTAAAATTGTAAGTTACTCTCATTGATAGCCATTCTTATAAAAATGTGAAATGTATCAGACAAAACAGATTGCAGTGTCTCTTGTACACAGTTTCTAGACAAATATCATCTAATTGGGGAATGCATAGACATTTCAAAATAAGTTATCACAATTACAACCAAGATGTATTTGTTTGCTATCCTTAATAGTCTAATTCCACATATAAACTGAACCAATCTTCCTTCTTTCTTTTCTTCCCTCCCTCCCTCCCTCCCTCTCTCCCTCCCTCCTTCCTTCCTTCCTTCCTTCCTTTTTTCCTTCCCTTCCTCACTCTTATTATTTACTATGTTTATATCCAGCAAATATAAGCCACTAATTGTGCAACTTTAGAAATTAATTATGTAACTTTAGAAATTCTTCTACAATATCTCTGCTCAGCATTGTTTTTTTCTTGTGCATCCTATATAACCTGTAAATATTAAACATAAACTTGCTTCCTTGTGACATTAAGGAATATATTGTTTTCTATATCATATATCATTTTCTTGTCAATGTTATAAAAATGGTATAATATTCCTTCTAGAATAACTTTCTCTTTTTTTTAGTTCAGTCTAGTGCAGGGGTGTCAAACTTGCATCATCACAGCGGCATCATGTGATATAATGTGACTTTTCCCCCCTTTGCTACACCTGGTGTGGGCATGCCTAGTGCGTGATGCATCCAGCCCCCGGGCCACAAGTTTGACACCCTTGGTCTAGTGTATACAGGTAGTCCTCAACTAACAACCAGTCTGTCAAATCCCTAAAAGTGGTACTGCCATTCAATTGGGAGAAGGGGGAGACTTGGATTCGATTTACTAGCATTGCCTGTGTCAGCAGATATTTTACAACCTATATCCTGGCACCAGAGAGCCCTGAGATTCCCTTAATGTTGAGGAATGTTTATGACAGCCATGTGGGCTGTTTCACTTTAAAGAAAAAAGGAGAAACAATGTGAATACATAGTTATCCAGTTCTCAGGGCAGCTGGTAAAGAAAACATCTTCACACTTGTGTATTGGCTAAAATCTGCATTCTGGTTTAAGGGAGGGATCTCTACTGTTTTAATCCTACTTGTCCTTTAATCCTACTTAATCCTACTGAATTCAGACCTTGCTTTGAATTCATTGCTATCACTTCTGCTTAATAAAAGGGTCCTTTTGAAATAATAGGTTTCAAGAGTTTTTACTTTCTTACATTGGAAGGTCACAATGATGATAGAATGAGTTATGGTCTGGAAAGCACTTCTGGCTGTGGTAAAACATCATTCCGCACCCCCCCCGCAAGTCACATGACTTTTTTTTGTTTTTGCAACCTGTTTGCACTTATGACCAGTTCCGATATGCTGCTATGATTGCCATTTTCAATTTTCTTTGCTTGCATCCCAACAGGGAAGATTGCAAATGGAGGGGACTTTGGATTTGAGATCTGTTCCCTCAGTGTGCCGAAGGAAGGAAGTAAAATCCTCCCAAGTGATGAAGAAAAAGACCTCAAATTTGAAGATAATCATTGCATTTGTTTCCTGGAGGCTGAAGATGAGTGAGATGAATGAAAGGAAAACATCCACGGATAGAAGAATTAACAGCAGAATCAACAGCAACTTTATTGAGCATCAGACACAGTTTATATAGTTTCCAAGTTTCTCAGTTCTCACCTACTATGCATGTTACTTTATTATTGGTTAACAAATCTCCAAGGCACAATAATTGGTTAGTAATTACATCATTGGTTTTCATGAGAATATGCACAAAAGTGTTATACATTGAAAGCGGCAAATATTACAGGTTATACTTTGTTTCATCCCGTGTCCTTGTACATGCTAGAAACATTGCTTGCAGATGAGAATTGCTTAATTTGCAGTTTTGTGTAACCACAATTCCAAAAACCATACAAATGAGCAAAGCAATAACCCTACATTTCCTAACTTTTTATTTTAATGAAGGAAAACGAGATTTATCAAGAGCACGCAATTGAATTACATTCAAAGTAGGTTGAGGAGACTTACGAAACATTGCAAAAAATGAAGGAATACAGTGCATAAAACAACAAAGAAGTATAAGTAACGCAATTACAATTACATCATAGAAGAACAATTGTTTTAACCAAGCAAAATCAGGTAACCAATTAGTTAACCAAGCAAAAGGAGAAAATTCTTCATGTACATTATTTTTCATAGTAGCTTGTAAATTAGCTAATTCATCTTCAATGGTTTTATTAAGTGAATGAAAATGCACAGCACAAGCACGCTGACCAACCAAGGTATAAAATCCACCTTGATGAGCTAACAAATAGTCTATAGCAAAGCGTTGTTGAATTTAGTTCTTCAATTTCATTCTGCAAATCTCAAATAATTGCAGCAGTAGCATTAATAGATTTCTCCAATCGACATGTTAGTCCCAGAATAGAATGTCTATTTCCTTGAGCTATTATTCCTGGGTATGATCCCAAAGTAATAGTTCCAGTTATAGCTCCAGCTAATGCAAGTCCAAAAGTAGGCAATAAAGAAAGTTGAGTATCAATAATGACTTCATCAGAACATGTTGGTCCCAAAGCTGCACGTCTCCTTCGAGTTGACAATCTATCAGAAACACCTATTTGTACAGGTAAAGACAAATAGCCAATTGCAGCACATTGATAGTTCTGAGGGTGTACATTTGTTGCATATTTATCAAAGAAAAACCACATAGCAGGATCTTTGCCATCCAGCACAGATTGATCCACTAGATCCAATATCAGAAACTTTAGTAGCTTGAAAAATAGGAAAATTATCAGGATACATATCAGGTATAAGAGTATGACCCTGTGATGTTTCATTAATATTACCCCATAACCAATATTTCTGAATACAATAACTATAATTCCCCATTTTATCTAAAATAGGTTTAGCTGTTGGGTAATCAGACCATTTAGTAAACTAATTATGATGAGCATAACAACAAAAACATAAACCTCTAGTAAATTGATTAATATGAAGATATTTCCATTTAACTAAATTCAATTCATGTGGGAGGAGTAGAAAATAACCAGGAAGAAGAAATATGTTGAAGTTGCGAAACAATGAAAGCAGAAGAATTAATGAGATTAGGAATAAAAGCAATTTGACCAAGAGCCATAGGAGGTTCATAATATAAAGTTATATTGCGACCATTAATTAAAAACATATATTGAGCATGGCGAATCCAAAGATTAGGACTAAGGGAAAAAGCAGGAGTTGTCTCAGAGTTGGCAGAAACTAGAGAGAGAAAACAAAAGAAAAAACAACACATAAGAAAGGACTCGTTGAATCGTTGTTCTCATCAAATGGATCCCAAGTCAAGAGTGGAAGATGTTGTGACTTGAGAGTTTTCATTTGTAGATTCAGATCGAATTCGGAAACAGGAATTTGACGACCCTGATGTTTTTTCATGATAAGGACGAACACATCGGCCTGGAATCCACACAGCTTGTTTCATCTGCAGATTTTCAATTGCAGTGTAACCACGACCCCAGGTTATAAGCTTAGTAGGTCCACGCCAGGCAGGATCAGGAAGTTGACGATAGAGTACCAAGGATCATGAAACAGGATCCTGAATATGAAAATGTAAATTGACTGGCATTTCTGAAAAAGAATCTAAAAATGTTAAGTAATTCCATAAATACAGAGCAATAGAGATCAAATTTTGAATCTTTCGCAAATGGAAGGGACCAGATTCAGTTTTTATTAAATTAGTTAATGTAGCTTTGAATGTACGATGAGCTCGCTCAATTATAGCTTGCCCTTGAGAGTTGTAAGGAATTCCATCTATCAATTGAATGTTCATTGGTGACAGAAAGAAGTAAATTCCTTACTAGTATATGCCGGACCATTGTCAGTTTTTAATTGACCTGGTCGTCCCATGACAGAAAAAGCAGAAAGACAATGAGACACTGCATCAGAAGTGCGCTCATGTCTAGAAACAGTAACCCATAAAAAGTGAGAATATGTGTCAATGGTTGCATGTAAATAAGCATATGGTTTAAAAGTAGCAAATTGTGTGACATCCATTTGCCAAATTTGGTTGGCTTTTGTTCCTTGAGGATTTACTCCCATAGGAAAAGGAACAGCAGATTTATGAATGACTAGAAACAGGATCAGAAAAAATAATTGTGACATCTTTCAGAGTCTCATCAGCTTGTTTATTTCCTTCCGTCAAAGAATTTTGAAAAGGAGTATGGCTCCTAATGTGCTCAACATATAAAGGAAAGACACATTCTTCCAAAACGTGCTTTAGAGATAGAAATAAAGACAAAAGATTGACATCAAGAGAAACAGAACAATAAGCATAAGGAAGAGATTGCATTGCAAGAAAGACATATTTTGTATCAACAATTAAGTTAAGAGGCTGATCAGAAAATAATCTTAAGGCCAAAATAACAGCTGCCAACTCAGAACGTTGGGCAGATGTCTGAGTAGAAGTGAATTTTGAAAACCATTGTTGACCATCCATCCAAACCACAACACCACGACTAGGTGATCCATCTATAAACACTGTTAAAGCTTCAGGATAATAACTATTCTAGGATCTTTAGGCAAAGAATATTGAATATCACTAAGATATTGGGAAAAGGCAATTTGATATGAATCAGAAACAGTCATTAGTTTAGTTTAGTTTAGTTTAGTTTTATTAGATTTATATACTGCCCTTCTCCCCGAGGGGACTCAGGGTGGTGAACAGGCAAAGATAAAAGACATAGATACAAAATTTAAAAATGAATTAAAACCGAATTAAATAATTGCCCCAACAATTCAAAACCCATTTTTTTAAAATATGTAAATCCCGAATCTAAAAATTTGGATTATGAAATTAAATGTACATGTTCAAGTTTAGTACAACTGAAAGCAATACCATCCAAATCATGACCTATCAATTGTAAAGATCTTCGTCGTGCTTTCATAATAAATTCTTCTAAAGCCTGCTGATAAGGAAAAATATTTCTAGGAGGAAAAGCAGACAAATTCAACTGTTCATGAATATGAATCATTTTTTCATTTAAAAGAAAATAAAGACAACCAGTAGGTAAAGGTGAAGTAGGAAGATTTGCTAACCATAATTTATTGGCTATAGAAACAATTCTATCAACATATCTCAGTTTAAGTTTATTTAGAATGTCCTGAAGACATTTCTTTTGCAAAGCAGTAAGAGACACCAGATCCCCAGGATGCTTAGAACCTTTTAACAAAGAAAAAAGAGGTAACATTTCTCCTGTAGAGATTTGAACATAAGGACAAGCCCAATTAATTGTTCCTAAAAGTTTTTGCCATTGAACCAAAGTATATGAAGATTGTACTTTGAGTTCAGGTAAGATAGGAATGGAAGAAGATTGTAAAACTTTAAATCCTAAATAAGAATAAGGTTCAGTGCGTTGTACTTTTTCAGGAGCTATGTAAAGCCCTCTGCTGGCTACAATAGTAGTCAATGTTTGTAGCACTTGTTCTTCATCAAAATCTGGACCTGATATTAAAATATCATCCATGTAATGGTAAACTAAATAAGAAGGAAATTGATCACAAAAAGGTTGCAAATTGACCTGATCCAAATAACTGTTCTACTGTGTAAGCACCACCGCCCCCTAAAGCAGCTACATTAGAATGATGCAAATATTCACTTTCCCAGACCACATATTGCATAGAAGTTAGAATCATGCGAAACAATTGCTTCCAATCTTGAGGTATCATAGTATACCCATTTTTAATTCCCTCTAAAAGACCTCTAGTAAAATTTGCAGTATAATCAGAAATAGCCTTCTTCAACTCCCATAAAATTTGAAATGGCAAACCTTCCCATTCCGCAATCTGTTGTCCAGCTTGTGATCCTGGTTGATATTGCACTGGACATACAGACAACAATTCAGCTAACTCTTCCCTAGAAATAGCAACATCTGTCTTACAATTTTCTACCATCTTTTGAAAAGAAGACTTTAGAACAATATTAGAAGGAGGAGGTTTCTGTGCAATGTCAGAAGAAGTAGAAGGAGGTTTTGAAAGCTGTTCAATATCAGAAGGAGCAGAAGGTATTTCAGTGTCAGAAGGAGCAGAAGATATTACTGCAGATACAGAAGAAATTATTACAACTTTAGAATCAAGAGATTCAGCTTTAGAATCAGGAGACAAAACTTCCTTTTCAGACAACAGAGGACATATCACAGTAGGAGGAGGGTGAAGAGAGGGAGGTGTGAGAAGAGAAGAAAGCTCCTCTTCCTTCTGACCAAACATTTCTATACCATGTCTACATAGATGCCAAGCATGCAAAATATCTACCTCTAGACTTGGCTTAGAATGCAAAACCTTGCCAACTTTTTCCCAATCTGACAACTTTAAAGAACCCCTTTAAAGTTAAGGCAATTTCTCATACCAGCCGATAAAGAGCCTTCTGTGAGACAGACAATTCAGACTTCTTAAGTAGATAAACCAAATCATCTACATGCTTCCTTTGTCCCTGAGAAAGCGAAGATCCCATACTTACAGAAACCTTTAAAGAGATAAGGTTGAGAAGCCCAAAGGGTCCTTGCCAGATGAAATATGGGTCCCTGTTCCGGGCGCCAAATGTTGCATTTGTTTCCCAGAGGCTGAAGATGAGTGAGATGAATGAAAGGAAAACATCCACGGATAGAAGAATTAACAGCAGAATCAACAGCAACTTTATTGAGCATCAGACACAGTTTATATAGTTTCCAAGTTTCTCAGTTCTCACCTACTATGTGTGTTACTTTATTATTGGTTAACAAATCTCCAAGGCACAATAATTGGTTAGTAATTACATCATTGGTTTTCATGGGAATATGCACAAAAGTGTTATACATTGAAAGCGGCAAATGTTACAGGGTATACTTTGTTTCATCCTGTGTCCTTGTACATGCTAGAAACATTGCTTGCAGATGAGAATTGCTTAATTTGCAGTTTCGTGTAATCACAGTTCCAAAAACCCATACAGATGAGCAAAGTAATAACCCTACAGATAATGATAGTGAAAACCAGCATTCTGTACCTTTCAGAACAGTAGCATTTGCTAGCACTTTCCCTTACTCCCCAAAGGGGAAATGCTAGAAAATGCCAGCATTATGAAAGACTCAGAATAGTGGCATTCACTAGCATTTACTCCTCCCCTTCAGAAGGCTGAGAAATGGAAATTGCTTATCACGCTGGAGGAACAGACTTCAAATCTAAGAAAAATGTTACCAAATACTAGCCCTCTTATGATTATTCTTCCAGGTGGAGCAGGGAGTGTGCCTGGGTCTCCAAGGTATGTTGGGAGGCTTGCCTGGGAGAAGGCAGGTGCTCTTCCCAGTGGTCCATTTAATGACTGCAACTAGAAAAACAAGGATTGCAGTCATGATGATCACATGATATGTTGCTTAACAATTGTTTTGTTCAATTATCATGATTCCAAGCCCAGTTGTTCTGGGATTGTATCCTTTATCCCTGTATCCTTAGGATTTTCTGATAACACCCTCATTCACATAATATTCTACTTTGAGTTTGCTTTCTGAGATTAGCCAAATACTGCAAGATACTGTTGCTTGTTCAGACTGTTGAATGCATTATTTTGGTTATTTTGCAATAATTCCCCATCACTAACTTTTAGGTTTTCACATAAAAGCATTCTAAACCATCTGGGGTGCAAAGGAACGTCTGATGCTCATTAAATAGATATTGTCTTACATAATCATTTTTTAAAAAAGCTTGTAACCCCTAATTTCAGTCATTAAGTCATAAGCACATATTAAATTATATTAAGTAATGATATCAGGATTTTTATCTACTTATAATTCTTTCTTATTAAGTTAGAAGCTCATCTTTAGGTTTCATTAGAAGTCTCTTTAGATAGGATCTGTATATTTCTTGAGACTTAAAATCTTTGTCCAGGTGTTTACAACTTGCTTGAATTATTCCTTGATCATATTTTGTTCTGTATTTGTTGCAGATTAATTAAAAACAATCATTTCATTAAATTCTATGCTTCCAAGACTTAAGAATGTCTCTGATTTTTAAGATTCTTACCTGTTGATTGTTCTTACAGATTAACAGAGTTGGAAGGGACCTTGTAGGTCATCCAGTCTAACCCCCCACCCAAGCAGGGGAACCTACACCATTTATGACAAATGGCAGACTAATCTCTTCCTGAAAGCCTCCAGTGGTGAAGCTCCCACAACTTCCGAAGCCAAGCTATTCCATTGATTGATTGTTCTCATTGTCAGAAAATTTCTCTTTATTTCTCCTTGCTCAGTTTCCATCCATTATTCCTTGTCTGGATTTCAGGTGTCTTGGAAAATAGCTTGACCCCTTCCTGTCTGTGGCAGCCCCTCTAATATGGAAACCCTGCTATCATATCTCCCCTAGTCCTTTTCTTCACTAGGTTTAGACTTAGATTTTATTGAACTTCTATACTGCCCTTCTCCCAAAGGACTCAGGGCAGTGTACAGCCATATTAAAACACATATAAACTCACAAAATTTAAAAACAATTAAAAAATGAATATATAAAAAATTTGGCCCACTAGACTAGCCCTACCTAGTACCTATAACCGTTCTTCATATGTTTTAGTCTCCAGTCCCCTAATCTTCCTGGTTGTTCTTCTCTGTACTTTTTCTAGAGTTTCAACATCTTTTTTATAGTGTGGTGACCAAAACTGGATGCAGTATTCTAGGTGTGGTCTTATTAAGGCTTTATAGAGTGGTATTAGTACCTCCCTTGATTTTGATTGTATCCCTCTGTTAATGCAGTTTAGGATTGCATTGGCTTTTTTGCCTGCCGCTGCACATGGTTGGCTCATGTTTAATTGGTTGTCCACTAAGTCTCCAAGATCCCTCATACAGTTACTGCTATTAAGTCTGGTTTCACCCAGTATACATGTATACCTTTGGTTTTTCTTGTCTAAATGTAAGACTTTATTTTTCTCTACACTGAATTTCATTTTGTTAGATAGGGCCCAGGGTTCAAGTCTGTCAAGATCCATTTGGATCTTGAGCCTATCTTCTAGGGCTGTGATGGCGAACCTATGGCACGCATGCCACAGGTGGTACATGGAGCCATATTGGTGGGCATGTGAGCGGTGCCCTAGCTCAGCTCCAGCACGCATGCGCGTGCCAGCTAGCTAATTTTCAGGCCTTCTGTGCCCACCAGAAGTTGGGAAACAGGCTGTTTCCAGTCTTGGGGGGGGGAGGAGGCCATTTTTGCCCTCCCCAGGCTTCTAGAAAGAAATTATGGGTGTGGCCGCATGCGTGTGTGACCCCCCCATGCTCCCCCCACTTTTGGCACGCAACGGCAAAAAGGTTAACCATCACTGTTCTAGGATGTTGGCTATTCCTGCCAGTTTAGTATCATCCACAAATTTGGTAAGTTCCTCTTCAATTTCCTCATCTAAGTTGTTTATGAAGATATTGGGCCTATAACGGAATCTTGTGGTACCACACTGCTTACTTCCCTCCATGTAGACGTAGACCCATTAAGGACTACTCGTTGAGTATGGTTTGTCAGCCAGTTATTCATTTATTTTTCTTTACATTGAATTTCATTTTGTTAGATAGGGCCCAGTGTTCAAGTCTGTCAAGATCCATCTGGATCTTGAGCCTATCTTCTAGGGTGTTAGTTATACCTGCCAAGTTAGTATCTTATGCAAATTTGGTAAGTTCCCTTTCTATTCCCTCATCTAAGCCATTTATGAAGATATTGAAGAGTACTGGGCCTAAAATGGAACCTTGTGGCACCCCACTGCTTACTTCCCTTCATGTAGACTTAGATCCAATAAGGACTACTCATTAAGTACAGTTCGTCAGCCAGTTGCGAATCCATCTGGTGGTGATGCTATTTATCCCATTTTTTTCTAGCTTACCAAGAAGTAGGTTGTGGTCTACTTTGTTGAATGCCATGCTGAAGTCTAAGTATATTCTGTCCATAGTATTTTGCTGGTCTACTAATTTAGTCACTATGTTGAAGAATTGGTTTGGCATGATCTCTTTTTAACAAACCTGTGCTGACTGCTAGTTATTACTTTACTCATTTCTAGATGTTGGCAGATCTGTTTTTTTATTATCTTCTCCAGTATCTTCAGTATTGATGTTAGGCTGATTGGTCTGTAGTTTCCTTTTTTGAAGATGGGAACCACATCAGCTCTTTTCCAGTCCTCTGGTAGTTCCCTGGTGCTCCAGGATTCTGGTTCTGAGATGACATCTGCCAGCTCCTTTAGATCTCTGGGATGTAATCCATTAGGTCCTGGTGATTTGTATTCATCAAGATCAGACAGGTGTTCTCTTACTATTTTTCTTTGTTTATTTTAACTTTTATTTCTAGTCCATCTTTTACAGTTATGTTTTTGGTAGGTTGGGCTATAATTTCTTTTTGCGTGAAGACCGATGCAAAGAATGAGTTAAGCAACTCTGCTTTCTCTCTGTTGCCTGTTACTTCCTTGCCAATTTCACTCTTTAATGGGTTGACTGTTTCCTTGATTTTTTCTTGTTATTTATATGGGTTTTTTTACAATTTATTATTATTACAGTCTTAGACCAGAACATATTTATATGTTGGAAGAAACTTCTTTTTATTATCTTTGACTTTTGTTGTAAATCTTTGTTCATTCTGAGTCTTTGCTTTCCTGACTTCATCTTTGCAGATTCTGGCTATCTGCTGGTATTCTGCCTTGCTTGTGTCTCCCTCTTTCCATTTTTTGTACTTGTCCTTCAATTTGTCAGAGAGATCTTTGTGCAACAATGCTGGTTTCTTCTTAGATTTCTTATTTTTCTTTCTCAGTGATATTGTGCTGGTCTGGGTTTTCATGATCACATTTTTCAGAGTTTCCCAAGCTTCTTGAGTTGTTTTCCCCTTTAGGATTTTCATCCAAGGAATCTTTCCCAAGTTCTCTCTGAGTTTATTAAAATCAGCTCTTTTAAAAGCTAAGACTCTGGTATCATTATGTTCTATTGTTTGTGTTATGTTGAATTTAGTATGACATGGTCACTCTCACTCAAGTTTCCTGCAGTTTCAACTCCCTCTATAATTACTTCTTTGTTTGTAAGAATTAAATCCAGTATGGCTGTCCCTCTAGTTCCCTTCTCTACCTTTTGGACAACAAAGTTGTCAGCTAGATTGGTTAGGAACCTATTTGACTTCTAATTTGGTGCAGAATTAGTCTTCCAATTGATATCAAGATAAATGAAGTCCCCCATTACTATTGTAATGTGTTTCCTACATATATTTGTTAGGGCATCTATTTTTTCTGCTTGATTGGGTGGCCTATAGTACACACCTATAGCCATGTCATTCTTTTTTTCTTTTATATTGACCCATATGCATTATAGAAGGTTTTCGTCTTTGGTTTCATGCATTTCTGTAGCAATATAGTGGTCCTTTACATTCAGGTTCTCAGCCATATCTTTTATTTTTGCTCCAGGGAGACAACATACTTCTCTAGATTGACTTTCTGATCTACAGATGGCTGGTTCTGTTTCCTTGAGAATTGAATCTCCTATCACCAACACTTGCCTTTTTTTCTAGGGAGATTTGGGGTATTTTTCTATATATACCACAGAAGCATTTGATGATGTTACATTTTTAGGGACATTTACTGATACTTCTTTTCTACGTGTCTGCATGTTTTCTTCCAGGGAGAGTCCATGAAATCGATTGCTTAGCAACAGTTGGGCTGCATCAGAATGGGTTGGGTTGGACAGGAGTTTTGTACTAAGTGTCAGGGTTCCAAGTAACACTCCCAACGAAAGAAGACTCTTCTGTTGTGCTGTTTCTCGCTGCTGGCTCTCCTTTTGGTTGTGCTGCCTCTGCTCTTGACTCCTTGGCCACGTGGTTCCAGTTTGCACTGCTTCTTGCAGCAAACAGAACTGCCTTGAAGGCCTACAGTGAGCTCGTCTCTTGTGTCCTCTCTACAGCCAGTTCTCCTCCTCCTCCCTGCTCCTTTCTCTCACTGGCTTGCCTTTTTCTTCTCTGACAGTCATTGCTTTGCCTTCAGTCAGCTCGCCGCTCTGCCGCACAGATGATTTTCCTCCCTGCTCCAAAGCTGGGCCCCACTTGCTCACCGGCTCTCCTCCTTGTTCTCATACAGAAGGTTGCTAAAATCTGGAAATATATGTATTAAGGCTGCAAACAATTTGCCGCATTTCAATGTATATAAAGGCAAAGTATTTATTTATTTATTAGGTTTAGATTGTGCCTTTAACTAAGGAGATCAAAGCTTTATACATTTATTAAATTTATATGCCACCCGTCTTGCAATTCAGGGTGACCCTGAGTGGTATAGTGCTTTCTCATTCTCTAAAGTTTCCATAGGCACATAGCACATAGAATAACAAAATTGGAAGGAATTTGGACATCTTCTAGTACAACCCTCCTTTTGAGCAAGAAACCTTATACCGTTCCAAACAAATGCTTGTCCAATCGCTTCTTGGAAACCTCCAGTGATGGAGTACCACAATTTCTGGAGTCAAGCCATTCCATAATATCTGATTAGAAAATAGTGAAGATACCAGAATGGAATTATTTGAATTTCAGGCAAGTTAAATTTACATAGGCTGGCAGAAACCCCACTTACCTTCCCCACATTGGTATCTATGTCTTAATTATATTCAAAACTTCCAACATTCAGTTTAAATCTTCATTACACAATACAGATATCTAAAACAAATAAGTAAACCAGTATAGCCAGTGCCAATACTTAACTTAATAATTTAAACATATAGTTTCCTGGGATTACAAGATTCCATGTGAGATTGGAAAAGGTGGTGACAGATATGTATCTGTATCCATTCCAAAGCATTAAAAAAAATTGCATACAAAGAACAGGCATATTCTTGGTTTAGAGCATCTATATCTATTTCTGTCTTCCCAAAGCTTTGCCAGATAAGCTTAGTGATTGCATGGGTTCTATACTTCCAAGATTTAAGAATGTCTCTGAGTTCTGCTGGCACTAAAAAAAAACCCTGCAATTTTCCAAATATTATTGAATCACCACTCTCAGCAGCGCCAGCCACCATGGTGGACAATTTTTGGAATACCACATACTGTATCTCCATTATTGTTCAGTGTGCTACTCCAAGAGAATGCAATTTTATGGAGCCTTAACAAAGCAATCCTACATAAGCATGATTGTCTTCTGAAAGTTGCTGCTGATTTCAAGAGGTAGATAAAAGTGCACAAAAACAGAAGTTTTATCAAATAAATAAACTCAACATCAAAAAAAACTTAGACCACATGCTACTTGCATACTCACTATTTTGAAAAGTTTCAAATGAAAATGACAGTTTCAAGACTGAATATTAAGACTGAATTTTTAAAATGCATTTCCTGTATTTCTTTTTCTGTCATGTTCTCATAAGTGATTGCTTTTTGCAACATGCTAACCTTTTCCCCCTTTTCAAGATGTTCCTCTTCATAAGCAATTTCTCTAAAGTTATGAAATTCTCCTCTTTCTTTTGGCAGCTTTGTTTTTTTCTAGTTCTTTATAGTTGTCTTTTGTAGTGTTAATGTATATTCTGCTCTGTTTTCATTAAAAGCAGCTGAACAATATAAATATGAATGATTTTTCCTTGATTTCTTGCTTTCTTAAGAAAAGAAAAATCACATTTGCAATGAACTAAAAAAAACCCTGGCTATCCAGAATATGACAAGTTTACAATTATCATCAATGCATATCTTTTAATGAACAAGGCAGAGATTCCACATCTAAATAATGCAGAGAACATGAAGAACAAAATGTTATATCTGTTAATAATTAAACCTTTAGTTTTATATACATTTCAATATTTATGAGGAAGGAGCATATTGTTAGTGCTTTATAGCCTGTCTCCATTGGGGGAAACCCCTTCTGCTTCCTATTAGGAAACAGTTAATTATGTTATGTTATAATTATGTAAACATAATTATATTATGGCCATATTTAGAAAACTGAAATAAAATTTGCCAAATGTTGGATTACAGTCCTATAATCCCTGGAACTGAGGGACATTCTAATTCATAACATTTGGGTAGCTACATATTCCACATTTCCTTTTTTAAATTTTTTAATTTTTTTTAAATTTCCAATTTAGATTATCAAATGCTTTTTGGGCATCAAGGAAAACCAGTGAAGCTTGTTTTTCCAGGTGTGATTCGTAAAACTCTAATGTATTTATTATTATTCTCATGTTATTCTTAATTTTTCGATCCAGCAGAATTCCATTTTGATCCGAGTGTATATGATTATTTAATACTTTTTAAATTCTTTCAGCTATAATTACTGTAAATATATTGTAATCTGTATTTAGCAAGGAGATTGGTTTGTAATTTTGTATTAACTGATGGTCCATATCTTCTTTGGATATGATAGTAATTATTGCCTCTGTCCAGGTTGTCAGAATTTTTGCCTTTTCCAAAGCCTCATTATATAGTTCTAACATGGTTTCTCCCAGTATTTCCTGTAGGTTTTTATATAATTCCGCCGGTAGCCCATTTGGCCCCGGTGTTTTATTGTTTTTTCAGTGCCAATTCAAATTCAAGTTTAGTTATTGGTCCGTTTAATATTTCTCCTTGTTCTTCTATAATTGCTGCTATTTCTGATCTTTTTATATACTGTTTTACTTTTTCCTCCTCTACCTCTTCTTGTTTGTATAAATTTGAAAAGAATGTCTGGATAATTTCCTTTTTAGCTTCTCTTCTGTATTGAATTTCTCCTTTTTCGTCTGAGTTGGTATATCATTTTTTTATCTTTTTCTTTTTTCAATTTATATGCCAACTATCTGCCTGTTTTGTTCGCAAATTCGAAATAGTTTTGTTTTGCCATCTTTATTTTCTGGGCTATTTCTTTTTGATTTATCAAATTTATTTTATGTTTTGTTATGTTCCATTCCTCTCTTATTTTTTTATTTTGGGGCTCTTTTTGTAATTTGTATTTTGTGTTTTTTAATTCTTCATATAGTTTGTCTTGCTGTTGTCTCCTTTCTTTATTTTTCTTCCCTAAGTATGCCATCGTCAGTCCTCTTATGTATGCTTTTGTTGTATCCCAAATGTTTTGTAGGGAAGTATCCTCTTTTTTGTTTATCTTAAAAAAACAATCCTAATTCCTTTTCCAGCATTTGTTTAAACCCTTTTTTTTGCATATATTTTGATTCATTGTCCAACTCCTGAATCTTTTTTCCCCCTTCAAATTTATGACTATTGGGTTGTGGTCTGCCTATTCATTTATTCCTATCTCTATTGTTTCTACACCTGTCCTGATATCTGCAGTCATCCATGCCATATTGATTCTAGACCAGGATTGGGGAAGATTTTATTATTTTATTTTATTTTATTTTACTTAAACTTATATGCCGTCCTTCTCCCAAAAGACTCGGGGTGGCTCACAAACAATGAAAACAGTAAAAGCAATAAGCAATAGCTGCAAGTCAAATTAAAATCACTGAATTAAAATCACCCATCAGATCAGCCAATTTGTTGGAAAAGCCATGTCTTCAGGTCTCGGTGGAAAGAGCGGAGGTCAGGGGCCGTCCGGAGCCTCGTGGGTAACTCATTCCAGAGGGTCAGTGCACCCACAGAGAATGCCCTCATCCTGGGTGCCACCAACCAACATTGTCTGGCTGAAGGCACCCAGAGGAAGGCAGTCCTATGTGAGCGCACAGGGCAGTGGGAGGCCAGCAGAAGGTGATCCTGCAAATACCCTGGGCCCATGCCATATAGGGCTTTATAGGTAAGTACCAGCACCTTGAAGCAGACCCGAAGGACCACCGGTAACAATGCAGCTCGCACAGGAGAGGTGTAACATGGGAGTAATGGGACGCTCCTGTAACAATCCACGTGGCCACATTCTGGACCAGCTGGAGCCTCCGGGAACACCCCAAGGGCAGCCCCATGTAGAGGGCATTGTAGTAGTCCAAACGAGAGATAACAAGAGCTTGGGTGACTGTGCAGAGGGCATCCCTGTCTAGGAAAGGGCGTAACTGGTGCACCAGACAAATCTGTGCAAAAGCCCCCCTGGTCATGGCCATCAGATGATCCTCTAAAGACAGCCGCGAATCGAGGAGGACGCCTAGATTATGAACCCTTTCAGAGGGAGTAAGCAACTCCCCTCCCATCAAAAGTGATGGGGCCACTAGACCATGCGATGCTGGCAACTACAGCCACTCCATCTTGGAGTGGTTGAGTCTGAGCCTGTTCCCACCCATCTAGACCTGCACCGCCTCCAGGCACTTAAACATCATGGAAAGGGCATCACTGGGTTGGTCCAGGGTGTAGAAGTAGAGTTGGGTATCATCAGCATACTGATGATACCTCACCCCAAAACTAGGCCAGATCTAGGGCTGGCTTCTTGAGAAGGGGTCGAACCACCGCCTCCTTAAGGGTGGCGGGGAAGACCCCATCCCTCAGTGAAGTGTTAACAATTGCCTGGATCCAGTCTCTGGTCACCTCTCTGGTTGCTGCAACCAGCCAGGAGGGACACGGCTCCAACAAACATGTGGAGGCCCCCAATCTACCAATAATCCTGTCCACTTCATCTATGGATACAGGGTCAAAGTCAACCCAGATGTTGCCTTCAAGACTTGCTCCTGTCTCCTTGTCAGACCCCGCCTAGTCAGAGTCTAAACCAGTCCGGATCTGAGCGATTTTGTCTTGCAGAAATTGGACAAAATACTCAGTACTGCCCTGCAAGGGGTCCTCCCTCGCTCCCTGATTAAGCAGAGAGCGGGTCACTCCGAACAAGGCTGCTGGGCGATTCTCTGCAGATGCAATGAGAGCGGCAAAATAATCATATTTCACCGCTTCCATTGCCACAAGATAAGACCTGATATAGGTTCTAACTGTGTTCGATCAGACTCGGAATGGGAAGATCTCCAACAGTCCTCTAGGCGTCTCTTCTGGCACTTCATCTTCCTGAGCTCCACAGAAAACCATGGAGCTACCCGGGATCCCTGACAGAGGAGAGGCCACAAGGGGGCGATTCGATCCAAAGCCCTGGTGGTGGCCCATTCCCAGGCATCTACCAGGGCATCTGGTGAATCGTGGGATAGGGACGTGGGAAATGTCCCAAGCTCTGTCAGGAACCTATCAGGATCCATCAGGTGCCTGGGGCGGAACCAACGTATTGGTCCCGCCTTCCAGCAGTGGGGGTTAGTGGATGGAAAGTCCAGCCTAAGGAGGTAATGGTCGGTCCATGATAGAGTTTGATAGATAATTCCTCCTTACCCTGAGCATTTATCCACTGCCCAGAGATAAAAATCAGGTCAAGTGTGTGTTCACCACTGTGAGTTGGACCCTGTACAATCTGAGTCAGGTCCATGGCCATTGTGGAGGCCATGAACTCCTGAACTAGCTCAGATTCGGCTAAGACTTCGAGCAGTGCAGGCAGGGCTGAAGACACGTAGCTGGGAGACAGGTATGTAATCAACAGGCCCGACTGTACTCCAGGGGTCCATTTCAACAATAGAGATTCACACCCGCCTATCTGAGGAACAGTGACCTCCCTAGGTCTAAGACTTTCTCTAATAACAACTGCCACCCCCCCACCCCTTCCCCGGAGTCGTGGCTGGTGCAGTACATGGAAACCCAGTGGGCATAGATCAGAGAGTGGAACCTCTCCCTCTGGGCCCAATCAGGTCTCTGTGATACAGGCCAGGTCCATGCCCCCCTTGTCAATAAGTTCATGCATGAGTGGGGCCTTGTTCACGACAGACCTCGGCATTTACATACACCAGCTGGAGTCCAGGGTTCCTCACTCCCATCCCCCAGGTAAGCAGGCGGAGCTGAGAAGGCCGGGATGCGCCACCACCTGTAAGCAGCAGGGACGCGCACCACTGTTGTCATAACGCCCTCTGGTCTCACTACCTCTGCCCCTACCAACCACTACAGTGATGGAAAGACCCTCACCATACGTCGTCCAGCCCCCTCTCCCCATCTCCCTCACCAGGACCGTCCAACAGGCTAGGTTGCTGGTCTGTAAGGACCCCCGCAGGTCCCTTCTTCACAGTATAACCCACCCCCTCCTACAACCCCTTAAAACTTTAGCTAAAAATTTAAACAGAAACCCCCTCAACCCCCTCTTCACAGCATACCACCTCTCAGGATTCCAAAATCCATCATCAAGGTAGGCCCTCGATAGTGTGGAGGGCCAGGCCTGTGAGAGAGGGGAATCTTGCAGCGCAAGGAGCTCGACCGCTGAATACATCCAATATCCGGGGATGATGAAGACATACAGCCGGGGAGTCAAACAACGATAGTCTGAAGAAAAGTCCTAGAGAGGGAAAATGCAGAAACTAAGACACAGATTGGCTGAACTCCACTGACCTCTCAAGACAGTGGGAGGAGTCTCATGCCATTTGGAATACCAGAGAGTAAAATATCCAAAGCCGCCCTCTAATGGCAGCTGGCCAAGAATGAAAGATGGCAGTGAAGATTGATGGACCATCCCCTCCAGTGATGAAACAGCATTAAAGAACTGGCTCCTTCAGTACCTGCATCCATAAACTGCCCACTCTCCATATGGCTAAGAGGCACAGATGAAATACAGAGCCGATCCATGGGATCCGAATAACGACGACACCAAGGAGAGGATGAAGATGGAAACCAAGGGAAATAGTTTGCAGCAAGCAGGAATCAATCAGGGTAGCGAATGGCCATAATAGGCCTGACACCAGGCCAAAGAAGGGTGGGGGAGGAAAGCAGCACGAGGGCGACTGGGATAGCCACTCCACAGTCGTCTCCACAGTCGTTTTCCAGCCTCTCCAAGCCACCCCCAGATCTTCCAATAGACCAATAACTCACGCCCTAGCCTCCTCCAGATCTCCATGGAGGCCTCCAGGTCGCTAAAATAGGCTGACTTACCAAAAGTTGAGCCAGACATGCCTCCAGGCAGTTCCAGGATGACAGGCCGCTGTCAAAATACCTCCATCGCCATCAGCTGATAACCGCCAGGCCGCCGCCACCATTACCTCCATCATCGGTGCAGTCGCTGCCGCAAGCGCCACTGTAGCCACCACTGTCACTGCTACCCTCACCACCACCATCCCCACCAATCTCCAAGTCCTCCAGGGGTTCCTGAAGGCACCCAGGGCATCAGCGGGGTCTGTAACATCAGCGCCATCGCTGCACCACCACTGCTGCCCTGACCGCCGCCACCAACACAAGCGGATTCAGGCTGCCGCAGACCAGGCCGCTGCCACCGTCCTCCGAACGATGCCCGAAGAATCCTCAGCTCCCTCCATGGTCAGGATGTTCTGGAGCGCGAAAAAGCACGCTACTGGCCAACAACAAGTTCAATTAGCCAGGCAGGGGCCAGGAATGAATCAGTTGGCCTCAAAGACTTCAACCCAGACCGAGAAACCATCCCTTCGGCAGCAGTGATTCAGGTGGGAGCTGCCATCTTGAGCATGCACAGAAGAACTAGATGAGAGTAAAATGTATATTGATTCTCATCTTCATGAGTCTCCCTCCAAACATCTCTCAGGTTTATTTCTGCGGCCATATTGAAAAATTATTTTGGTAGTGTTTCTTTCTTTTTTTATTTTTCTTGCCACTTTTATAATCTTTTTTGGCATCTACTATTGCATTATAATTTCCAGACAGATATTTTCATATTCTAATTCTAATATTTTTTATGCATTCCTCTAAAAAATTCCTGTTGATTTTGGTTGGGGCATATATTACTACTAATAGTGATTTTTTCCTTTCTATTTCTAACTTAACCATCACCATTCTTCCTTCGTCGTCTGCATATATTAGTTTCAATTGTATCCTTTCTTTTACATAGACGGCTACTCCTCTCTTTTTTTTTTTTTGCATCAGAGATGTATATAGTTTTCCTAATTTTGGGTTTTCTAATAGTTTTTGGTATTCTTTTTTGATATGCACTTCTTGGAGGCATATCACATCTGCTTCCGATTTTCATAGTTTTGTGAATGTTTGCGTTCTTTTATTCGGCACATTTAATCCATTTATATGTACCAAGAGAAGTTTGATTGCCTCTTCCATTGCCTAGTGTAACTGTTTTTTTGGTGTGTCTTGTTTCCATCCGCCTTTTTGCTCTCGCACCTTCTCTTTCCTCTCGTTCTTTTTCTTGACTCTTTCTTACTTCTTTTTCTTGTTCCACTTCTATTTGCTCTTCCTCCTGGCTTCTACTCTCTGTTTCTTCTTTACTTTCCTGTTCCTCTTCCTGTGTAAAATGTAAGTTATAAAATTCTCTTGCTTTCTCTACTATGTCTACTTTGTACTTTTTGTCTTGCCATGTGATTAAAATCCCATCCGGTGTCAGCCATCTATACATTATTTTATCTCTAATCAATTGGGTTGTTAAGAACTGATATTGTTTCTGATTCTTCGAGGTATTTGTTTTAAGATTATAATTTCTTTGCCCTTATATGTCAAGGTTTCCTCTCTTGATTTTCTATATACTTCATCTCTAATTGTTCGTTTTGAGAATCTAACATGCACTTCCCTCGCCAATCAATGTCTTCTTATGTAATTAGTGTGTACCCAGTATACTTCATCCAACTGTTCTTTTATTTCTGACTTGTCTTTCTGTATTATTTCTGATACTATCTCCGCCATTTTTTCTTCCAGGTTTTCATCTTTTTCTTCTATTATATTTTGAAAGCGCAAGAAAAATGAAGCTTTCTCCATCTCCAGAATTGTTATTGAGTTAGACAATTCCTTATTTAGTTGAAAAGGTTTTTGCTCCATTGTCTCCACTTTTATCTCTACTTGATCTATTTTTGTTTTCACTTTTTAAATTCTTTCTTCATTTTCTATTATTGACTGTTGGATATCCCCAAATTTATCATTTATATTTTTAATATCTTTACTTCTCCTATTTCATTTTTGATTTCTACATGAAAGATTTTCATTTCTTCATGATTATCCGCGATTTTTTCTTGTATTTTTAATAGTGTTTCTTGAATCATCTGAAACATGTTTTGCATAGCATTTAATGTCATTTCCAGCTTTTCTTTTTCTTTTGCTATCATGTTGTCTATTGTTCTTTGCTGTAGTAGTGATGCCACTGTTATTGTAGGATTTGTAGTTGGTTTTTTTCCTGTTTTCGCTATGGTGGTTTTAGTTGACATTTTTAAAGCTTATGTGAAGTTTTCCCACACTAATATATAGATATTAATATTTGATTCTTTTTCTCTCTCTCTCCCTGTTTTCTTTCTTTCTGTCTGTCTGTCTGTCTTTCTTTTTTGGATATATTTATACTTTTTTCTCTACCTTTTACATACAAAAACAGTCTTAGATACACACATCTTTATCTTATATATGTTTCAACTTTTTCTGAATTTATATATTTATGCAAATATACACTATAATATAACACTATGACACTATAATAATATCACAATATAATCAGTTATTATCTTGCAACTTATCAATTATTTCTTTACAATATTTTCAATCAGTGTAGTTGTATTTAATTTAGTTTTTTGCTTTTATAGTCCACAATTATAAAATTAATAAATATAAATTCACAATGCAATAATTAATTATAGCTGTAATACAATACTTTTTTCTTCCCCCTTACTTTAGTGTTTGTATATATATATGTGTATATAAGAATATGTTTTATTCTTCTTTTTGTTGTTCTTTGACTCTTCTTCCCTTCTCCAATCTTGCTTCTGGTTGTTATGGTAATTATAGTTATTTTCTATCGTGCTATCACATCAGTCCTCTTTAAAGTGTAAGTCTCTCTCCTTAAGTCCATCACCAATCATTAATTGAGTCCCACAAATTTTTCAAAAAATTCTTAAATTCTTCTTTACCTCTTAGAGTTATTTAGTTTCTCCGGTTTTTCGCCTTCTCCAGTTGTCTCCATCTAGTCTTGGGGTCTTAACTCTGTCGCTGTTCCTCCTCCGGTTCTGCTGACTCACTCCCTGGGATTCTCCTTCCCTCGTGCTGATCTCTTTTTCTCTCCCTGTTGCGCTTCCCTTTTAGTCCACCGCCGCTTGTTTGTCTTGTCTCTTTTGCACCCTCCTCACTTTGCACTTCTCCATGTATTCCGATTTCCTTCTTCTGGGTCTATTTCGGTCTGCCACTTGAAACTGCTTAGTTCACTCTTTGCTTCCCTCTATATGGCTGCCACCGTTTCTATCCGCCTTAGAGGCCAATTTCCTCTCCACCAGATTTAAAGGGGTTTGTCCTTTTTCTACCTGGTTGATAGGGTATTGCCCAGGGGCTTCAGAACTTCCCCTTTTATTTCCCAATCTCTACGGGATCGAGAAAGCCCTAAAAGAGCTTCTGCTACAGAATTTTTTGGATTCCAGAAATGATGTCCCATTTTCTCACCCTCTCCACGATGACGTCACTGCCGGAAGTCCATATTACACATTTCCTAAGCAGGGGATCTAGAAAAGAAAGGAAAAGAGCTACACTCACTTCGCTGCCATCTAGTAATCATCTGGCATTCTGCAGACCAAAATGGTACCCTTAATATAGTAATGTTCCTGGATGACTTTCCTCATTATATCAAAGTCAAACTATATTGACTATCATAAGTGACAAAGTGCACTTATACCTCCATATTTCTTTTATTATTCCTATTAAAACTTACTTCATAAAATGGGTATACAGGATGTAATTAATTTTTTGGGGGGGCAAAATATGGGAGAAATAGATACATAGACTTTTCTGCTACATCAGGCTTGACTGCAGAAATTATATGTGCTGTATTTTCCAGCAATCACTATGATTTTCTATCCTATTTTAAAATAAAAGGGGGGAAAAAATCTCAGCCCCATTTTATCACACTCTTTTACTATGACATTTCTCTGTGTTCCCCACCTGCCCCCTCTCCAAGCTATCTAAAAGATGAAAAACTAGAACCAATGTACATTCATTCTTTTAGGTCATCTATAAGCACTACTCAACCTACAACTATTCAATCAAGTCTGGAAGGAGTAGCTGGATCATTTTAGGTTCTCTAGGTTTTTCCCCATAAACATAGAAGGATTGAATGGCATACTCAGATTTCAATTTTACTTTCAATCACTGGGATTGCTTTGAATAACTGTAGTTATCACGAGCATCACATTTCTTCTGGCCAAAAAGTGGAAACAGTGGGAATGTTTAATATGCATGAAACAGAGGATTCCATTCTACCCACCCACGATAGGAAAAAATAAAAGAGGAAACAAAACTTTCCAATAAATAGTAATAAAAGCCTCCAATGAAATGAAAAGTTTTCTTCTTCAATGAAGAAGAACCAAATGAAGATGAAAAGTGCCTTGGAGTTCTCTTAAAAGATAGAAGACTTGTAATTTAGGAAAAGAGTCTGGCAGTCCTTGGAGTGAAAAAAAAAGTGTGGGAACCACCAATTACATACACTGAAGACAGGGCTTTGCTAAATATAGGCCTTTCAGCATGTCTTCAACAGGCTTGTCATTTGCAAAGCTCCCAGATGGCACAATAATTAGGAGTTCTGACTTAATACAATTCAACAGAGTTCGAAGTTTATAGCAGGCATTATGTAAAAAACTATATTTGCTTCCATTTCCTGAGCTACTAGCTTTGCAATTGTACAGTGCATTGGGGAAATGGTTTCATATTAAACATCAGATTGGTTATCTATTCAGTAATGGGAAAATGGTTAAATTAAATGAGATTAACTGACTAAAATTCTTTTGCATCAATGTCTACAAAATTTGCTAAGGTTCAGGGGTCTAACTTTCCTGCATATTTAAGTGAGGTACATTATAACCTCTCTCTGTCACTCTGACTCTGACTCTTTATTTCCTTCCTTCCTTCCTTCCTTCCTTCCTTCCTTCCTTCCTTCCTTC